>VWYE01001381.1:0-38823 GCA_013398995.1 Alaudala cheleensis
CAGGCTTTGCAGCTGCCTTGGAAAGAGAAGAGGCAGTTGTTAAAGACCAGCTCTGGGTATATTATCTTAGACAGGAGATGCTGATGCAAATAGCACCACCCCCACCCCACACCCCCCTTTTTTGTACTGCTCTGCTCAGTTCTGGGTCACCTTGGCTTCAGCAGCACTTTGCAGGGTTGGCTTCCTGTTAATCCTTCTGTCCCTGTGTGCCAGTGTCAGTGAGGAGCTGGGTGGGGGGGGATTCACTTCACTCCAGGCTCATCTCCCTGCCCAAAATCATCTTCTCTGGGCCTCTGCTGGAGCTCTGGGCAATCCCCACACGAGATGCGGCTTCAGCTCCCGCTGCCCAGAATTTTCCAGCTGTTCCTCGGCCTCTCTCTGCCTCCTTGAGCCGCAGGAAGGGGCTGAGATCATCGGCCTGTCTCCCCTCGCCCCTGCAGGTGCCTCTCGTTCCCTGCCCTGGGCTTTGTGCTGCTGCAATCTGAATTTCTGATCCCCACCTGGCTCACGGTGTGTTTTCCGAGCCATGCTGGAACGTTTCTTCCCCTCAGACTTCCCTCCCCAAAAAAAGCTCCGATGACTCACGGAGGACAAATTTATGCCGAGCTCCCGGAGTCAGCATCCTTTGCATTGGCAGAGGGAGCTTTTCAAATAAAGATGAATCAGCGCTGTCAGACTTCGCTGCGAGTTCACTCGTGGCCCCTTTTCCCTGGAAACAGCCCTGGCTGGTGCCTGCACTGATGGAATTCCAGCCGGGCATCCCTGCGGGATGCAGAGCCGTGGGCAGGTTTGGGAGCCTTTCCCCCCTTTCCTTGGAGCATCCCGGCGGGCAGGAGGGGGTTAATGAGGACAAGGAGGTGTTAATGAGGGCGGGAGGGGGTTAAGGCAGACGAGAGGGGTTAAGGAAGACAGGAAGGAATTAAGGAGGGGGTTAAGGCAGGCGGGAAGGAATTAAGGAGGGCAGGAGAGGGTTAAGGTAGACCAGAGGTATTAAAGCAGACAGGAGGGGGTTAATGAGGACAGGAGAGGGTTAAAGCAGACAGGAGAGGGTTAAGGAGGACAGGACGGGGTTAAGGCAGACAGGAAGGAATTAAGGAGTGTCGGAGGGGGTTAAGGAAGACGAGAGGTGTTAAAGCGGACAGGAGAGGGTTAAAGGAGGGGTTAATGAGGACAGGACGGGGTTAGGGCAGACCGGAAGGAATTAAAGAGGGCAGGAAGGGGTTAAAGCAGACAGGAAGGGGTTAATGAGGACAGGGTTAAAGGCAGGCGGGAGGTGTTAATGAGGACAGGAGAGGGTTAATGAGGACAGGAAGGGTTAAAGCAGACAAGAGAGGGTTAAGGCAGGCTGTTCTCTGCTCCCTGCCCGGCTCAGCGCTGCCCGGTGCCTCCCGAGGCGCTCCGGGAGCCGCCGCTGCGGGCGGGCGGAGGCCGGGCAGCCACTGCAGCAGGGCAGGGGATGTTACTTAACGTGGCTCCAGTCTCCTCCCCCTCTCCCGTGCGGCCGGGGGAAGGGGGGAGCGGGCTCTAGGGCAGGGACAGGCGGCGGGGGAAAGGGGGGGTGATGCCCAGAGCCCCCCAGAGCCCGGCCCGCCCGCCGCCGCTGCATCCGCTGGAAGCATCCTCTGACCTCCGCAGGGGCAGCTCGGGCTCCCAGCCCCGGGCAGAGGCGGGGAAGGACCTTCCCGGTGCTCCGGCATCCCCCGTGGGCTGGCAGAGGCTGGGCTGGAAGGACGGAGGCTCCGCATCCCGGCGTGCCAAAAACTCCCGTGTGCTCCCGGAGGAGATGGGACCGAGGTAACCGCGGGGTTTGGGCACCTCGGGAGGAGAAAAGAACCTCCTGTCTCTGCTCTGGCCATGGCAGACACGTCTGAAAGGGCCGATCCTCAGTGCCTGGGGCTGATTTGTGCCTGAAGCCGCCCGGAGCTGCCCAGGAGAGGCAGGGACGTTCGGTTTGCTCAGTGAAAACACGGATGATATCAGACTGAAAACGCGTGCGGTGATCCTGTGCCTTGCAGAGAGGCAAAGGAGCAGCCTGGCCCCTCGGGAGGAGGCACCACCATCGCTCCCCGGGCGTGTCCCCCTGCCCCCGGGGCTCTGCAGGGCACAGCAGGGCCGGGGGCTCGGGGCTCTGCCCCATGACGAACGCCCAGGACCGCAGCAGAGCCATGGACTCCCCTCCGGTGACCCCCGGCCCCGCTGCAGGGCCCGTGACCTTCTCCCAGGTGTTTGGGCAGCAGTGCCAGCTCATGGAAGCAGGTAAGAGATAAATGTGCACCACCTTGTCATCCCACATCCCATGTCCTTACTGGCCCTTTCCCTGCTCTGTTCCCCAACTTCTTCCCTAAAATCTGGTCTTTCCCAAAGGGAAAATCGGGGTGACCCCGTTTGCATTTGCACAGCTGCCCTGACTACCCCTGAAACCCCTCAAAAGCTCTGTGCCCGATTATTTACAATAATTAACCCGGTCTGTTCTTCCCCCGGTGGGTGGGAGTTACTGTTTGGGTGTGAACACAACATGTGTGGCCATTTCTGCATTTCAAAACAGCCCCGTTCAAAGTGGAGAGGCTGATTTGCTGCTTTGGAGGGCAATTGCTGCAGCATGTGCTGCTCTGTTTTGATACTCAGCTCTGGGAAGGACAAAGTGGATTTATTTATTTTTTTTTCCATGGCTGTTTGTGTTCCTGTAGCACCTGGGAGCTCTCTGTTCCTTTTCCCAGGTGTTTTCAGACGTTTCCAACTCTCCATAGATGGGCCTGGTTATTTGTTACCTGTGCATTTTGGCTGTTAAATGGATGGTAACGTGACTAATCCCAAATTTCCCATCTTTGCCTCTTGCTCCTCCCAGGTGCTCTGAAGCACCAGTCCATGCAGAGCTTGCACTCACTTCCTCCTCCAGGCCTGATGCCCCAAGTTTATGAGACTGGATAAGGGATTTTACAAGATTTACTCCTATTTTCCCATCCCTGCTGGCAGGTGGCTCTGAGGAAGGATGTGTTTATTTATTTGAAGCTGTGGAGAAAGCTGGGGTTCTGCAGTGATGCCATAACAACATTTATTCTGAATTTTTAGGGCCTGTTTTTCTCAGATTTGCTGGTACTTTCTCATACTGTTTGTGCTGGTGCAGGTGTAGTGGCAGATTTTGTCCCATCCTTTCTCCTCTTTTCTCTCCTAGTTCTGTAACTAATGATGTTTGGGTTGTGCATTTCCACTTCAGTGGTGACACTAAAAATATCCTAAATTTAAAAATACCATATCCTGCCAGCCTCTGTGGGATTCCTGCTCTGCCTCTTGCACTTCCACAGGTAAAGCTGGCAGCATGACTCATTAGGTGACTAATTAGCTGAACTGTTACTCATTTAATCAAGCTTGAGATCACTCTGCTGCCTCCAAGAAAATGTCAGGCAGATTTTTTTCAAGAGGGTTTGGGATTAAACTTCCTTTGGGATCAGCCCCAAAGGCTGTGGGTCTGTTGTGTCAGACCCAAAGAAGAGATGCAGGAAAAAAGCTCAGGGTGATCAGTTTGTTTCCCAATTTAGGAAGACCAATGAGGTGCCTGCTGTGGACAGTAACAGACAATCAGCACGAAATGGGTTTGTTTGAGGCCAGGTGGGTTCAGGGATTTGCTCCCTCAGTGTCTCAGGTTTCCCCCGTGCATTAATCACTGATAAATCTTTCATGGGAACAAGCTGCTTCATTTGCTTCTCCCAGCAGAAGAGAGGGGCTGTGTGGGATTGCCAGGGTTTTGTGAGGGGCTTCCCACCATTTAATATTTTAATATTTAATGTTTTATATATATATTTTTACCATTTAATATTTTAATGTTCACCACGTGGTGGGGGATAAAAAAAACAACTAAGTCAAGATAATCTCCTTTTGATGGCAAAAGGCACACAAGAAAATTAAAAATACAAATTAACTTCTCCAGAATCCAGCTGTGTGCCTCTAATTACATCTAATGCTAATTATCCTACTGATCTTAGCATTTTACTGTGTTCCAGCTACGAGTATTGCCAAGCATTAATCCCATATTTTAGGCTCATCCACCTGAAACCCAGAGCCAGGCTGGGGCTGCTGCTTTGCCTTGGGAGCAGAAGAGGGGGTTTAGGTGTTTTTTAATCTTTGTTTTCCCCCCTTCCCTTTCAGCTTTTCTCCCCCAGCTGGCCCCAGTTACCTGGCAATGGCCTGCACTGTAGGAAAGTTGTATTTTCCTTGCAGAAAGAGGGATTTTGTTATGCTTAACCCTCACTGAGCTGGGGAATGTCCCACTTGAGCTTTGCTGCTCACTTCTATTGATTAAATTAGGAAATTGTGGCTTAGATGCTGTTGTGGTTTTCCCCCCCTCCCTCTCCTTTTCCCTTGGGGAGGGTGTTTTGTGATAAATCTGAAATGATTAATGAGAGAGTGATGATTTATTTTGTGCTCTGAAGGGGGATTTGGGGTGTTTTTGGCTGTGCTGTTCCTCTTTCCCCTTGTTTGGGCCATGCCAAGGGTGGGTTCAGCTCAGGCTCTGGAGCTGGGGAGGATTTCCAGGGCTCGACTCTTCATCTCCAGGTTTTGGGCACCTCAAATGCACACAAAATATCCCGGGAGCAGCTGATTTATGGAATCCCTTGGAACACACCAGGAGAGGGAGGCAGAGTCCGCCTCAAAGCCCAGCTCCTGCCCAGCCCGGCTTAAAATAGGCCGAGTTTATGGTGTTAAAGCGGCGGTGATGGATCAAACCCCCAGGGCAGGGCTGTGCCCCCCTGTCCCGGCCAGTGCTGGGCTCTTACTGGTGACAACGTGCTCCCAGTATGAGATGCTGGTGCCTTGGGAAGGCTGAGCTGGAATAGAGACTGGACAGAGCTGGAGAATAAAGGAGATTTTTATTGAAAAGCTCTGGGGATACACCTTGGGCAGGACAAGAGCCTGGCCAGGGCTACACCCAAAATGGGCAAAAAATGGGCAAAAAATGGGCATAAAATGGACCCAAAATGGACCCAAAATGGGCACAAAATGGACCCAAAATGGGCACAAAATGGACNCAAAATGGACCCCAAAATGGGCACAAAATGGCCCCTGGTCACGAGGTCTCACACTTCTGTAAGTTTTGGTCCATTTGCACGTTGGGGTTTAATTGTCCAGTTACAGATTCAGATTTTTTTTCTCTCCTGTGCCAGGGGAGGTTCAGGGGAAATTTCTCCCCTGAGAGGGTGCCCAGGGAAGTGGTGGGGTCACAGCCCTGGGGGTGAAAACCTGAGGAACAAAGCTGGCAGAGTTGTGTTGGATGATCTTGGAGGTGTTTTCCCTGTGCAAACGTGGCTATCTCCAGGCTGGTTTCCAGGTTTATCTGTGCTCCTGCACTCCTGAAGGCATTTCTATCATTTATCAGGTCCCTCTACAGCCAATTCAACAAGTTGGCTGCAAAAAAGCAAAATATTTCAGTTATTTATCCATATTTATAGGAAATATTTCATATTTCAGATGAAAAGAGGTTTTCTAATTTTAGTCCTTGAAAAACATCTCAGTGTTTTCTCTATTTACCAGGTAAATTTATTTTCCAAACCCTCAATCCTTTCTCTGTTTGCCGGGTAAATCTTTAGTGCTGGAGTTGTCTGGTGTGTGTGGGAGGCATTTTTTTGTGATTTACTCAATGCCTGGAGATCAGTGGAAATGAAAAGCTGTGTAATTACCCTCTGGCCTTTTATCTTCCTCTGGTATCATCTCTGGAGAACCAACGACGGGGTGGAGAAGCCTCAGCACAGCAGATAATCACAGCCATTAGAGGAAACAATGCCAGCTCCAAATCAGCTGTAAAAAAAATATATATATTGGAGTCTGTGTGGATCCATTCCTGAAATCAGAGAAACAGCCCCTGCTCAAGGCAGCACCCACAAATTGAATTAATTGTTAAATTCTTAAAATATTCAGAGCATTTGTGTTATGAGGGGGACATGAAGGATGTGAACATCATCTCTAAATTAAAAATACCAGTCAGCCTTAATTACAAACTTGCAATCAATGCTGCCGTGTTTTGGAAGGTGTTGGTAAATAATTAATGAGGGAGTGAAGCACAAGGATGGAAAATTTCCTCCAAAATCTGATTTTAAGCAAGTGTTTTTTAAAGGAAGGAGGGGAAGGAAAGGAGCAGGTTTGTGATGCAGCTGGAATGTAAAAGGTGAAATTGTGGTTTTATTGAGGAGGTTCAGGAGCTGCATCTGTCACCAGCTGAGGGGATTGGTGACTGTGTGGGGAATAGTCACCTGTCAATAAAATCCTGACTGAATGTCACATCCCCTGAATGGCACTGAAGGGGGAAGGAAATCACTGTCCTACACCCCTGAGAAAGGTCAGAGCATCAATTTATCTCTGCTTCTCTGGAACCAGTTGAAAGTGCAATGCAAATTTGCCACTTGAGGGGATTTTTTCTGGTTCCAGTTCTGAGCTGAAGTGGTTTTAAAGCTCAGGAAGAAGAAGGAGCTGCCATGGGGGGCAGTGGCTCAGGGAGCCCAGGGACCTCCTGAAGCTCTGTGAGGTTTTTCACCTCCTGCTCAAACTGGACCAGGTGTTCAATCCTTGTGGGGCTCCGTGTCCTGAACACTGACACGAGGAGAACTCAGCCAAGGGCTTTGGGACACCCACAGGCAGCCTCCTTTGGGAAATAATAATAATAATAATAGTAATAATAATAATAATAGGTGAGCTCAGGTGTGCAGGATTCCTCCATCTTTTTGAAATATCACAGAATCACAGAATTTCTGGGTTGGAAGAGATTTTTAAGATCATTAAGTCCAATGTTCTGACACCTCAGCTCGATCCTGGCACCCAGTGCCACATCCAGTCTGTTTTTGAACACATCCAGGGGTGGTGACTCCATCACCTCCCTGGGCAGATGATTCCAATATTTTATCACTCCTTCTGTGAAAAACTTTTTCCTGATATCCAGCCTGTAAATACCATTAAATAATATTTAAAATCATTAAATAATCATTAACTCACTGATTAAAAAAAAAAACAATTAAATGGCAGCACGGCCTGACAGGTTTGGGGGGTGCTTTTTTGGCTCTTTTCAATGAATGAGGTAATTCAGGACTATCAAACCTCAACACACGAGATCAGAGAGATCAGAGCTGCCTTTGGAGCAGCCCCACGTGCAGTTCCCTGTGCCTGCAGGGGTGGGATGTCAGACCTGCTGAGGCTGAGCCCTGCAGAGCCCCCACCAGTGACTGATACTGGTCCCAGTGCTGATGCAATGCAGTGGTTTTTACACTCCCCCACATCAGCATTTCCAAATTCAGTCCAGACCTCACTTTCTCTGCTCAGAGAAAAGGAAAAGAGCCTCCCTAGCCGTTGTTAACTTTTTTAATCTCAATATTTTGAGCCCTGTTGGTGCAGTCCCCATCACCCAGATGGGCTGAAACCAAAACCACCCCACCCCGAGCGTGTTTGTCTTGTTCCTCACAAATATGTTGCCATGGGAACTGGATGTTGCTCTGGCTGTTGAACCAGATGCACCAGCTCTCTGTCTCCGGGCTGGCTCTGCAAATTAATTGCGTTTAAACTTGAACATATTAAGTTACTTCGTTGTTAATGAATTAGAATGTCAGGCTGGGTGTTTGCTCACCACTCCCTCCCCAACATTAATTATCTGCTGCAGACCCCTCAGCCCCTCACCCACGGGTTTTCCCCATCCCTCTGCATTCCCAGCCTGCACGGGAAGCAATCAGTGTCCAAAATAATTGCTTTTCACGAGCCTGCAGTCAGCTTTCCTTGTCACATGTTTAAGCTGCAGTGAAACTGTTTTGGGGTTGCCAGGAAGGAAACACTGGGCTGAAACGTGCTGGAATTGCAGGTGGAAAACAGAGCTGATAATGGGGCTGGTTTTATTTTTATTTTATTTTATTTTATTTTATTATTTTTTATTTTATTTTTTATTTATTTTATTTTATTTATTTTATTTTATTTTGCACATTCAGTGTGTTCATTTTGGAGGTGTTTCCTCCAGTGATCCTGTCCCTCTCCCTCTCCTCTCCAGGGCTGGGATCCTCCCAGGGGCTCTGCTTTCCCTTCAGGCAGTGGAAGGTGCAGGAGATCCCAGCTGTGGGGCACCCTTGGCCCCCAGGCAGTGATTAATCAGATTTCAGGATTAATTCAGGATTTATCTGATTTCTCTGGGCTTTGCTGGTGCATTCACCCAGCAGTGGAGCTGAAATCTGAGCTGGTTACCTGAAAATCGAAGTATAAATCACCCAAGGGTTGTTTTTCTAAATCCAAACTTCCCTGGGAGCTCGGCAGCAAACCAGACCATTACACTGCAGCAGGCTTTCTCCCAAAATTCAGAATTTTTGGAGCAGAATCGTTGCTGTGGGACAGGACAGGGTGGTGAATGAGTACAGCAGATTTAAACAGTCCTGCACAGCTCTGTGAGCCGTGCTCAGAGAAGCTGGCTAATGAATTGGTGAGCCCAAAGGGGAAATCTTATTTACAAGGAAGGCAACAGAAACATGAATGTGTCTTTATTAGCCTTATTTAGCCCATCTGCTGTGTGCAGGGTGGGAGCTGCACAGTCCCTGCTGCAGGGACGTGCTGAGCTCCAAACCCTCCTCATTTAAATCCTCCCTTAGACCTCCTGAGCTCCCAGAACTTTCTGCTGCAGTGAAAACTCAGCTGAGCATCAACAACAGGGAGCCTGGAATTCTCTGTGCCTCCTTTTCTTTCTTATTGCTCCTCTTTGGGTTCTGATTTGGGTTTTTGGGGTCAGGTTGCCACTGAAATCACTGTAAACCCCAAATTTAAATCACTTTAAACCCTAAATTCTGTGCTTTGCAAGCCACCTCACTGGTTTTGGAGCAACTCCACTTCCTTGCTTTTTAATGCACACACAGATTTCTCTGCATATGTTTGGATAATTTGAATGTGGCCCAAGGAGAAGGAATTAAAAAGTTGATTACCATAATTCCGAATTTTATTTCCTCTCAGCCCTTTTCCTGTTCCAAATGTGTTTCACTCTGCAAATTGTTTTGCTTGGATCTGGCCAGCTCCAATCCTTCCAGTTTCCCACTGAATCCAGAGAGCCCAAAACACCTGCTGGTCTCAGTGGCCACAAGTTTTGTTGCCAAAGTTCTCTCCACACCTCCAAAGCTTTATTTATTTACTTCTTCAAAGGAATGAGAGTCCGTGCACCACAATAATTCCTTGTTCTCCTCTTGAGCCTGAATTTTTAACTGGAATATCAACCTGAGCAAGCAGCCTGTTAATTCCCAACTAAACCTTCTCCCTGGCTGGCTGCAGCTGGGCAAGGACAGCTTTTCCCCACTCTGCTGAAATAAATAAACTGGAATGTGTGGAGGAATCTTGGGGGTTTTATTAATGCAAAACACAGAGAGGCTCCTGCTCAGGTTGTACTTCTTTGATTACTCAGCTGAGTTATTAGATACATGAAGAAACAGCCATTTAAATGTAAATCCAGTCTCCTCCTGTAAGAGATAAATGGGCTTTGCCTTGAATTTGTAAGCAGGATCTATCACTTTGATACTTCAGCAACTGGAGCTGAATAAAGCCAGGCAGTCACCAAGGGAAGGATGCACATTCCTTTAAAGTGGCTGGAAAAGAGGAGACCATCAGTTAGTTAATTAACTTCAATTTCTGTATTAATGAACTTTCTCTGGTGCTTGTTTAAGCATCCAGATGCTTGCAAAGGTGTTCTTTTCCCCCCCAACATCAGGTGTTAGTTGTGATGGTTATAAATGAGAGTACCTTATATATAGATATATATAATTTTTCCAGGGCTCCAAACCCCATCCAACCCTGCAATGGACCTTTTTGCCAGGATAATTTAAAATACCCGTTGCAGTGATCACTCCAGTTACACAGCCCCAGGGCTGGTAACAGCCTCTAACTCAGAGCAGGCTGCTTTGGGATCTGCCTGCCAGGCAAAAAGCTGGTCATTGTCAAGAATTTGGCATTGCAGGGCACTTCCAGATCTGCCACCTCTCCAAACTGTTTCCAGGAGCTTCCTCAAATATTAACATTTATTTTTTTTAATGGGCCAATTAAACTGACCACCACCAGTCTCAGAGCTCAAGTGTAGTTTTGGGATGGATCAGATAATTTCTGGGTTTTTTCAGTAGGACCCTGACAAAACGCTGAGAAAATCAAGTCTTTGTGTCAGGATTGTTCTGTTCCCTTCAGTGTCTTTTGCATTTAATCTTCTGCTCAATACTATAAATACCATCTTTTTCTCCCCAGAATTTTCTGAGGGATAGAAAGCTTATTTAAGTTTTAAAACAGCTGTAGGAACAGGCTAACATGTCATTAAGATCCTAATCAAATGCACACAATTATTTTATTGTGCAAGCTTTAATAGAATTAAAAATACAATTGAATTCAAGTCCAAGGTAACATAATCCCCCTCCGTGGTTCTGCTGATTGGAATTTGAAATTTCAGACAAGAATAAATGGAAATAAGTCCCCTCTGTAAAGCACCAAAATGTGTCATCTGTGATGACATGCCCATCAGATTTGGCTGGATCATTTGTACCTTTAATTTATTGGGCAAATGAGAGCCTTAATACCTACTTCATGTGTCTCCAAAGGTTTTTATTTGGCCTCCAGCCTGAAAAATATCAATATTGTAAGGATTAAGCAACCAAACAAAACAAAAAAAATCAAATAGTCCAAGAGAGAGAGACTAAATCGATACAAAAGAAATGTTTGTGTTGTGTGAAGTCATTGGACAAGGCAGAGGGATAAAGCTGTGGAGAAATCAATGTGCCAAAGGACAGAGACAGCTCCTCCAGCTCAGCCAGCTGCTGCAAAATTGGAAAAAAACCAAATTGAAAGGTCTGTGGTGCTGAGGGGAGAGCAGGGGATGGGTGATTGTCCAACCCACCACAGCAAAACCCCATTTCCTGCTGTTTTACCCCAAAAAATGAGGGGCTCAGCCGAGTGTGGGTTGTGTGGGACTGGAGCCACCCCAGGTGAGTGAGGACTGACATTGTGGAGACACAGGAAAATCCACAATGCCTTGAAAAGGGTGGAAAAATGATGGAAAACACAACCTCACATCCTTTATCCACAGAAATGGGTTTTGAGCACAAATCTGTAATTAACAGCCCTGTTAATTGCCTCACGGGCCCATCACCTGCACAATGAACTCCTTTCTGGGCGGGAGCATCCCTTTGATCCAGGCAGAGGTTGTAATTTCAGATTTATGGGTTTTTAACTGAAAATCCACGTGGCTGAAGGAGGTTTCAGTCCCCTCAAGGAGGCACTGCCAGCACTCACAGTTTGTGTCTGATTTCATTTTGAGGATCTTCTGAAGGTGACAAGTTCCCTGTCAGACGTGAGGCAAATCAAAAAATTGAAGCTTTTTTTTTAAACATCAGTGGATCTGTGGTGGATTTTTGTAATTAGCCAAGGATCTCTGTGACTGTGAAGCTTTTGGAGCTCTGCTGTCACTCAGCTCCTGGGGGCTGCTGCAGAGTTTGATTTTTCTGTGAACTCCAAGGGAAACCCCTGCAACTTGTAAATCAGGCAAAGAAAAATGCGTAATTATTTCCTATGATGCATTCTCTGTTGGAGATGCAGCTCTTCCTGCCTCATTCTCCCATTTTTAACTCATTTTTCTTTTCAAAAACCCGTCTTCCCCGCAGAAAAAAAATTACGGTGGGTGCAAAAAAACGTCTCATCTCCCAAACAAACCAAGTAGCTGGAAAGGAGCAGCAATTAAGATGCACACGAGGCTTTTTCCCGAGTGACAGCCCCATAAATCAGAGCCTGTGGAATATCACATTTTAATGCACTGCCGGAGCCCCGAGCTTGGAGCATCCCCAGCCCCCGGCATCGCTCCGGGATGAAGTCACTCCTCGGGGGGGAGAGGAGGGAGGTCACAGCGATGCCGTAAAAAGGTGTCAGGCCTTTGGAATGCGGTTTGTAAAAGCAAAAAGGAACGAGGATCTGGGTGTCTGCTCGGTCTCACTGTTACAGGAGGTGTTTGGGAAACTAAAGCAGGTTCTTTTCTCGGTGCTGTTTAATAAACGTGATTTATTGGGAGGCTGGAGGATGCTGTGAGCAGGAGAGCTGGTGAGAGAAATTAGCAGAGAGCATGACTGGAAGGGTTGGAGCTCAGAGCTCGCTGAGTTTGGCAGGGAACACACGAGCAAAACGATGCACTTGGGCACGGAGAGAAACATCGAGAAACACGGTCAAGAAAAACACCCTCCTGAGTGGAAATGGGTGTTGGAGACACACACAGAGAGCCAAATCCATGATTTTCACAGAAATAACACAAGAACAGCAGAAACATTCCCTAAACTTCACTTTATTCTTCTTTGATTTTATTTACTCTGCGCCGCCCACCCTGCCCCGGGATCAGAACACAGGGGGAGGAAGCAGGAATTCTGTTCTGGAGCAGAATTTCGAGGTGATCCAAGCAGGAATGTCACTGCTGCTCTTTTGGGGGTGATCCCCAGCTGAACCCATCCTGAATGTGAGGCAGTTCTGGTGGGGGGAATCTGCCCTGCATCCCTGAGCTTTTTTGAAGCTTCTTGGAGAAGATGCTCCTCTCTGCCCATTCCTGTTCTTCCCCTTTCACCCAGAGCTCCGTGCCCCAACAGGGAGACTTTTTTTTCTTTTTCTTTTTCTTTTTCTTTTNCAGAGCCAAATCCATGATTTTCGCAGAAATAACACAAGAACAACAGAAAAATTCCCCTAAACTTTACTTTATTCTTCTTTACTTTGATTTTTTTTTACTCTACACTGCCTACCCCGCCCCGAGATCAGAACGCAGGGGGAGGAAGCAGGAATTCTGTTCTGGAGCAGAATTNCCCAAGGTGAGGAATGGAAGAGGGAAGGGGCCAAACCCTCTGGCAGTGAGTGGAGCTGGAGTTTGGGGTCTGTCCTGCGGGTTTAATAAAAGCTGGATCATTATTTTTTTATTAAAAGCCTCATTTGAATGGCTTCCTTTTTCCTCAAGATAATTTAGACTATGGGAATAACTGGCAGGAAGGAGCTGTGCTGTTGTTTGGTGCTCTGAGCTTTTGTTTCTCCCCGTGCTGGGGTCCTTAAAGATGCACAGGACAGGGAATCCTTCACCTGGAGCTCAGGTACAAAGCAAGGAGTGTTTCTGTTGCAATAATCGCTGCAAACGCCCCTGTTCCCACCTGCCTGCACCTTCCTCCCGCAGCCAAACCCCTGCCTGGTGCTCCCTGGGACATTCCCCAGCCAGGGATGCTGCGCCCCAATTTTCCCCAGCCCATTTCACACCCAACACACGCAGACTTTGCAAAAAACGCGGATCAGGAATCTTTGTTTTTCCTAGATTTCCTCACACCGCTTTAAGAGCCATTCGAGGTCAAGGGAGAGCCGTGAACTCGTTCAGATTCTATTTGTGAACAGCTTCTCGTTTGCCCTCCGGATTCATTTGCACTCATCAGTCTCGTCCCTGTTATCTCTGGGTGAGATAACTTCGCTTCCCCACTCACACCGCCGGGGTTTGCACAGCGTGGTCGATGATGACCCAGTTTGGGTAATTTGTCCTCGTAATGATTCGTTTATCACCATCCAGAACCCACTTCAGCAGAACAGTTCAATGTGCTCACAAAGAATTAAAATTTGCCTGAGCAGTTCTGGAGGAGGAGGAGTTGTGTGGAATCACGTTTCTCCCTCTCTGATAGTGCTGACAAATTGTTCCACCTTCCAGCGTTTTGCAAAAAAAAAGTAACAATCGGAGATAAATAATTGTGATAAGCAGAATGAAATGACAGCAGCGTGTCATTCCTGATTAGATTTGACGTTGTGCTAAAATCCATCTTCCCCAAACAGTTGGTGCCAGGCTCTCCTGCAGGATCTGCCTCTAAATTATAAAACTGTCCNGTTTATCACCATCCAGAACCCACTTCAGCAGAACACTCCAATGTGCTTACAAAGAATTAAAATCAGCGCTCGTCCGAGCAGTTCTGGAGGAGGAGGAGTTGTGTGGAATCACGTTTCTCCCTCTCTGATAGTGCTGACAAATTGTTCCACCTTCCAGCGTTTGGGAAAAAAAAAGTAACAATCGGAGATAAATAATTGTGATAAGCAGAATGAAATGACAGCAGCGTGTCATTCCTGATTAGATTTGACGTTGTGCTAAAATCCATCTTCCCCAAACAGTTGGTGCCAGGCTCTCCTGCAGGATCTGCCTCTAAATTATAAAACTGTCCAAAACGTACAAAAAGATTTATTTCAATTCAAAAAGACTTTAACCTCGCACAGGATCTGCTGGAGAACGACAGAGGAAACTGCAGGGTTTGGTGGATGCCTCCATTCATGGAATTGGTGCTTTTTTGCAGCCAAATGCAGAAGAAATATTAAATAGAGTTGGTTCCATTTGAATGCTGTTCCACATGGCCAGTGGTGCTGCAGGCAGTACAGTTGGATTTATTTTATATATATATATACACACATAAATATATATAAAAAATTTTATATATAATTATATGTATATTTATTATATTTATTTATTATATATATTTATAAATACATAGATATAGCCTTTGCCAGCTGAGTTGTGGCAGTGAAAACCTCCCTAATACAAACTCAAACTCGCCTCTACATTTTTATTTAAACCGCACTGAAAGTTAAATCTCGACTAAACAGGTTGAGGGAAGTTTTAATGTGAGAACGCGTTGACTCTGAGTGCCACTAAATACTCTGTTTAATCCGTATTTGTTAGAGAATTTTCCCCATTAAAATCGCAGCAGAGCGTGAGCTGTGGAACCGTGAATGGTTTCGGGACAGGACTTTTACACCTTATTAGCACCGCAGGAAGGGAAAAACACTTTAAAAAGCATTAAGGGGGGAAAAAAATGCCATTAAGAACATATTTGTCAGCTTCCAGAGATGCTAATGAATAGGAACATAATGGCATTAACAGCTGGAGATCATCTTCTTTTCCAGGGAAAAACTTTAACCTCGCACACTTCTTTCATCTTGGGATGGAAATCAATGAAATAATGAAAGCCCTTCCCAGGACTGGGGGCTTGAAGATGTGGCAAGAAGAGAGATATTATGTGTGCAGTTCTCCTTTATTCTTATTTACATTTAAATTATTACTACTTTAATTATAATAATAGTATACTACTTGAATAATAATAGTAATTATTATTACTGTTCATTTTGAACCTACGATAAAAATACGAACGACAATACAAATAAAAATCGTTACAAAGCATTAACAAGGGGAGGCTGTGAAAGAAGCCAAAGGATTGAGGTTTTACACCTGAGTTTTAATTCCTGCTTGTCTCACAAGGAGGAAAAACCCCTGAGGAGGCCTCTGATCTTCTCCCTGCAAACATTTCTGGGGCTGAGGAGCAAATCCTGCGGGGAGGGAGGCTGGAATTTTTTTATTTTTTCTTTTCAATACCCTTAATCTCGTCAGCGTTTAAACAGCAAAAACACGATAAACCTCATGTTCTTCTCATTAGAGGAACCTGTATCTCCTCCCTGCTATCTGCCGGCGTTATTAAGGAGTTTATCACCCTGACTTCTCATGCAAATTACGGAGCGATTGGAAGGATTTGCTCGGTGGATCCAGCGGACCTGAGCACAATAATTGGCACCTAAATGTGCTTTAGGCAGATGGTGCCGTAGATTGTGCCAGCGAATTACTTCTTGACCATCCCCTGCTTCTCTGCTCTGTGTTGTTCTGTAGATTTAAATCTCTCCTTTATTCTTGTCAAAACGCCAGCCGGGGGTATTTTGAAGTGTAATTTTAAGCTGCTTACTTAGAAAGGTAATAATAACAGAAACCAACCGAAATGGCAGCAAAGTTTTGTTTTGTCTCGGGATAAAAGTGATGTCTGTGTGCCACAGGCTGAATGGAAACTCCACCTGGGACAGGTTTCCCTTTTTTTTCTTGGAGGAAGAGCAAGAGCTGAGTCCTAAAAATCAGCTCAGACAACCCAAAATGAGCTGAACTTTTAAAGGGAGGGAACTCCCCAGTGCACTGAGTGACCCTGTAAATGTTCTCACCTGGCCTTTTTCTCACCTGAACTTCACAACCTCTGCTGAGAACTCAACGATCAGCAGCAAAAGGGCCCTTTAAATGAGAAACATGAAGAATAGTGTGGAAATGTGGTGTTTAAAACACTACAGAAATATGAGATACCCTGTGTGTGTGTGTTTGTGCTTTCTGTGTGAGCACCAGCTCCACACATCCCAGCTCCGGGATGGCTCAAACAAGAATCTGTCTCCCACCTCCCTGAGAGTGTCTTAAAATCGCCTTGGAGATGTGGTAAAAGCAAACACACTTTGAATTCTCACCGTGGTATTTCCAGTCTGAGCTCAGCTGCTTTCAAGCTGCAGCTTTCCAAAACCAAACCAGGCTGTGAGAAAATAAAGAGATATTTAGGAGTTGAAATGAAGTCATCGTTTCTTTCTGCTACATTCAGAATAGAAACGTTGCAAATGGTGTTCAGAAGGGAACAGGAGGAGCTGCTGCTCACCTGCTCTGCTCTGGCTGTGGTTTGAGCTGCTGTGCCACCACTAAACCAGGAGCAGTGGCACTGAAATGAGTCAATGGGGCCCCACAAATGTGAAGAGAATGCCTGAGAAAAATCAGATTGCTGTGATTTGTGAATCACTGCTCGTCCTGTGAGTCTTCATCTGCCTTGTGCATTTTGTGTCTGTTTTATGGGCTGATTTTTGGTGCCTTCCTGGCCGAACCAACCCTGCAGCAGAGCAGCAGGAGCTGAGACAGTGATGGAGCTGCCAGGGCAGCTCTCCAAAGCCCAATTATGAACCAGCTGCAGGTCCAGCACCTCTGGGACATCCCCCCAAAATGCACTCACTCACACTCTTTGCTTTTCTCTGTCCACCTTTGATTTCCCCTCTAATCAGACTGAACCAAACGAGTTTCACCTCCAGCTACCACGAAGCTCTGAAGGCTTTCCCAGCTTGGGATTTGGGGGAGGAATTGGGAGTTAATGGTTCCTGGACGCGATGCTGTTGCTAAGGAACCCCTGGCTTGGCTCCTCGTGTCCTTTTGCAGAGTTCCTCCCTGATGGAAACGCTCCGGTTTCATCCTCTTGGCTTGTCCCGAGCAGGGTGTGCTCTGCTCTCAGCCTGCCTGGCTCAGCCCTCGGCTAAATGAAGTGGGAATCCGATTTCCCCTGTTTTCTACCCACTTTCAGCCCTCATTTTGTGAAGTCCTGAGCCCCCTCCTGCAGCCCATGAGGTGTTTGGAGCCTGTTCCTGGCCCTAAATGCATCCAGGAGATCTCATCACCTGGCTGGAGACACAGACACAATTTAAAATCATAACCCATCTGTTTTACACTGGCAACACGCAGTTTTTCCTCGTTTCCATGGCAAACCTGGAGAGAGGAGCAGAGGGAGATGCTCAGGTGAGGGAGCTCTGCCTCAGCAGGGAGGCAGGAGACAGGTTTGGGGTGGTTTTTTCTTTTTAATGGGGTGCAGAAACCCACGGGGGTGAAACCAGTTGAGGGAGTTTCCTTGAGCCACCACCTTTTTTTGTATGGCAGAGCCAAGGAACTCTGATTTAAGGGCTTGGTGAGCCTTGGTTTGCAGGGATGGTTTGTCCCAGTGTTTGCATCTCCAGGCAAAGCAACGTAGCTCCTCTTCCTTATCTCTGATGTGTGGGTGGCAGGAAAATGCTGGACAGTGAAGATGAGGCTTCTAAAGACCAGGGATCCTCCTCATGCTCAGGTTTTCCCTTCCCCAGGCTGGCAGAGAAGCCCCTCAGGTGTCTGGAGCCCAGCATTTCACCCACGTGTTGCTGATGCAGCCCCATGGCCAGTCTGGCCCTCTGAAATAACTGTGAGAAAATGAGAAAAAAATCGATTCAGAGTAAAAACACATCATTCTGAAAAGTCAGCACTGATAAAGGTGATTGGCCACAATGATACAAATCAAAATCAGGCAGTGATGGACACCAGAACCACAAACCTGCACAAATTGTAACCAATCCAGAATATCCAGGGTGTTGTACATCCCATGGGTGGAATGGTTCAGATGGATGGAAAAAAGGTGTGGATTTCTCAGTCTCCAGAAGGGATTGATGCTGTTCCTGTGGGTGAATGGGAATGGGTGAGAGGGAGATGCGTGAATAAAGCAATTACCAGCCAAAAGCTGCACAGGGGCTCTGCCAGCAGGGCCAGGGCAGATGGAGCATCTGGTGTGGTCCTCAGCATCACCTTCATCTCCATCAGGAGCTAAATCCCCCTGCCAGGCTCCCTGAGACAGCTGGGTTTGTGTGAGTGCTTGACAGAACTTGACCCTCTGATCCTCTGTGCTCAGCCCCAGGTTTATCAACCTGCGTTCCCTCTGTTTGAATTTCAGCTTTTTCCTAATGCTCTGCCAACAAAAGGGTTTTTCCTGAGATAGAGTTGCTAAGCCCAGCGTTTTGTTAGTGTCACATCCAAGGTTTTTAAGCAGCAGAGCTGCTCGAGAAGGGAGCTCCCAAGGAAATTTAAATGCTTGCTTTACACAGTGCTCTCCATCCCTTCTTTTATCTGTGAACAAATGCAGATGCATGCAGGGAGAGATTTGCAGGCTGCCAGTTTTCATGACTTTATTTAAGTCTCAGAATCTTTGATTTTTTTTTTCTGATGTGACAAATCTGGTGTGGTTTTTGTTTGTTTGTTTTGGCTTTTTTGGGGGTTTTTTGGGGTTTTTTTTTGGGTTTTTTGGGGTTTTTGGGTTTTTTTGGTTGGTTGGTTGGTTGGTTTTCCTTTTGTTTTAACACTTCTGGTTAAAGGAAGTGCCATCCCAGGGGTGAAATAAAGATCTCAGGAGCTGATGTGAACAAACCCAGTGTGTTTGATTTTTACATCTTGTTTTTTAAGCCCCTTGCAGGATTTCTGGTGACCCTCTCTCGTTACTGCAACCTGAGCAGATTTACCCAGGCAATATTAATTGGGTTCTCAACACTGATAACACCTAAAAACTTCCATATTTTGGTGGGAAACAAACCAAGCTCAGTTGTGTTGTAACACTTCCAGTTCATTCACACCCCAGAAAAGCCAATAATTGTTAAATTTCCTTCAGGAAGGGTTTTCTATCACCTCTGACACAAAGGACATGGAGCATCCTGTTTGCTTGGTAAAGCAGAACAACCCCCAGTTCGTGGCTGAATATCAGGGGCAAAGCCCAACCCTGGGAATATCAGGGAAAAGTCCCTTCCTGAGGTTCTGGCAGCTCTCCTGAGTGGTGTGGGACATTCCCACAGGCTGCAGGATGGGTGTTTGCAGATGTAGCTGACCCAGCCAGGACCCTGCAGCTCTGTGTGGAGGTTTAGGGTTAGGGTTAGGGTCAGGGTTAGGATTAGAGCCAGTCCCACACCCCATCCAGGACCTTCCAGGTGGGCACGGCCCTTCCAGAGCCAGCTCACAGCAGCTGGATATCTGCTCCTGCTGCTGGCACCCAAAATTTCTGCTGTTCCCTTCCTCCAAAGCAGCTTTTGTTTCTGGAATGCACCAATTTCTCAATCAGAGGTGACAAATGAGTGATCCCAGCAAGGAGGGAGCAGCAGCTGTGGGGCCCCAGGTGTCAGCACAGCCTTGGGAAGGTTCTCCTGGTTCTTGGCAGCTTTGAGTGGAGTTTCTCCCTTGCAGGAGTTGGATTTGCTGCCCACATTGCTGGGAGTGTGACGTTGGTGCTGGCCTGGCAGAGTTTGCAGCTCTCTGGGGGATGCAGAATCCTGAATATTTCTGTAAACAACAACAGCCCAGCCATGAAATTTGGAGTCTGTTTTGCTGCTGGAGCTCAAGGCACTGCCCAAAGCAGCAGGAGCCTCTTCTCCAGCTCCATTTTCCCATCATAATCAAAAACATAACAGAGGAATTTATATGAATTTTTTTTTTCCCTTGAGTGAGTGGTATTTATTTGATTATAATGTTTATTAGCTGGGGTGAATAAGCAGGTTTTTAGGGGTGGAATCTCTTCTTCATCTGGATGATGTTCTATAGCTCTAGTGAGATTTTACCCAAAGAGGAAAATATTGTTTATTTTTTTTAAATGATCCTGGCAGCGTTTTAGTGAGAAGAAACATTGAGACTTCTAATTTTTAAAATTTTGGCCAAATTCTAGTGAACTTCATCTCACTACTACCATTAGAAATTGAGGCAGAGAAGAAAAATCCTTTCCAAAGGGATGGTTAAAAAAAAAGTCAGAAAGACACAGCAAAACACAGAAACTCTTCTTTCCCCACTCACTTCTGATATGTCTTGGATAAATTAACAGGATTTTTTTTAAAAAATGGGGTTTCTCCCAGGAGAATGTGGACATCTGTCCTTGCAGGCAGGTCTGGAACTCACATCCTTTTTCTGCCCAAATATGAGCTGCTAAATGAAGAGGGAGTGTAAAGAGAAATGACAAAATTCATTTCTGTGTTGCAAGATTCAAAACAATGCAAAATCGACATTTTGAATTGCAGTGGTTTAAAGTCCAGCATTGAAAGAAGCTTCAGCCCCACAGAGGAGATGCCAATGAAAAACTTTGATTATTAAAAAGCTGCTCCCACCCTGCAGAGCTCCACTTGATGCTGTTTTCATTTCCAAAAAGGTCTGGTTTGTAAAGAGAAACTAATAAACTGAAAAGAAAATGACCAGCTTTATTACAGAGCGTGTTTTCCTCTGGAACTCGAGTGCCATTTATTGGTCTGATGACTTTCTTTTTTGCATTTGGGAAGCCCTGAAATGCAGCTCTTTGCCAGTCACACACAAACCATTCACAGCCCAGAGAGAGCAGCTCTTCAGTAATTACTGTAATGGGTTATTTGCAGTGTTTCTTGAAAGGTGATTGAGCCCCTAATGCAGACACCAGATATTTTAGGGGTTTTTTTTCTTCACTTAATGGTGTGGTAAATTATTCCTGCGAGGGGCCCTTGTTGAATGCCTCCTTTGGAACAACTTAAAGGCCACAAAGGGGAAAAAAAAAAGCTGTGGGTCTGTTCTTAGCGATAAAAGGAGAAAATATTTCTGGAGTGGTGCAGATTGAGATGTTCCCAGTGTCTGGCACAAGCACAGGGATGGGGCAGGTGGCTCAGGGTGGGATTTTCCAGCTGCAGGGATGCAGGACAAGCCTTGGGGAGAGGAAAATGGGCTCTGCTTTGCTCAGAGCTTCTGCCCTGTGATGATCCTGGTGCCCCTGGGTGCTGCAGCTCTGCAGATCAGCTTCTCACCTGGCTGCAAGTGAGAGGAGTCAAGGCTGGCTCAGGAGAGTGGGGCAGGTTGGATGTGATTCCCTGTGTCAGCCTGGAGCTGGGAACTCTCTGCTCCCTTGGGATGGGATTCCAAATCCATCCAGGCAGTGCAGCCTTCTCTTACCTCCCCAAGAGAGCTGGGAACTCACAGAGAAGTCAAACATCTCCTCAGTTTCCCTGTGGCAGTGTCAGAGGAGCCCAGGGATCCTCACTCAGCCTCCCCTGATAAAATGACAATCGTGTCCATCCCTTCATTTACTCACTCCTGCTGCCCAGAATTCATTTTAGGCCCTGCTGGCTTTTGTCAGTAGATCTCAGGATATATAATCTATGCTTTATTTTATTTTGTGCTCATCCAGGCAGTAGCTGGAGTGTATAAAATGGGGTCTCCTGGAACAACTTTATTGCCTCAGCCTCTCCCTTGAACGAGTTTTTGGCACAGGAATAATTTTCCCCTGGTCTCCGACAGAAGCAATTTCCTCTTTCCCCCTGCACGTCCTTCAGGCTCTGGTGGTTCTGCCCTGCAGAAAACCAACCATTCTTCCTTCTGGGGGTGGAAAATTGTCCTCACCTGAGCACCCCAGAGCAGCACATCCTCTGTGACAGCAGCAGGCAGAACCCCTGCCCCCTCACAGAGATTATCTCATCTCTTTTTTGCAGAGAGGGAGGATTGCTGTGGTTCCTTCACCTCCTGAAATTGATGCTGGCAGTGAGGGAATGGTGAGATTGGAATGGGAAAAGCTGGGATGTGAAAGGGCTCTGACAGCTGTAGCTTTTATTTAGCTGGTTGTCTCACCTGCAGTGCTGATGTGTTACCAACCCTGAGCCAAGGGCAGTGACATGGCAAGGGAGAGGTGCTGTCTTCATTTTTTTATCTTTTATTTTCATTTTAAGGGACCAAGAAGTATCTTTTACTCTCCACTGGACACTTGTGTTTGTTTCTGAGGTTCACATTTTTTTCCTTGAAGACAAATTTGATGTTTTCACAAAGAACTCTCTGGGTTAGTGGAAGTGTTGCTCAGCAGAAATGTCTGAGCCATAACATTGTGAGAGATGAAGGGTTTGTCTCATTATCCTTCTCCTTTAGGTTTTTAGCAAGTTTCTCTTGATTTAAATGNCTGTGAGAGATGAAGGGTTTGCCTCATTATCCTTCTCCTTCAGGTTTTTAGTGGGCAAAAGGCAGCAAGTTTCTCTTGATTTAAATGAGAAATACCAAATTTATGCTGCTTTTAAGAAGGGCCCTTGGGAAGCTTTGCTGCAGACTGACACAGGACTTCCAGGAAAATTGTTTGGTCTTTTCAGCATTGTTTTCTAGGCTGGAGGTTTGGAAATGCCTCTTTTCCTTTCATGAGGAAGACTCAGAGGATTTTATTTTCCAATACAATTTCCATTGTGTTCATGGGAAAAGATTTGTTTTGCTAAGCAGAGCATAAACACAGCACTGTGGCAGATCCCTCTAAAAATTGGTTCAAGTCGATGCTGATCTGCCTTTCCCACATTCTTAGTGGAAAACATATTTTTTCTGATTCCTCTGGCATCTCTTTAAACCTAAATAATTACAAATGAGAGAAGCATTTGCCCCCCTGAGCTTCATGTGCCACATGATGCTCCAGCAGCACTGAACTTCCCAGAGAGAAAGAGAAGAAATATTGGGAATGGAGAGCTCTACCTTCAGATTTAGAGGTTGGAATAATTTAGGATAATATAATTTAGTTTGTTTTGAATGACTTTAAAATCAGAAGTTCCCCATGTACCAGTTTCTGGTCAGAGTCTGTGTAAATCTGGAGGGGAGCCCTCAGCTTGAGGAGAACTCTGGTGTGCTTTTGTATTACTGAAAGCAGATGTGGGCCCAGGGCTGCAGCCAAAATTTCAGAGTAGGGAAATAAAAAAAAATACAAAAATGATCTGTCTTCAATTCTTCATGGGTCAGAAAGGATGGGATGAATCAATAGTGGTGCATTAGTGCTGGGGAGATGGTTCTCATGTCTGATAGAGATGCTGCCTCAGCCTGGAAGTGATGAGAAAATCAAACTGTGTGCAGCCTGCTGCTCTCCTGGATGGCAAATCTGGGCTCACAGGTGTTGGGTGGAGTTGAGGGTGTGTGATTACAAAATGTTTTGGTGCTGGGGACTTGGAGAAGTTCAGCTCTGTGTGATTTTTCCCTGGGCCACGAGCAGGGGGTGTTGGGGTCCCACAGATGGGAACCACGTCCCACCCAGCAGGGCAAGTGTTAAACCAGACTGGCCCTGGCACAGGGGGCCCAGAGAAGCTGTGGCTGCCCCTGGATCCCTTGGAAGTGCCCAAGGCCAGGCTGGACAGGGCTTGGAGCAGCCTGGACCCTGTGGAAGTGAAGCTGTGGCTGCCCCTGGATCCCTTGGGAGTGCCCAAGGCCAGGGCTTGGAGCAGCCTGTGGGACACTGGAATCTGTCCCTGCCCGTTCCAGAGGGTGGAATGGGATGATTTTTAAGTTCCCCTCCAATCCAAACCATTCATTGTATGGTTCTGTGATTTATGGTGTGGTTTAAAATGGGCCCTTCCATCACAGTGAGCCTCAAAGCCCTTTTCTGTTAGAGGAACACCCTGAGCCCTGGGAATCCTCCCAATCCCCTCACTGAGGCAATTCCAGGCACAGATTTTGTTATTTTAATGAAAAATAAGCCCTCTCAGTGAGGAGGATCCTGCCCTTTCCCTCCTGCATTTTTTGGAGCCACAACTGTGATTTGTTCTGCCTCTTTTGTCTGGGGAGGATTTGCTCCTCAGTCAGTGGTTTCTGGCTAATCTTTACTGCTTGAAATTTTGTGGTGAGATCTTCTTCAGACAGAACTGGGTCGAGTGGGTTTTCAATTGCCTCATGTTCTTGAGATCAGCTTGTCAGAGAGTCCTAAATAACACATTTATTTATTTAAACAGCCTGAGCAAGGATTTGCAGCACGTTCAGGGTGTGACAGTGATGTGTTACTCTGAGCTTATCAAAGGGCTCCATTTGCCTGAGCCACCAGCACAAAGAAGATCTGCTGAGGAATCATTTGGACCTCATTTATTTCATGAGCTGGCAATAAAAATGAAACCCCCAAATTTGCCACGGTTGGAAAAGGAAATTTTTTTTCAAATCTGTGGAAGTCCAGAGCTCTTCATTGGGTGGAAATAAATGTGGCCCATTGGTTCATCATATGAATTGCAGCTTCATGAAGTGTGTGGAATTGCTGGGGGATTTCTGGGAGCTGTGGAGGTGGTGATTTCTGACTGGGAGCAGAGTCTCACATACAATACCTGGGGTTTGAACCCACGGAGGAGAGTTTAAAAGATTAACAGTGATTCAAATATCAATAATCACAAAGAGAGAAAATGAGCAGTGTTTTTAGTTGCTGGTCTGACTCACTCCTACTCCCACTCCTAATAAAAAGCCAATTTTTCCAGCTTCTCTCTGTGTTGTCTGCAGTTCTGGTTCCCTGCACATCACAGGGAGTCAAGAGACTGACTTAATATATTTTTTTTTCTTATTTTCACTCTTGCTATGACTTGTAACTTGAGATTAGGAACATAATCATAGAATTCTGGAATGAATTGGGTTGGAAACATCCTTAAACACAGCCTTATTCCCACCCTGCAAAGAGCAGGGACACTTTCCACTGGACCAGGTTGCTCAAGGCCTTTGCTGATCCTCTCAGGACAATCCAGGGGAGGCAATTGGGATCAATTAATCCCAGCTACACTTTCCCAGAGCAAATTACACTCATCTCAGACTAAAAAAATACAAATTATGTTGTCTTCCTCCAGCGTGGTTTCATCCCTGCTCATCCCTTCCCCTCTCTGTCTCCACAGCTGTTGAGTCACTGCACTCCCTGAACGACCAAATCTCCCATTTCATCGTGAAAAAGTCAAAAACCCTGGAGGAGGATGAAGATGCTTTTTTGCCCAGCGAGAAGGAGTCTCTGAAAAGTGCCATGATGCTGATGAGGCACCTGCTGATGGATGCACAGGTAGGAAATCAAACACACACCTGTGTTAGGGTGTGGAAGGCACAGATTTGGAGAATTAGACAGATCTGGAGGGGAAAAAAATGCATTTTTAATGAGCAGTTTTAGCAGTGGAGAACATGAATTGCTGACTCTTCTTTAAAACTGATTTTGGCTTCTGAAATGTGCAGCTGTGGGAAGAACATCTCAGTGCACAGAGTGTGCAGCTTGTGCTGGGGCTGAGCCTCAGATTCAGGGTTTAAAAATGGGCCTTAATTTCAGGGGAAAATGCAGCAATGTCCCCATTGAGGGGAATCCAGCATCAGCACCACCAAAAGAAAATCATCTGTCCACTAAAGCACCTGTGCTGAATGCCAGACAACTGAGCTGGAGGTTCAGCCAAGCTCTAAAATGCCAGTTAAAAGTCATGAAATGATGTGCAGATGTTTCTTTGTGCCTTTGCTGCTTCAACAACAAAAAATCTCTGTAGCTTTGCTGTGTTGCAGTGTTCCCTTCAGCCTGCAAAAAAAACCCACCCTTTGAAATATTAATTGTATTTATCTTTTTCTATTCCCTTTTGGTCTTTATTTGCAAAGCCTGGATGGAAAATGACAGTTTCTGTCAGAGGGTTCTTTGGAAACTGAAAGGTCTCTTCTCCCATCTGCTCTGGCAAGCCCCAAAATCAGTCCTGAGTCTGTCCTGAGACCTTCTGAGCTCTCCAGGACTGGGGATGGCCCCTTCTAATTCCATGTTCTCCCACGTGGAGTCTGGTATTTTATCTTATTTTATCTTATCTCATCTGCTTCTCCCACTCTCAAAACCTCTGATCCTGATTGTTTTGGGCTGACAGGGATCCTGTGGCACCTGGGGGTCCCTGCTGTGAGTGGCACACGTGTTTTAATGTGTGTTTGCACAAGGAATCAGCCTCTGGAGGGTTTGGAGTGCACAGGGAGCAGCTCCTGGTGCTCCTGTTGTGCTCAGGATTTCATTTCTGTGGGGTTGGTGCTGATCTGGCTCTGGCACATCTTGAAGCCAGCAGAGTTGATGCTGTTGAAAGTGCCATGGAGAGCACAAAGGGCTTTTTGGTTCTGCCCCCACAGTGGGAACAGGTTCCACAGATTCCCCTGCAGGTGGGAATGAAACCAGAGAATCCCAGAATTCCACAGAATCCGTGGAAATCCGTGGAATCCTCCCAGAGTGAGGCTCTGTGCAGAGAAAAGCTGAAACTCAGTGCTTGGCCCTTTTACTCCCCTCTCCTGGCTGGGGGATAATTTGAGGAGAGAACACCCAGCTTGACATTTTGGGCAGAAAATTTGGGTTGAAAGGGACTTTAAAGTCCTGTTCTGGGCAGGGAAACTTTCCACTGGACCAGGTTGCTCCAAGCCCCATCCAAGCTCCAGGTATTTGGAATAGCTCTGGGGGGTCATATCACCAATCAGGCAGATAAAAATAAATATGGGGCAAAAAAAAAAAGGTACCTATTGACAATCCCCTCGTGCAGGAATTCTATTTTTAGCCCCCAAGAATTGCTTCCCTGCTTATCAGCTGTCCTGAATGCATATTAATTGGTGCCTGTGATAGAGAGACTGATTAGGAAATGCTAAGAACAATGGGGAAATGTCAAGTGCTCCTGTTATCCTGATGGGCCTGGATCCCTTCCCAGAAAGGACAGGATGTTTTCTTGCCTGGGATTTTCAAGTTGGAAGAGTGACAAGGTGGGAAGTGGTAGTGGTGAGTAGAAGGGTGGAAGGAAACAGTAAATCCAGTTAAAAAAACCCCAAAAAAACCCAAAAAACAAACAAACAAACAAAANAAAAAAAAAAAACCAAAAAACAAACCAAAAAAACCAAAACAAAACCAAAAAAAAAACCCAAAACAAAAACAAAACCTCAATAAAATAAATCCTCTGAGGAATGATAAAACATGAGGCTGGCAGGAACATCAACAGGAATATCCCCACCAGTGTGTGAATACAAACCCTGACTGCAGAGTGCCCTGTGGCTCTGATCACACAGGAGGAAAAAAAATATCACCAATGCAATAATTCCCCTCCTCTTCCCTTCTCTCTTTGCTCCCCAGTGAGTGGTTTTTTGGGAAGATGGAGCCCTGCAGCTCTGAACAGCATTGATTGTGTGAGGCTCTGTGCAAAGATAAGCTGAAATCCAGTGCCTGGCACTTTGACCCCCCTCTCTTGCCATGGACCTGATTTTTGACTGGGAGATAATTTGAGAACATCCAACTCGAAATTTTGGGTAGAAATCAGCTGGACTGCAAACCCAGCAGGAGTGGCTGGTCATGGGGGGGACAGTTAATGGGCATTTCTCACTTCTGTGCCATTATTAACCTGCTCTGAAAAGGCAGGGATGAGGTGAGGGTGATGCCTCGTGCCTGCTGCCCTTCTGGTCCAGACAGAAACTGGACACATTTTTGGAGCTCTGCTTGGACACACACACCAAAAGATGCTGCTGAAACAAAGGTTTGGGGTCCAGTGTGGATCTAACCTTGGTCTGGAGTGAATTTTTTGGCTTAAGATGAATCACTGAGCCAACACACAGAGGTTTGGGAAAGCACAGCCAGGGCTTTCAGAGGAGGCTGTGCTGGGGACACTTGTGAGGTGTCACTGGGAGCACAAAGGACAAAGGTGCTCATCAGAGTGGAGAACAGGCACCAGGGAGCCTGCCTGGGGTCTCTCAGCTGCATTTTCTGATAGATAATGATTTCTGCTGACCTGCACCCTGTGGGTCACTGTGTGTGTGCTCACCTGGCACCGGGAAGCACTGTCACCTCGTGGGTCACCTGCACCTCGTGGGTCACCTGCACCTCGTGGGTCACCTGCACCTCGTGGGTCACCTGCACCTCGTGGGTCACCTGCACCTCGTGGGTCACCTGCACCTCGTGGGTCACCCTTTCTGTCCCCACCTGGCCTGGGGAGGGCTCCAAAATTGGAAATTGTGCTGCCTGCACTGAAAGGTGTGCTGAGGTGAGCAGGCAGAGAGGGAAGGTGAGTTTATTCCCATCCTGTGCCTGCAGTGAATGAACCCATGGCACTGCAGCCCCTGTGGCAGCCTGGGATGGACTGTCACTGCTGTCAGTCATTCCTGACAGCCCCATTATGCTCAGAAAGGATGTTTGCTCTCTGCCTGTTGGTTTATAATCCTCAGAGGTGGGATTTTATAGCCTAGCAGTGGTTTTTTTCCCCCCCCTCAGACATTTCCCTAAGCAGGATTTATTGTTTCTGAGACACACGTGATGTGAATCCATTATACCCTCAAACTTTAAATCAGCCCCCCCAGCTTTGCCTAAATTACTTTTTGATTTGTCTTTCTTGGGTTTTTTCTGTTTCTAATTGCAATTGTGAGGGACTGGACTGGCATGGAGCAGAAGGCACAGAGGGGGTGGGTTCTCTAATCCAGCTGTTTCCAAAGGAATTTGTCCAAAATTTGCACACAAAAATGCACCAGCACAGCCCCAGGTGTGGGCTAACAGTCTCTGATGAGCACATGACATTCTGCTGGATTCCTGCCCTCCAAAGCCAAGCTTTCAGGAAGTTCAGTCCATTTTAGTTCCTTCCATGAAGTGTTGGATTGACTTCAAGTGGGTTTGAAGTTCTTTGGGAGAAGCCCCATCTCTTCCCAGCAGTGCTGTGATTATCCTCAGGTTGTTCTGGAGGGAATTGAAAAGGCATCAAAACCACCTTGGGGTTTGCATTGGACTTTTTGGAACGAGGTCATGCTACAAATGATGATTTAAGAGCAAGATCAGCTTTGGGGGGCATCTGGCTTGGATTCACTTGGGTTTCAGCTGCTGCCTGAGCATGAGAGTGTGAGGGCACTGAGATATTCAATGATTCTCTGCTGGGGAGTTCATTTACTTCTTGGGCAAAGACAGAAAATCAACCTGGTGGTGCTTCTAACCTAAAATAATGTTCTCACTGCCCAAAAATCACAGGGGAAAATAACAGTTTCACTTACATTTAGAAGGATTTTTTCTTTAAAATCTGGTGTTGTAGCATTTGTGTGTGTGGTTTTTTGGTTCTTTGGTTGTTTTTTTTTTTCCCTTTCCTCTGAATCAAACAGCTCCAGCCCTCCCTGACTCGTGGGACAAACCTTGAGCAGGTGTCTGCCAGGACAGGCCTGCAGGTGAAGTTAATTCCAGTCTGGACAGGGGATATTGCCTTGTTTTCCTTTGGAAAACATCAGAGTATTTGAGTTGTCGCCACTTTAAGCCTTTTAAGCCTGACACTGATACCCTGTGAATAAATCATTTAAGGTGAAAGTCTTTCAATTTCTGGAAAAAAAAAATAAACCCTACTTGGCATGACACAATTATCCACTCAACATCCCACCAGCTGTTGGGCTTTGGGGTGGTTTTTTTTTATCACCCTCCATTTCTAACCAGACAAAACAATAATTTCTCAAGCCCTTTCACATGAAAATCTTTTCTGCAGTGGTCCCTGCTGCCTTCCCCAGCAAGAAGGGAGAAGGAGACAGCCAAGATAATTGCTGCAGGACTGGTGGCAGAGCAGAGCTATTTCCCCAGCTGACCTTTAAAAACAGCTCTTATTTTCCACAGAGGGGCTGTTGGATAAAACCAGCCGTGTTGGTGGAATACTTTGTTTGTTACTTAAACGTTTCTCACCATCTGTTCTTGAGGCTTTCAGCAGAACTTCAGGAGCAATGCCCCCATGGCCTTGGTTTTCACACGAGTGGGTCCTCTCAGGATCAACAGGAGGAGCAGGGGAAGGAGGGTTTGCTCTGTGCTTCCAGAAACTGAAATTATGAAGAGTTCTGGAAGTGTCCTTGCCACACACTGATGTGATTTGAGGGCTGGAGAAAGGGAAATGATGGAAATTCTGTTCAGGAATGTTGTGAAAGTGCAGCTGTAAATTGGTGTTCACATATGTTTATTTATCTCAGCCTGCACAAATCCATGAGCTGGTTTGGGTGGGGAAACAGCTCCATTTCAAGGCAGGGGGTATCCAGAGGAAAGCCCAAAAAACAAACTTGCTTCTGAGTGTTGAGTTTTGTGTTTTTATGATGGTGTGGAGGGCAGTGTGAGGGGATGGCCATGGCTGTGGGCAGTTCAGGCTGGGGGTTGTAGAGCAGCAGCTCAGCACTCAGAGAGAGAGAAATAAAGATATACCATTCATTGTGTGTTTATAGACAAGGGAATAGCTGAGAAAACCTGATGGACACCTTTCCTCTATTCAGAGGAGAACCAGAACTGATTAAAAGAGAAAATGCATAAAGAAGCTGAGATTAGGCAGATCTCTGCAGATCCTGGATATTGCCAATTGAATTCACATCCAGGTAATTCCAAAATTCCAGTTTCTGTGATTCCTTCACCTCTGAGCAGGTGGCCCAGGACAGAGTGTTTCCTTTGCAGAGTCCTGTTGAACACCAAAGAAGAGGTGACAATTTTGTGTCACTCAGAACACGATGTGTATTCATGGAGTGGGGGTGTGTGAGAGCCCTGCAAGCTTTAATTGCAGTTCATGAGATGAGTATCTCCACAAATGTAGCAGAGGCAATTAGGGGAGGCCAGGGCACATTTGCTATCACAGCAGTTTATCAGCAATGCAGATTTGTCAGTTAATAACAACAGGAGAAAACCCCAATTGTGCAGGCAGCAAATGAGACAGAAAATCCCAGTTAGCCTCACTCAGAAAGATGTGAGCACTCAGGAAAACAAATTCTCTTCCCTCAGTGTGTTTCCTCCTGCCTGGAGAACCTCCTGCTCCATTTCTAATTAACAAATGAGCTAAAACACCTCAGCTCAGCCCAAAGTGAGCTGCAGCTGCACCCTGGTGCTGCACCAAGCTCCATCCCAAAGCAAATTCCTTCTCCTGGCTCAGCTGCAAACTCCAACCTGTGAGCTCAGGGGTGACCAGGCTGAGCCCAGCAGGAAGTGGGAGCCAGCCAAGTTTTCACATTTGTGTTTTTGTCTCAGAAAAGCCAGTAAATATTTAATGTCTCTGCGAGACAGAGCGAGCGTTCGTTCTCTCCCCGTGTAGCAACAGTTGCTTTAAGCACTTGCTTGATAAAAATGAAGCTGTTTCTCCAGATCCCTGCCTCACATGCTGGGTAGGGAGCTAATTCTGCAAGCAAGAGCTGTCTTGTTTTGGAAAACAAAATTCAAATGGAAGGGCTGGTGTTTTTGGAAGTGAGTGCTGGGCTGCTCTTCCTGCAGAATTATCCCTGTGAGTTAACCCTGGCAACAGACCTTGTCCAGATGTAGTAATCCTTTATTCTTTAACTCCTTCTGTGCTGTGGGCTCAGCTCCTTCCTAGGAAGGCATCCATGCTAAACACATTCCATTTGATTTCAGTTTTGGCAAAGCACAGATTTTTCTCTGGACTCCCAATTTTGAGATGAATTCACTGGTTGCAAGACCCTGCCACTGCTTCAGAGCCTCTCTTCTTTCAGGGAAAAGGTGTCTTTTATCCTCTGCACAAATTTAAGGATGTTATTTAATCCTCATCCTCCTCATTTATCTGGGAGTTGGGGATAATATTTGCCCACTTCACAGAGATCGTGGGAGGCTCTTTCATTCATTGAGGTGTAAAAGCTTTGAGATCCTGGGGATGAAAATTGCTTTAAAAAGATGCTGTTAATAATAAACATCAAGTGATGCACCTTGGTACAGCAATAATTGGTGCAATCATCCCTGCCCAGCTCTTCCATGAATTAAAAGGCTTTGAATGGGACTGGAACCACAAATAGAACTGGGACCAATTAACATGAATTCATATGTCAGTTTTTATATCCTTAACATTCCTGCCATGGGACTCTCGGGAAAATCTCCCTGGATTTTAATGGAGCAGTGTCAGAATTCAGCCCCAGACGTGTTTGTGGGATAATTGCTGGATAACCTGCCTTCTTCTGGCTAACTTGGTTGCTTAGTGATTAAGCTAAAAGCAAAAGTATGCTGGTTTAATATTAACAGAAACAGAATTAGCCACCCTTTCTGTGAGTTAAATGTTACAGGAAAATTCTCATTATAAGGAAACCATGATGTTTTTTTCTTTTGATATCTAAATTTAATTGTTTTGTTGATAGTTTTTGATCTGCTCTCTGTACTTAACCTCCAAATGTGGAGTCTGGCTTTTATGGAAAAGCCAATTATTTGCTGTTTGGTCACCCAACTCATATTTTTATGAGATTTCAAGCACACAGCACTCACCTCCTAAATGGAGAGAGGCTCTGAATATGCATCCCAAGTAAACAAAGAAGAAATTGCCTGATCTTTCAAAGACATCATTTCTACAGAAGGGGAAAGCACCAAACCTCGGAATGATGGGTGGAAAAAGAACCCAGTGAACCAACACCATGAGGAACCCTGTGGCCTGTGAGGTGTGGAATTCCAGCAAAACATTCCCCCAGTTAGGAGCAGCCTCTTCCTGCAGGCTGGGAGTGAATCGTGTGCTGTGAGCGAGGCTGGTGCCACATGGGGGAGATGTTGAAGAAGAGCTGGATCGCTCCTGCCCAGGGAGGAGCAGCCTGAGGGCTTTGGGAGCCTCATTCCTTTCGGTTCCCCTCCCAGGTGATAAAAATGTATAGAAATGTATAAAAGGGATCTGTGCAAAATTGAAAAGTTATCCCTCTTTGGCTTCAGGGTGCATCCAACTTGTTCCACTTGTGGAAGGTGATTTTGTAAACAAGACCATGAAGTGATGAAGGAGGATAAAATGAGAAGTTTTGCAGTGTTTGCAGCACTGCAGCTCTCCCCCTGGGAAGGGATGGTTTGGAGGAGCTGAGGGAGCCTGGCTGCCATGGGCAGCACTCAGCAGGATTTCTTGCTGCTGTTCCCCAATATCCAAAAAATAAGGATAAGCCCATCCAAGTACTGTGTGATTTACTCAGCCCCACTGGCCCTCTTCCTTGTTTCTCCTCACAATAATGCTTTTCACACTGCAAATTAGTGGTTAAGGCTTATTTGTGCATGAGAAATCTCCACAGAAATGGCTCCAGAGTATGGCTTTTTGAATTACCTTTCCAATATCTATTTTTTTTTCCTGCAGTGGTTTAAAGAGATATTTATTCTAGGACCCTGATGGGTTTTGTACTATTCCAGCAGCCAGGTGAACAGGTAGGACCAGTGCTTTTGTAACAGGGGTGAGCTGTGAAGCTGGGTCAGGTAGCCTGGGGGAAGTCAAGAGGTCTTCATTTTTCAGCTTAAAAAAAAAAAGAAAAAGAAAGAAAAAACTACAAATGCACAGCACATACCCCAAAAGCTGAAGTGCTGCCCCCTTTGAACACGGGCTCCAGGTGACTCCAGGGCAACTCTGGCTCCTCTTTCAAGCACAACCTCCCCTTTCTGCCCACAGACAGCCAGAGGCTGCAAGAATTTAGCAACTTTTTCCTCTCTGTCTTTCTGCAGAGAGGAATTCAAAATCACTGCATGATGTGTGCCCCAATTAATATTCTCTGATTGTTTCCCTTTCCCTTCCAAATGATGTCAGTCTCTATTATTTTTGGCATAATGGTAGTGAGGGGAATGTCTGTTTTTTCAGCAATATTTTATCTCTCATTTTTGTGTTCCCAACAATCTCTGCTCATCTCAGGATTTTTATTTTTCTTTCAACCCTCTCACTTTTGACTCCTATTGCAAAAGACCTACAGTAAAATAATGAAAACTGCCTTAATCTATCACCACTCATTTTGTACATTATTAATAATGAAGGCAGTGTAATTAGGCTGCAGAATGCACAGTGAGCACAACACTGAGATGTCCTTAACTCACATCTGTGGCTGCTGCTGGGCTCCCATTGGCACGAGTCACCAAGATCTGACACCAAAACAGTCCCTTGTGTCTGGCACTGCCTTTACAGAGCACAGGGGATTCATTTTGTGCTGTGAAATCCACGGGCAGTGAATGCTCAGCTCTGTTGGAGCCGTGTTCAAGGTGCAGATCCTGGTCTCAGTGTCATTGCCCTGCTGAAAACTTTTCTCTCTTGTGCCCTTGGTGGGGTGCCATGGGCAGAAATTCATCTTTAAGGGTCCCCTCTTCTCTTCTTGCTGTCCCCTTTTCCCTGCCAGACCCTTGTGGTGCCCCTCCTCAAGGAGGCCAGGAAGGAACAAGGTGCTTTTCCACTCTGGTGGTTTGTTCCTCTGACCTGTGACCTGCTGGATCTCTGGTGTCAAAGGCATCAAAGGTGCCTCTTTTCACCTTGTTCCCAAAGTGGTGTGGGGGAATTCTCCTCCTTGATGCATCTGCAAGGCCACCACTGGCACAGAGCTGGCTGAGTCCATCACAGAATTATAGAAACATTTAAGCTGGAAAAAAATAATCTTTAAAATCAATGTGTCCCATCCCTGCCTCTCTGACAGCTTCCAGCTGCTGGCAGGGCACTGAAAAGGGATGTTTAGAACAAGAGGGGTGTTTACATTGGATATAAGGAAGGAATTCTTGCCTGTGAGAGAGGTCAGGCCCTGACACAGGGGCTGGGGAGGGAAAGGACCTTAAAGACCATCATTCAACCCTTCTGCCCTTCCATCAGACCAGGTTGTTCCAAGCCCCATCCAACCTGGCCTTGGGCACTTCCAGGGATGGGGCAGCTCCTCTGGGCACCCTGTGCCAGGGCCTCACAACCCTCACAGGAAAGGATTTATTCCTTACATTTAACCCAAACCTATTCTCCAGCAGTTCACAGCCTTTCCTCCTCATCCTGTCAAACTGGGATGGGTTGAGCTGCTCCTCCCCTGGACACTTCCCTGCTCCCTTTTCCCCTGTCTGCCAAGTTTTAGCAGAACCCCTCCTGTCTCAGGCAGAGCTGAGATCCACCCTGAGCCTTCCTGCTGTGTATGATCAGTGATGAGTCTGCACAAACCAGAAAATAAACCAGCCCTAGAGCTGTAGGAATGTCTCAGCTCCACAGAAAACACTGTGGGGAAATGCAAAGTGTGCAGAGGGAGGGAGGGGAGCTGAGAGCACAGGGGGGGTTTTATTGTGGCACATCTGAGAGCAGAGAGAGAGTGAAAAAAAAAGAGCTTATAAAAATACTTTGGCAGCAGCTCCTCTGAATCTTTCAAGGTATGAGTTTCTTATTTTAGTTGATTTACTGAGCTGACAAAGAGGCAATCATCGTTAATCAAAATAACTCACTCCTGCTTTGAGGATGGAGCTGAAGTTAGATGAAGGTCATGGAAAAGAGATGATGAACCAGCCCAGTGGCTGGAGTTTATTAGGGAGCCTTTTTCTAGAGGGGAAACAGATCTTGGGAAATGCTGCTGGTTTTTAAAAAGGGATGTTTTTCAAGGAGGATGGCATCTCTCACAGATTCACAGATGTGATGTGCTTAAGTATGCATGAAGGGATGATTTCCTGATGGCTTTGAGTAGCAAGGGGTGCTCTATTGCAAAGCATCTGGCAGGGAAACAAAGATTTGGGTGAGATATGCAGGAGATGAGGAGTGATAGGGACTTGTGAGTGCCAAACCACATTTCCTGGGGAAGCTTCAGGAGACCCAGCCACTGACACTTCTGAGAAATGCCTCTCTTGGGCATCATGGGGATTTCTGTCCATGCTGAAGTCCATTTTATATTTAGAGAAATATTTTTCCTTGGCCTCTGACAGTGCAGTGTCTCCCTGCCAGGTTCCTCCCCCTGCTCAGGTGCACACCAGCCTGTGTGGGACTCACTGGGGAGGAGCTTTGTGAACACCTTAACAAAGCGTTTGCTTGATGGCTGAGCCCCAAAGAATGCAAAACTGAACAGGCAGGAGCCCAAGAATCCTTCAGAATTATGCTAATGATCCTTAACAAGTTCCATGTTTTGCCTTGGAACTCACTTTCTTTAGCTAAAATGTTCTCTGCATTCTGTCTGGAATGAAGGGGAAATATCTAAATTCAAGCAAAAGTGATTGCCCAAAGCAGTGAGGACTGCCAGTGCCTGCAAGCAAGATCAATTAGTGTTCTGGTGCCAGAATTATCAATAGCTCTCCTGCCAGTAGCTTTTATTATAAAAAAAAACTGGGTTGATGACTGTGGATTTCACTTGGATGACAAAATGTGTGACCTCAGCACGATGAAGGGACACGAAAATCCCACAGAAGTTTTGTTTCAAGCTCACTGCTTTGTGCTTGAGATTTGTTTCCTATTCCCTCTTCTTCTTGCCCTATGGACACATCTGATGAGTCCATTTAAAAGCCTTCATGAGGTATTTGGAATTTCTAAGTAATTGGCTCATTCATTTTGTGTTGTTTGCATCATCAGTGGCACAAACACTCCTGGGGACTGCAAATATTCATGGAAGGACAACAAAAGAGCAGCTCCCAAATCCAGGGGACCCCTCCAGCATTAACAAAGCTGTGAGTTACAATCCAAACAGCTCACACCTATGTCAGCTCATGAATTAAATTATATTTCTGAGAGATCTCTTGTGGCAACCTACTAAAATAATGCATTACGTGCTCAGAGGCAGCATTGGAGTGATACAAGGAAAAGGGGGATAATTAAAGGCTTTGCAAGTCCCAAATGTTCCAGCAGCTGTGGGGCAGCTCTGGGAGCCACTCACGTCCCTCCTGCAAGGGGGGAAACCCATTACCTGACACTTGTGGAGGAAAAAAACAACCTGGAGGGGAAACAGCTTCTCTGCCCTGGGTGAATACCCAGAGGAAATCCACTGGGGATGATGCAAAAAGGAGTGGTGGCAGGTGGCAGCACTTCTTTTCACCCTACAAAATGCATATTTAGAGGCAAAATGGAGAGGAGGAGCCAATTAGTGGGATTGCTGTGCTTCAAGAGGCAGGTGCTTGCGTTCCTGCTCGCAAACTGCTGCTTCCAACGAGATGAAATGCAGGTGGTTTGTAAACAACAGAGGCTTTTGCCACCGAGTTTTGCTAATTACAGAAGCAGAGGACAAAAAAAATAAGAGGTAAAGCTCGGCAGCAGCTCGTTTGACAGTGAACAAAAGGAGCCATAAGGCAGCGTTAAAACTCAAGGAAAAAATGAATTTTCAAAGCTGAGAGATGCTGCAGGAAGCCATAAAGAGAAGGGGATGTGGTTCTTTGGATGGTGGGGACAGCTGGAGATATAAGGAATAAAATGGGATCAAGTGCTTGGCTTCGAGCAGGATAATAACAGTGGCCAAACATTCCTAATTAAATATAGAAAAAAAAATGAACAGCAGAGAAAAAAATGTGGGTGAGCACCAGAGAATGGGCTGGAACAGAAACCCTTTGGCTCCTCTGGGTGCAGCTCTGGCCCCACCTGAGCTGAGAGTGCCTTTCCCTGGTGCAGAGCAGATGGTCCCCCTTGGCAGAGCCTCCACCTGCCCTGGGTTCACATCACCACCATCATCTTGGCTCAGCCACAACTCTGAGCTGTTCCCAGTTACTACAGCATCAATTTTAAGGAGTGAAAGAGGGAGGAAACCTTGCTGAGGTGTATTTTGGGGCATTCAGATCATTTTTATCCTAGAGAGGTGGCAGTGCTTTACACTTTGGGGTGTTTCAGCTGCCTGAACCCTTTGCTCCTGTGCCCACCCCTCAGCTCTGCTGCTCTCTGGTGTGTGAAACAAAATCCCTTGGTCCTGCCAAGGATTCTCTGCAGCAGGTGAGCTCCTTCCAGGACAGCAAAGCTCCTGAGTGCCCATTGTTGTATCCAATGTTCTTTGCCATTTTTAAAACGTGGCCACTCGGAACTCAGTGGGAGCTGCTGCTCAGATGTGGTTGCAATGTAGAAATAACAATTTCCTGACGTGTCTGGAGTCAAGCAAATTGCACACACAGCACATTGCCTCCTGCCCCTGTCCTTCCCTGAGGGCTTGGGGATTTTTCCCTTCTGGGTTGCCCAATCCTCCAAATTTATTTACCAAAACCTGAGGCAGTCTGGGTGTCTGTACTCAGGTGTGCTGCTTGATTACTTTAAAGAGCTGGCCTTATGTAAATGTAATTGTAATGTGAAGTTGTTTGCTCCCCTCAACCTGAATTTTGCAATTTGCTACAATTTTAACTCAGCCTTGTTAGAGAAAATGGCTCTGATTTGCTTTTGTCTCTCAGGTGTGGCAGGAGCAATGCACACACTGGTTTTTTCTGAGCTTCACCAGTCAGATAAACTATGAGCAATTAAAAAAAAACCCCAAAACCTGAGGACTGGCACCATGTCTGACCTGGACTTGTGTTTTCTCACATTTAAGAAAATCTGGAAGGAATGTCCTTGCAGGTTGACTGCACAAATGAATTTAATCATCAGATAAACTGTGAACATTTTAAAAACCCCCAAAACTTGAGGACTGGCATCATGTGTCTGCCATGGACTTGTGTGAGAGCTCTGTGCTTTCTCACATTTGAGAAAACTGCCAGGAGAACTTGAAATCTGGAAGGGGATGTCCTTGCAGGTTGACTGCACAAATGAATGTAATGGTTTGCACAGAATCTGTTTTGCTGCTCCACGCTGTAACCACACCGATCTGATTAGTTCTCTTTGCTTTAACTGGCAAAATGTCTCTCATTGGTGTTTGCATAATTAATGCTCCAGGATTGGGCTCGGAGCCAGCAGTCTCTGTGCTCTCCAATCTGCTGCAAAACAGCGTTTCCCAGCACTTTATTTTGGATTCTAATGCTGTGATATGGAAAGCCCTGCAGTGCCCTGGCTAATGTGGCTTCTCCTGCCTCTGCATCACAGCAGTTTGGCTCTTCCCTGACCTGGGAGAGCTACAAATCCCATTAGTTTAAAAGCAGCATC
>VWYE01001382.1:0-17745 GCA_013398995.1 Alaudala cheleensis
CTAAGTAATTTGCAAGCTCCCATGCAAAGACAATCTTGGTATGAAAACTTGATAGCACAACAACCTACTCCTGGGTTGAAAAACAAATGCATCTGCAATAACAAGGCATTTGTCCCATGAGAATCAGTGAAGAAAATACATAAACAATCCAAGAACAGAGAGATTTGATGGACACATAAAATACCTTTTACTAACCAGCAGAGTAATTGGCAAGGAAGCTATTAACCAATTAAAGTTGCACACAAGATCTGCAAAAACTGTATAAAATGAGTTCTGAAAATAAAGAATTGGCTTTTCTACATGAACAAAATGGAATCTCGGCACATTTATTACAATGGTGGCCATCCACAGCACTGCACTGACAAAATTCAGTGCAGTTTCTCTGCAAAATTCAGACAAAAGTCCCCATCTCTAAAGTGGAGTATTCTCTTGAGAGATCACCAAGGAACTGCCATAAGCTTAGGAAACAAGTTTCTCTAATGCATAACTTTACAATAGATAAAGCTGAAGTTAATTTAAAGGATGTTTCTTAACTGTAAGGTGGAATTAGATACCTAATTTTTAAAAATCTGGAATCAGAAGAAACTGCTTTGCCCCTGCAATACTTCTGTATTTATTGCAAGACTTACATACCTGCTGAAGTGAGTGGCTTAGTGTTTTTTTTACTTGGATTTTCTCCAGAATGTTGGAGTCATAAACTGGAGTAGACACAACTTACAAGAGGGGACTAGAACATACCTGTGCTAAATAATTCAGCAGAAACTATTTCAGGTGCTTCTGGGGGCTTTTTGCATCTGCCCTCATATTTTCTTCCTAAATCATTTCATTTTGGTAATCTGACTTTTACAGCAGCAGCCACTTAAAGAAGCACTAAATCACAGGTGATATAATCCCTCTTACACAAAGGAGCAATTTAAAAAGGACCAACTTAACTTTTCTGGGTTTCAGTGAACACAGTCAGGGAAGTGTTGTCTTTTGCCATTCATTTGTGTTTGCCTTGAGCTCACCAAATATTTTACCTTGTAAAATCTGAATTTTCGTGATTCCTGGATTTGGCAAAGGACTGACACAATAGATAAAAGGTCTCTTGATCTGTTCCCCTGTGTGGCCCAACAAGAGATTCAGACTTGCAGCTACTTATCTGTGGGCCACACAGGCTCCAGCCTGAGGGTCAAGCTTACCTTCCTGGGAGGCAAAATTGAAAACACCAAATGCAAAGTAAAGAGAACCTGGAGGGCAACAAAAATTCATCTCTTGAATGCCAGCTCTGATGTCTTCATCTGGTTGGACTGTTAGAAAATGTTGGCCCTTTCAATAAAGCCTATTTATACATATTATTAAGAGATCTGACAGAAAAGTTATGCCAGGTTTAATTTTTGGCATTGCAAACTGCTAGGATTATTCACTACTCATTTTTGCTGTTGCTCACTCATTTCCTCATTATTGGCTTTCAGTTTGAGACAGACTGAGGAACGCTTGCAGGGAGGAGAAATGCATTGATCAGGGTAGGTGGGAACTGAGGGAGATGAGCAGGGGAAGCCTTTAATGTCAATTCTTCTGTAAAGCAAAACTATATTTTTGCATGCAGTTCCTTGTATAATCAAGGAAGCAAATTATATAAAACAGATCTTTGATCATGAAGATGTTTTCCGTGCAAACTATGCTCCTTTTCCTACATTAATATCCTGTTTGCTCCTAATGAAGGCAGAGCCTGCAATTTTTGTTACAATCCAGTACCAACACAGTCATCATTTTCTTTCATTTTGATTTTCATCAGATTTGTTTCATGGGGGATCAGTTGCAGGTGCCTGAGTTGGAAAGGAGCAGGTGTGAAAGATAGGTACAATCTTACGGCTGATTTAAACCAAAAGGTTTCTTTTGAACCTTAGACTGTTTTCCCCCGTGAAGCCGATTTTCNTGTCATTGGTTTATTGATGCAGCATGCCAGGAAACGGAATATTGAGTCCTGAACGTGAGGACATTTTCCTTAGGGCAGGGTAAGTATGTATAGAGGGATGAGGGGACGTGTGCTGCTCTGCCAGTGAGCAGTGGCAACGATTGCATCCATCCCTGGTGCAAGGGTGAGAGAAGCAGAGGTTTGTATTTCTCAGAAGGCATCACTTGTCCTGGCAAAATGTTAAATACATCCATGTGTCACTGCCACGCGGCGTGTGATGGGGATCATTATTTTGGCCCCTACTCATAATAACAGTGGTGGAATTAAAATCCAGTCTGTTGGCTATTGGTTTTTTCTCCCCAAGAGGAGGCAGCCCCCTGCCTGGCTGAATGTCCTTTCCAGAAAACCTTCTGAGATATGAAGAAATCCCATTCTGCAGGTGTCAGAGTTCAATATTTCTAAATCCACTGTCTCTGGTTCAAGTCTAAAGCTGGGCCCAGGCTTTCCTCACGACAACACCACAAATGCCCAGCACAGAGGCTGATTAAAAACTTTCCCATATAGCTGGTAGCTGGTTGCAATTTAGAATATGAGTTGCTATACTGAGATGCTGAAAACTGTAAACAGCATTTGCATTTTGTTATGAATGTTTTGCATAACTTTAAGGATGTTTACTTTATCCCCAAGTGGGTCTGTTTTGAGCCCATAATGTACTGTGAAGTTCCAGGAACAGAAAAATTTGAGCACAAACAGGCCAGCATCACAGCAGACGTAAGAGTGTTCAAGCAGAGAGGTTTGCATCAAAAATATGTATATATTTGCATTTTTGATGCAAAAAGCTACTTAATCGGCATTGCGAATGGAGCCCATAACAGAGGCAGTGCAGAATTCTATGAAATTGAAAAGTTCTGTGTAATTTCTGAAAAACAAAGTCTCTTTTGCACAGCTCTAACTATAGCTAATATTTAAACCAATTTAATCATCAGTGAACTAACATGGCACATGCACTCTGAGCTTCTTTATCATTGTAAGTTTTTCATGTCCCTAGCTCCGTGCAGTGTGCTTTTCTAAAATATTTTTAATGAAATGTTTATCCTATTTAATTTATAGGAAAAGAAAAAAAGTGCAGAAAGATTGAAATCTGAATTTTAAACATCCTCGTTTTAGATGTGTTGGTTTTAGTTCTCAGTTTTGAGGGAGTTGCCCTGGGGGAATCTCAGCACAAGATTCCTCTGGAAAGCCAAAGTTGAAGTTTTTCATCCCAGTCACAGTTGCTGTGTCACAGTTGAGATGCCTGTTCTAGAGCTTGGTTTGTAATTCCACTCTGTCATTACTGCCCCAAGCTGATTAGGAGTTCCAGAATTTTATTCCCAAAATCCTGACTTTTGAAAACACCACATTATGCNCAATAATAAAATAAATTATATATATTTCCTATAATATAGTTTATAATTATATATAATTATATGTTATAACTATATAATATATAATTGATTTCTCATTCAGTCCTCCTTGCCTGTGTTGATTGATTTTTGTGTTAGTGAACAAGTGTCTCCTCTATCAAAATTCCACCACATATTCAGTCTGAGCAGACTGATTGGACAATGCAAACTAAACAATGATTTTATATGTCAAGCTCAACTGTCTGAGCTGAGGAGGTGAAGTAGGGGTGTGGACACTGGCCAGACCCCCTCCTGCAGGTGGGTGATTATCAGTTTTCTCTACTGGCTGACACAAAGATTTTCTTGCTTGGTCTCAGAAAAAGAAAAAGAAAAAGAAAAAAAAAAAAAGAAAAAAAAAAGGAAAAAAAAGGGAAAAAATTCTCCATTTTTTAAAGCTATGTTTACAAAGAACCCTGAATTTCAATACAAGATCAGAGGAAACATGTCATTTTAAGTCGGTATTTTGTTGGTCTTTTTTCTTTTATGTATTGGCATTATTAAATTAAAAGGAGATCCTTCTTTCACAGAGTACTACTTTTTCACAGAAAGAACTACTTTTTTCCTTCTGTAAGCAGAATTTCTTGTGTCCAAGGCTTAAGTTATCATGTAAATACTATAACTGTGTTAATACATTTGGAATTCTGTGCTGTGATTGCAGCATTTCTAGACAATGTCATTAGCCTGAACAAGGAATCTCAGTCAAATGTCAGGATCTTGTCTGTAAGGTATTTCCACTCTTAAGTGTAGTGCAGAATGTCACTGTCATTCCAATTAGTGCAGCTGATTGGTATTGAATTTGTTTTATTTGACATACTGCAATATTTTGCTTCAAGCCAGACATTTTGTACACCATACAGAAACACCACATAATAACAACAGACATTAAGGCTAGTGGCAGACAGGGCCTCTAAGAATTGTCAAAGAAATCAATTTTCTCATTTTTGCAGAGTTTCAGCTCTATTTGTTGCAGCAATACTGACAGATATTTTAGGACAATACAGAGACGGAAACCACACCATTTACCTTCATGTGTTCCTGGTTTGCTGGGCAGTAATATTAATTTACTTTGCCACTTAAGGACACTCATTTTTAACACTTCACTCATTTGTCATTGTACAGTCTCTGCCTAGGAAATTGAGAGGATGAAATTTAAAGTTCTTAATGTTAGTCCCCTCTTCCTAAGTTGTTTCTGAACTGGGCTTGTAAGGCTTTGGAATCCCAAGGGTGGAGCAGTTCTCCTTCCCTCCGGGGATTATCAGTTTATGAGCTGAATTCATTCTGGAGTCACAGAATCACAGAATATTCAGAGTTGGAAGGGACTCAGAAAGATCAAGTCCAGCTCCTGACCCTCTACAGTCACTCCCGAAATCCCTGAGAGGATTGTTCAAATGCTAGGAGGGAAACATTTGGAGAAGCATCAGTCCCTAGGCTGAGAGGCATTTGCAAGGGATTTCCTTTGTTCAAGGGTGAGGGTGCAGGGAGAGAGCCCTGAGCTCTGGACAGGTGGTGTTTGGCCTGACCTTTACCTTCTCCTATCTGCCATGCAGGGTCTCCACCCTTCTGTCTGATGGTGGTCAAATCCTCAGCACTCAAATATGCCTTGGGTGCCCGCGGGGAAAATATTCAGGGAAGAATTTGAGAACCCAGGGGTTTGCAGTGACATCTGCAAGCTCGTTTGCAGTTTTACAAGAGATGTTAATGTGTGACTGGACTGGAGACTGAGCTGCTCTGCTATCTGCCATTACTGGCCTTGCAAATTAAACAAAAGATGTGCTGGCAAGGCACTGCGGAAGGAATGGCAGGAGAGGAGGAGCCCTCCACCCACACTGCCTGTTTTTATATAAATAGACCTTCCTCTGTCTGCCTGTCAGTCAAACATCCTCCTCTAGACTCACATCAGGAGCATTTATGTATGCCTAAGTTAACATTTTACCTTGCTACAGTGCACTTGTATTGAAAAACAGGGCTCATCCATCTGATGTTTGTGGGTGCAGTGATAGCAGGAGAGAACAATTGCTAAACCAAAGAAACTCCTCACACAAGTAAACACAGCTTTGCTTCCCACATTAACCCAGCAGTGTAATTACTCTGATAATGGGACAACTGTCAGATTTTCATCTGCATGACAGATTCCTTGGGATCCCTTTCAGGCACAAACCTGGGTGCCATTGGGAAATTACATGTAATTTCCATTACAGGGAGCCAGCAAGCTCCAGGAATTCCTTGGTAACAGAAAATGTTCTGGAGTAGAATGATAGCAAACAGTTTGAGGGATGTGAGAAAAGGAGAGTATTACATACTGAGAATATTTATTGGAAGTATTTGTAAAAATAATCCCAGAAAAAGGGCCTTTCTATGTCTTGAATGTCACAAGAGGAAATTTTCAGAGGATACATTGCAATCTCTTTAAATGATTCCTGGTACATTATTTATTACACTGGCATTTGGGGAACTATTATTTTTGTTTTCACTTGTTGTGGCTTTCAAAACATAATGGTACTACCCACGTTTTCAATCAATAACATGACATTCTCAGGCATCATTTCTCTGGGATCCAGTGATGGCCAGAATTTCAACCATCATCTTGAAATATCAACACAGGACTGTTCAGTCAAGTGAAGCATCACTTCCCTTTTCTCAAATGTGCAAACCAATCTACATAAAATGGACCAGTCCTTTAGAAGACTTGGCTTAAATCAGGACCTAGAAAAGGTTCTCATAGTTCAAAATTAGCTTTAATAAATTTCTGAAAAGAACAGAAAAAGATCTACAAGGCGCAGAGCTTTTTTTCTCCCCATGAAAATGTACAACCCCTGCTACCATATTTATCTGGGACTAACTGTTGCTAACAACTAATACTAGCAAGAAAATTGAAAAGGGGAATGGAATATTCTCAGTCTGGAAGGAGAGTACAGACTTGAAAAGATTTCTAGGCACTTTTAAGTGCACAGAAAAGGCTTCTCCATGCAGACATGGAACCCTGAGAGCCTTGTTCTCAGGCACAGCTGAATCTGTGCAGCAGTGGCACCAGCAACACATGCTGCAGGAGCAGCCAGGGGCTGGGCTCCCGTGCTGCAGCTGTGCTCCTGGTGCTTGCAGAGTTTTTTGTTTGCACTCCATTTCACCAGGGTGAGGTTGGTCAGAGGCCAGGAGCTGGGGAGCACTGGGGGATATTTGCACAGTGCACTGTAGCTGCTGCTACAAGAGAAATATAAAATTGTTTAATGGTGCCAGGAGACTCCAGTGAAAGTTAGAAATCCAAGGCAGAAAAGTAATCATCCCTCTGGGAGAAGCAAGAGTTCCCTGCCCAATGGAACCCAGTAATATGAGGGTTATGGCTTCTGTTGGTCCCTCCAACCATGAGGGGTATGAACTGGAAGAACCAGCAGGATCTCAGGGAGATTAAAGCAAACAAAACCCTTCTTCATGCAGCTGTTGCACAGCTTTTAAATGGAAGTGATATGTGGATGGAGCAGAGCTGCAGCAGGAGCTGCTGTAATGGGGGTAATATATCCTGTAGATAAACATAACAAAACGTCCTACAGAAAGCATGCATGGTCCTCTGGGATTTTATGCTATAGCTTTATGGACTTTTCAAATGAATATGTATTAAATCTAGCATATTAAATATATGTCTAATTACCTGTATTTTTCGTGGCTGTTGACAGAATTTATCCCAGCAGCTCTATTTACTCATGTATGAGAGAAGAGACTCTATTATCTACTGCTTGCAAAGTCTACATCTGTTTTTGTTCCATTTTCCTGCCACGTAGCTTTAGCACTGCAAGTAGGAGTTACTTCATTCTGTCAGAACACATAATCATCCCAGGTTAATTCAGAACTTCCCTTCTTTCTCCCAGCATTACCCTTTTACATCCATTGCTTCCTTTGTTTTGGGTCACTGGGCCAGACTTTCTGTCTTATTATCAGAGTTTTGCAGTTCACAGTCTGAAACCCCTCCAGTTCTTAACAGATGTTGCAGGCAGGAGATGTTTAACCACTGGTGCTGCACAGGTAAACAGAGCCATGGTGGCAGAAGGTGAAGAATTGTGTTTTCAAATAGAAATGACACAGTGAGATGTTTTACTAAGGCTCATCTTACAGTTATCTGAGGTTTAGAAAATCTACAGTGTCCCTTTCCATTGTTTGCCTTCAGCTGTCCCTGGGATTTCAGTCCCACTGCCTTTAGAGGCTGTAAGCAGATCAAATATCAAGTATTGCTCTAAATACTGCACTGGGCAGAACTGTGTATCAGGGCCTCCTGTTCATCAGTCTGAACAGAATTATGGTGACAATAAAGTCCTGACCTTTTGGTCTAATACAGAGTTTATATCACTGGGATATCATCACAATAGTCAATATAAAATGATGAAGAGGAAGGTATATATTAAAACTTAAATTCTTTGTGAGTTTAGGAACCTAATCCTGGTTTGAGGTTTTAGATCTTACANGAGTGTGAGTTCCTGTTGAGGATGGCAAAATGTAGAATTTTACACACTGCAGACACCCCAGTGATCACTGGTGTTTTTAAAGGTAAATAAAATAAAAGTTTGAATTTTAATTATATGAACTACGACAGATTTAGTTTCTGCTGATGATATTGGTACAGTCAGAAAAAACAAAGGTGATGCCAGGGTGGCAATGCCATGTCTGCTCTATGAATAATCTGAAAGTGTTCATGACCAGGTTGGATGGGGATTTAAGCAGCCTGGAGTAGTGGAAGGTGTCTGTGTCCATGAAAGTGGGTTTGGATTAGGAGTCCCTTTAAGGTCTTTGCCAACTCCACCCTATTATGACTCCAGGAATTTCAAACTCTTGTGCATCTACTCTGGCATCTTTGATATTTGTAATCTATGGGAAAAAATGTGAAATGTAACTACATTTCTTGAAGCTGAACTTGGTCTCCTCTTTCCCTGATTTTTGTCATAACATCTCTAGAAAAAGGGTGGAGAAAAATGAAGAAAGGATTTGCTGTTTGTCCTGAGAGCTCTGAGCAGAGGAGAGCAGCCACAGCAGGGCTGTGCTTTGCTCACTGTCCTTTTTCCAGTTCTCTGTCTATTGTTCCATTAAATCTTTAATGCAAAAGCTTCATATGCTTATCTGCTTGATTAAGTATACACTATCTTCTTTCATCTTCATCATTAAACTGACAGTAATTGCACCAAATTGAATGCATGACCTCTAAGTGTTTGCCCCAGTAAGTTACCAGAGAAGGACAGGTTATACTTTAATCCACTTCCATCAAAGTTACAAAGATTTAGTTCCCCCAATACAGAGACAGCAATTCACATCAGAAAAAGGTGCAGATAATTGCCATTTATTACCTGCAATACAAATCAGGTCTGAATCCTCTGTCTGTGTGGGCATGAAAAATAACCACTACTCAGTGGAGCGAAAGGTGGTGACCCACCAGCTAATGAAGCATCAAAACGAAGCCAGAAAAAAGGACTGACTTTCAAAGTCAATGAAATGGACAAGAAGAAAAATAAAATGGTAAATATTTTATGTATTTTTGAGGATTAATGCTGATTCGGTTTCTTGGTTTTTTATTTGCTCTTGTTCATTCAGACCTGCAGAATAGGCTCATCTAAACCCAAACATTTTTGTGGGAAACTGTATCATGTTGAGAAAGCTTAAAAATATAGGCAACCCCCCATATTATTCAAATAGAGAGCTCTTCTACTTTTCTGCTTCTGTCAGATTACAAGTCTCAGATAGACCTGCCTATCTCCTGGATGAAGTCAGACAGCCCTGCTCCTGTGGAATCAGCCCCCAGATTTGACAGGCTGTGGTATTACTGCAAGAAAACCTAGCTCTGCTTTGTTTGTCTGGAAGGGAATGGAGTCAGACCCTGTTTGTTTTTAGCACAACAAACAGGAATAAATGTCACACCAACCACTTCTCAGGTAAATGGCTACATCTGTATTTAACATTTTGACCTAATATAATTGGATCTAATCAATCACTAATTACTTTCAATTTAAGCATACATGAGAACTAGTAAAGTGCTGTTCTTTCAAATATTTCTCGGATAGAACATCTTTTATTGGAATTATTCCACAAGAAGCTACAGTGACACAGGTCAGTGTCTAAGCTATTTTTCAAGAAAACAAAATAATTAAAGTGTATTGGCTTTATCTGGAAACTATTTCTATAGGCTGTTACAAAAGTTTTGTTTGCTACATGACAATTTACTACTTTAGTTCCTAACTTGCATCAGTTGGCACATAATGAGATCAAGTGAGAGCTCAGACTTAAGCTGTCTGTCTGTCAGCATATTATCTGTTCTGCCATGGAATAGGAGCTAGCAGAGCAGCTTGGATAAATCAGCTTTTGCAGTTGTCATTTCCTGCTATGTGGGGACTTTATGGTAGAAATACATTGTCTAGATTAGGCATGGATTGATAGCTGTGCTCTCCAGGAATGATGAAGAAATATCAGAGATGATCATTATCCACAGAGGCAGCTTCTTCCAGCCAATCACTGCTTCACCTTCCATGGGAATAACTTTTCTCCATCTCCTTCCACTGAGCTGAGCTCGTGTGAGAAGCAGTGAAAAATTCCATCTCTGAGTGCCTTTGTACTGAGCTGAGCAGCTGCAGGAACAGAATCCCTGAAAGCTCTGCAGAGGCTGGACACAGTTCCTTACCAGCTTTAAGGGAACAAGAATGCAACATCAGATTTCATTCAGGAGGAAATAGAAGAAAAGGGCACAAGAAAAAAAATAAAAAAGGAGAATAAAATTCAGTCTCCGTAAAGAAGAGTGAGGTGCTGAATGTGTCACAGGACTGGAGCAAAGATTGGAACTGGAATGTAAAATACTGTACAAACCTCAGCCCCAGTTTCAATCCCAGTGCATATCAGAGCAAATGGATACTGCTGTAATTGAAATGGTGGTTCATATTCCATGGTTGATTGTGGCAGGAGCGCTGCCTGGAGCAGTGAGGAACCCACCAGGTAAAACTGACCAGGAATCATGTAAGCCACGGTGTGTGGGCTCTCTTCTGAATTTCCATACCTTTCCTATTACAACACTTCATTCCCTGTAGAAAAGACACAGAAAAAAAAATCCCAAAAATCTATTAAAATACATTTCTCTTAACTTTAAAGGCAACTTTAAAGTTGCTTTTCTCTTTAACTTTGAATTGGCGCTTTCTGGTTTATCTTGATCCATCAGACCAGATCTTGTAATGTCTCCCTTTCCAGCTGTCCTGCCTTTGAACCTGTCTGTCTGCAGAGCTGGAATTAAAGAACTTTTGTTCTTTTGACCTGCTAGTGAAGGCAAGAAAGACCACTGACAAGTTTGCCTGCAGTGAAATGTGTTGATGTATTTGATTACTAATGCTGTGTATATTTTATTATGCCAATAATTACATGGAAGTCTGCACCCGCTTCTCCATATTCTGTTTTCACACCTCTGGGACCCAGAAATGCTGGATGGACACAGTCCCTCTTCTTCAGAGCACTGGCTCAGGTAAAAACGATTCTTTACACAGAGCAGTGACTCCAAGAAAAATCTGATTTCACAGCTGTCCATAAGAATCCTTTGATTTGAAAATGCTGTTTTTCCATATGAGATAACTGAAGCATGAATATTTCCACCATGATAAAAGATGAATCAGCTTTCCCCAGGAGCATCTCCCAGACCCATTGCAGTCCATCAATCCAGGGCTCTGCTGAGCTGAGCCTGTCCCTCCTGCCAAAGTGTGATCTGGTTCTGAGATGTGGCATGTGGGCACTGAGATTAAACCTTCTAACTTATCACTTACAAATTAAGCTGGGATTGAACATCAGAGGCATCAAAGTGTTTTTTGTCCGTATCACAAACTGAAGAGATTTTTTAATAGTACTCTGACAAGGCACAAATGTAAGAATCAAATCAAGCAAAAATTCTAAAGAAGTAATGCAAGAAACAAAATCAAATGCTGTAGAAGCTGAAGCTTGAAGTGTAGGGATTTGATAGGAGCCTCTTTTGTACTTGTGTAAGAATGAAATAAATACTATCTGGCAGCATGTGTGGCAATGTGCTGAGAAAAATAGTGAAGGTGCTCTCTAACTCAGGATGATAAGATTCCTGACCCCATTTCTTCAAATGCTTGTTGTTCACAGTCCAGGAGCTATTGTTATTTTTGTAATGCAGATGTGAATCAGGTAAAAGTCTTACTTCAATTCATTACTNCTTGCATCAGTTGGCACATAATGAGATCAAGTGAGAGCTCAGACTTAAGCTGTCTGTCTGTCAGCATATTATCTGTTCTGCCATGGAATAGGAGCTAGCAGAGCAGCTTGGATAAATCAGCTTTTGCAGTTGTCATTTCCTGCTATGTGGGGACTTTATGGTAGAAATACATTGTCTAGATTAGGCATGGATTGATAGCTGTGCTCTCCAGGAATGATGAAGAAATATCAGAGATGATCATTATCCACAGAGGCAGCTTCTTCCAGCCAATCACTGCTTCACCTTCCATGGGAATAACTTTTCTCCATCTCCTTCCACTGAGCTGAGCTCGTGTGAGAAGCAGTGAAAAATTCCATCTCTGAGTGCCTTTGTACTGAGCTGAGCAGCTGCAGGAACAGAATCCCTGAAAGCTCTGCAGAGGCTGGACACAGTTCCTTACCAGCTTTAAGGGAACAAGAATGCAACATCAGATTTCATTCAGGAGGAAATAGAAGAAAAGGGCACAAGAAAAAAAATAAAAAAGGAGAATAAAATTCAGTCTCCGTAAAGAAGAGTGAGGTGCTGAATGTGTCACAGGACTGGAGCAAAGATTGGAACTGGAATGTAAAATACTGTACAAACCTCAGCCCCAGTTTCAATCCCAGTGCATATCAGAGCAAATGGATACTGCTGTAATTGAAATGGTGGTTCATATTCCATGGTTGATTGTGGCAGGAGCGCTGCCTGGAGCAGTGAGGAACCCACCAGGTAAAACTGACCAGGAATCATGTAAGCCACGGTGTGTGGGCTCTCTTCTGAATTTCCATACCTTTCCTATTACAACACTTCATTCCCTGTAGAAAAGACACAGAAAAAAAAATCCCAAAAATCTATTAAAATACATTTCTCTTAACTTTAAAGGCAACTTTAAAGTTGCTTTTCTCTTTAACTTTGAATTGGCGCTTTCTGGTTTATCTTGATCCATCAGACCAGATCTTGTAATGTCTCCCTTTCCAGCTGTCCTGCCTTTGAACCTGTCTGTCTGCAGAGCTGGAATTAAAGAACTTTTGTTCTTTTGACCTGCTAGTGAAGGCAAGAAAGACCACTGACAAGTTTGCCTGCAGTGAAATGTGTTGATGTATTTGATTACTAATGCTGTGTATATTTTATTATGCCAATAATTACATGGAAGTCTGCACCCGCTTCTCCATATTCTGTTTTCACACCTCTGGGACCCAGAAATGCTGGATGGACACAGTCCCTCTTCTTCAGAGCACTGGCTCAGGTAAAAACGATTCTTTACACAGAGCAGTGACTCCAAGAAAAATCTGATTTCACAGCTGTCCATAAGAATCCTTTGATTTGAAAATGCTGTTTTTCCATATGAGATAACTGAAGCATGAATATTTCCACCATGATAAAAGATGAATCAGCTTTCCCCAGGAGCATCTCCCAGACCCATTGCAGTCCATCAATCCAGGGCTCTGCTGAGCTGAGCCTGTCCCTCCTGCCAAAGTGTGATCTGGTTCTGAGATGTGGCATGTGGGCACTGAGATTAAACCTTCTAACTTATCACTTACAAATTAAGCTGGGATTGAACATCAGAGGCATCAAAGTGTTTTTTGTCCGTATCACAAACTGAAGAGATTTTTTAATAGTACTCTGACAAGGCACAAATGTAAGAATCAAATCAAGCAAAAATTCTAAAGAAGTAATGCAAGAAACAAAATCAAATGCTGTAGAAGCTGAAGCTTGAAGTGTAGGGATTTGATAGGAGCCTCTTTTGTACTTGTGTAAGAATGAAATAAATACTATCTGGCAGCATGTGTGGCAATGTGCTGAGAAAAATAGTGAAGGTGCTCTCTAACTCAGGATGATAAGATTCCTGACCCCATTTCTTCAAATGCTTGTTGTTCACAGTCCAGGAGCTATTGTTATTTTTGTAATGCAGATGTGAATCAGGTAAAAGTCTTACTTCAATTCATTACTGCATTTTCAGTGCCCATCTGGGAGCACATTGGAAAGCTGAACTCCCTCCTGAAGGCCCCAATATTGCATGTTCTTTCCCAGGTGTCAGGATTTAAACGCAGCCAAACGCTGTTGGCTTTAACGCCAAGTAAATGGAAAGACTTCTGACCCCAGTTACCACCTTCATGCTGCTATTGGACTTGATGTGGTCTTCACAGAATTCTTTCTGGCATCTCTACAGAAGAAGAGCCTACCCATTCATTGCAGTTTGAAGTAGGATTTTTTGTTTGTTACCTAGTTTCCAGTAAGCCTTTGAAAGGAAGGAAACACATGGATGCTGTATGTAGGAATTATGTCTCTCCAAACAAGGTGCAGCTACCTGTGGACTCAACAAAGCAGCTGTTTAAAGATCACACTAATTTTTGAACGAGGAAAACAAAACATGATTTCAGGATCTTTGCAAGTCAGCAACATCTGCGTTTAATGCAGCAATCAGGCAGTGCTTTGTTTTTGCAAAAGTACAGGATTCAGTTTAAACCTTTATTATTTCAAACTAATCAAATTAAAGATCAAGCCAGAGACTGATGCTTTAAAGATGGATGCTGATGTAATTTTTTTTTTTAATGGAGTGTCATTAGAGTGGGGAGGAAGCAGTGAGACACACTCCCTTGTCATGGTCCCTTTTTTGTAAACCTGCATAGGTGATGTTGAAACAATGTTCAGACATTGCTGAGTAGACTCTTTCAGCAGTTTGGGGAGGGATTTGTCAAAATATTGCATTTATCTCTCTGGCAATCAGTAAGCTTGGATGCTCCAAAGCATGAACTTTAAGCAGTGGCCACTTTTGCAGCTGCATATTTGGCACTAAATAAATGCCAGCACACAGCAAAAAAGGATATGGTTTATAGAGGAATGGCAGAGATAGCACGTGCATGTTTATTATTTTAATTTTCATGCACTTGTGATGCATTTTCCCATTCCCACCCTACTGAAGATGGTCATAATGCCATCATGGTGTAAATGAGAAAATGGACAAATAAAAAGAACAGTTAAAATAATCTTCATTTACAAAATCACGTGTATCAGTTCAGTAGCTGCTTTCATATTAAATGTTCCTTTTATTTGCTTGTTGCTAAACAACATTTAAATATTGTGAAAGATTATGAGTTGGGAAAAGCAGCACATTCTTTACACCACTTCTATACTGCTAGAACATTACTGCAAATAAATCAAAGAATTCACTTTGCTGCTATTTGGTTTAAGGATTTTTCTTTCAAGTAAAAGAAACATCTTAAGCGAGCTGCTTGCCACCTACAGAAGAGTGTGTAATATGTAAAGGTTACATTGAAAATAAATAAAATCTCAAATGCAAACTCATTCAGGCAGTGATTTTTCTCCTTGGAGCATCGCAGCCCCTCGCTGTGCATTCCAATATGCAGCCCAAAAATGTCTTTATTTCCTAGCCTAGTGCTGGGGATCATTTCAAGCCCATTAGGTCAGACCTGGAGAGGGATTGTTCAGAACTCTTGAAACTCCTAAGAAAAAAATTACTATTTTGGTCACACTAAGACTTTTGCCTCTCCCCCTTCCCATGTGTTTTTAAATGTCTGGATGCTCAAATATCCCTGTGGGAAGGTGCTGAAGGAGCTGCTCATCATCGTGTTGTGACACAGAGGAACAAATGTCTGGGGAATCCTCACTCTGGCACCTTCAGACACTAGGGCAGGGACATTTCTGAAAGGTTTGGATTCCTCATTCTTTGCTAGTTCCCAAACACAGTTCCAGCTTCTGAAGGCTTTACTTCCAGAATGCAGTTTTAATGAATAGAGTTTAGCACCAGCTTTGTAATTAGCTTCTGTAAATTATTCTGTTATTTCTAAAATAGGTGGAAGTGGGATGTTATTATTAATGGGCAGGAAGATATGATCCATGTTTTCTGGTAAGATTCCCAAAGTCTGAAATGGGTTTGTGTTGCTGGAAAACACCAGCATGAATTTTATCTTTTGTCTTAAAATTTAAAAGGAGCAAACTTTCTTTTGGGCATTCATCAACATATATGGTTTAGGTTTTTTTTTTTTTTTTCATTCATAACAGTGAAGCAGAATGTTTGGAGGCCATTCTTAAAACCGAAATAATGTCAAAGAGTAACAATAGAAATGCCATCCAAAGAGGGGAACCTCAGGATTGAATTATTTTTTTTAAATTATATAGGTTAGATAAGATTCCATATTCAACTCAAATATGATAGAATTCACAATTTTATATACATATATCACAGTTGTGACCACAAATATATAGACAACTGTCAATCTTGTGCACAGAACTGTTCAAAACCTTTTCTAAAAAACCCAAGTCCTTTACAGAAAAAGCAATTCCCTGAAAACAGGACTGCTCATTTTTTTAACTAACTAAATCAAGCTAAAGCAAATGTTGTAGATATTTATATTTTTATTTGAATGTTGATAATGTTTAAATGTTTGCTTTTCAGAAGGTATTTTGGTTCATCCAGCTTTCTGTGTGCTTTTATTTTGGTTTGTGATCTATTTGAATATTACTGAATTACTTCTTGAATATTAATACCTTTTAATAGCTTCACATCATTAAGATTTTGTGATTTCTCTTGGATTTCCTTCTTTTTTTTCCAAAATGCAAAACTGATATTGAATTCCATTCTAACCCAAAGTAAATATTAACTGGAATTTTTCCATTTTGCCAATAAACTTAATCAATGTGTGATATAACCTTGTTAACACATTCAGAATTTAATTTTGTACATGCAACAAACACTACCTTGAGCAGTGGTATTGAGGTTTTTTTGTGCAAGTACTTTAAGACTTTGGTTTCCTGGAGGTTGCCCACATATGAATTCAAGTTACAAAATTCTAATAATCGCTGAACAAAACTGTGTAAAATAATTTAGATATTATTTCAGCTGATTGCCACAATTTGATTTAGTAAATACCAAATGCAAACCTAAAAGTCCTTTAGGTTCTGACATCTTGTCAGTACAAACTCATCCCAGCTTGTGATGGCAAGGTTCAGTTTGCTCACAGAACGCATTTTTCTGTTCTGATAATAAACTACTGCTCACTGGAAGATACTGGAATCTTACAGAGAACCATGAATTTGAACAGAAGGCAATTTCTATGCTGCTAAATGTGGAATCATAATGTTTTTGCTACATAAACCAAGATTATTTCACAGCACAGAAAAAAATCAAGAGAAAACCATGATATATTGAGTCATTGAAGTGAGTCAATCTTTAGGAAAGCCTAAGGTGTTAATTTTAAAAATATGCCTAAATATTTTCTGTGTAGAACTCATTTTTATACACAGCTTATAAATGATGGCTGTTCTTTCTCAGAATGAAATTTTCTTTTCTTTTAATTCCTGGGTTGTTGGGATGTTTTAAAGCCAGTTCTGCAGCACACAAAGATGAAAAGAAAGGCAAGGAAAGCAGAGCTTTGGTCAGAAAGTTCTGTCCAGGATTTGTCACCCAATCTTTCATTCAAAGCAAACAAAACAGCCAGACCTTCAGAGGGACAAGGAATTGGCAGCTGGAAAAGCTGCCTGGAGGTCAACAACAGGGACTAATAATTGATGCCATCTCATCCCACTGCTGGTGCCTGTGCAGGAAGTTTCAGCACGAGGAAAGTTCCTTTCCCTGGCATAGTTTCCCCTCTCCAGTGAGCGGAGTCTGAAGGTGTGATTAGCAAAGCACTTCAAGAAGGGAGCATCACATCTCTTCAGAGAAATCTGTGTGGAGAATAATCATCAGAGAGCTCACAGAGCCAGCGTTGTGGGGAAAAGAGAGAAAAAACAGCATTGGAAAAGAAGGAAAAAACAGCATTGAAAAAGAGGGGGAAAACAGCGTTGAAAAAGTTCCTCCTGTTGAAAGCATTGAGTCTGAGCACCTGGGGTTTTCAGCTCGGTCAAATTACACCCTGTGGAAAACACACAAGAGCAGCTGGTTTCAAGCAGATTTTCTCCATCAGGTAGAAGATTTAACTCCTTAGCAAGGCAGTGCAGAGCATGACTGTCCCATTCCACATAATCTGGATCAGGGATATCAACAATGGGTGGAACACCTGACCCAGGCTCATGCCAGAACAAAGCTCCTTTCCTGAAAAAGAAAAGGTTTCACTCCCGTGAATCAGAAATTCTTTCAGGGTAAATGTGATGAGACAAGCAGGGAGATTCTTTTTCATTTGGTGAGACATAGCAGTGTGATTCCTCTATATTTTCAGACAAATAGTGACTTGTAGAAATACTCTGCTCTC
>VWYE01001383.1:0-19539 GCA_013398995.1 Alaudala cheleensis
AATTATTTGGAACTTGGAAAAATCCTGAAAACAGAAATGTCAAGAGGCACATTTTCTCCTTAGACCTTCATATCTTGCCTATGACAACATATGCGTTCATGCCTTGATATAAATCATGGAAATTTTTTTATTTTGCCATTGCAATGTTGTGGTGCATCAGCACTGTTCAAATGCTAAACTATTCACCTTTCAACTACCTGGGTAACCCAAACCACTGATGCATTTAAGGCAGACAATTTAGGGTCAGGCTGGTTGAACCTGACCTTCCGCTGCCGCGCAGGCTTTCGAAAACGTATTTTGCTTCTAAAATTGGCAATTTAACTGACCTACTTTGAAAGGACATTTCAGTAAGTGGCATTGGAGAAAACCCCTTCTGAGAGGACTGTTTCCTTTAACCTGTACACCTCTAGCTTGAAGAGGGAAACTGAAATATACATTTAATTTCTGAAACATCAGCATCTTTTCGATGAGCGGATGTGGGTCACGGGTATCCCAGAACCTGCAAACTAAATTCTACCCTTATTTGCATCCTTCTTTGGATGGCACAAGGTGAGTAAAATTTGGACTTGGGCATAAATATTAAGCAGATCTAAAATATCTATACCTCCTCCAATTTTTTATTGAAAAATCCCTACTAAATCAGACCTGGGAGAAGTTCAGCAGCTCAAGGCTGTGACACTGAGTGTCACTGAGCTACTTGTAACCCACTGTCAGAGCAAAATGATGGGAGTATTTCCTAAAAAAAAGGAGATATCAGAGAATAGACTTGATGTTATAGAATCCTGGAATAATAGAATGGTTTGGGTTGGAAGGGACCTTGAATATAAACCAGTTCCACCCCTGCCATGGACAGTGATGCCGTCCACCATCCCAGACTGCTCCCAGCCCTGTCCAACCTGGCCTTGGACACTTCCAGGGATGGGGCAGCCACAGCTTCTCTGTGTCTTGTGTCATTTTGCATCTCTCAGCCTTCACAAAATCTCTCTGGAACCTCTCTGTCCTCTCCCTAACTTAGGAACTGGAAGTTCAGCTACATCCATCACACTTCCCAAACTCCTTTCCTTAGGAACAAAACACTACCTAATAGCATGAGAGAAGGAAAATTAAAGCAAAATGAAAGCTCAAAATAAAGTTCACTCTTTTTTTTTTTTCCTGTGTGGAGCGTGACTGACTTTTGGGAACTCACTATCACCAAATATTCTGATCAACACTGAGATCTCACCCCTGAGGTGTGACAGTGAATAAAAATAGCCCAGTTCAGAGAAGATTTGAGCTTGAGAAGGGACATTGCTCCTCAGGCATCAGGACAAATTACAGCCCATGGGAAGAACATGAGAGCAATTTGATGGTGGCCAGCTGTCCAACATCTGCCCAGTTTGGGGTGAAAAGACACCAGACCAACCAAGGAGTGAACAGACCCAAACCTGTGCCAGCAACATTTGGGTTTGATACCTATGGCATCCCAATTTAAAATGCAATACTCTGCACCCACAAATTTGCAACGTTTGTGGCTTTGTCACCATTTGAGTGACATGGCTGAGGAGTGACATCATCTACAGATCTCAGATATATCCTGTATTACACCTGTGCTAATGGAACCTATGTACATACACTTCTCAAATTTAGGTTATGGTCAGAAACCACAGTTAAGGTTGGGGGAAAAAACACCTACTCCAAATTATTTAGCACAGCCCAGAAACCCCTATAAAAGGTCCAGCAGCAAATGTGCCCAGACACCTTCAGCTCAGCAGAGCCCAGCACAAGCACCAGAAGCAGAAACAGAAGGAAGGAAGATGTCTCCAACTTTTTGCGTTTCTCTGGTAAGAACCTTGAATTCTGAGTTTATTTTCCCCCAGTTTGACAGAGGTGTATTTAAGTTCTAATAGATTTAAATTCTAATAGGAATAAGGATCTGTGTTCACCTTTAAAATGCTTGTTTGAATCATTAATAATTAAAAATAAATAAAATGTGAGATTGCTCATGGGACAGCAACGAGACCGTAATCAATGGCATGGGCTACCACAGCATTCTCTGAGGCAAGAAATACATTGAAAACACAACCTTAGAGTGTCATTCTTTTTGTTATACCCTTTCTGCTGTCTTCTGTATTGTATTATTTTCTATCATTTGATCTTACAACCAGATGACAACTGGGTGTATATATAGATGTCAGCACTGTGAGAATCAGTTAATGGGAACAAAAGTGCTTGTGACATGTGGCAAATTTTTCCAAAATTACTCCAACCTGCAGCAGGGGCTTTAACCACCAGTTTGGCTGGCTGTGGATGGATTTCCCACCTGTCTTGTGTCCTAAATGTCCCAACTCTCTCCAGCTCAGAGCCCTGCTCCTCGTGCTGCTGGCCGTGCTGTCAGCCAGCAGTCCTGCCCACAGGAAGGTGATTAAACCTGGCCTCAAGCCACAGAACCTCTTCAAGCAAGCATCTGCTGGATGCCCAACCCAAAGAGACTCAAAGTTCCCCCAAACTGTGAGAGTCAACCTCAGCATCAGCAGCACGAACCAGGACACCAAAGCCAGCAGTCAGGATGTCAGCAGCCGCTCTCTGGCTCCGTGGGATTACAGGTATGATCCCTGTCCCTGGAAAGACACTGGGTGCTCTGGCCAAGAAAAGTGCTTTCATCTCTAATTGTCAGTGCTTCAAAGTTGAGAGATTTTGGAAATATGAGGGTATATCCACAGTCCCTATAATCCTCTTTGAAAGAGAACCAGTACAGAAAGCAGCATAAAAAAAACACATGGCTGAGGCAATATACAGAGGGCAAAGCAATTGACTTTTATAATTTAATTAACTAATTTGTATGCTGGGGCAAGCTTTTATCTTCTAAAGCATTCTTTACAAAAAACATTATTTAAAAATACCTCAGAGGGTTAATATTGCACGAATTCAACAGTGGTTCATACCTCAGAGGGTTAATATTGACCTAAATTCAACAGTGGTTAATACCTCAGAGGGTTAATATTGCACAAATTCAACGGCGGTTTGACACCATCAACTTTTCACGTTTTGGGGAGGAACTGAAGGTTTTGGGGTCTTGGAAACCACAAATCATTTCTGATAAGTCTTTCAAAAGTCAGTGCCTGCTTGAAGCAAGTCCTTTGCAAAGGCAGTTGCGCGCAGCTCTCCATTTAAAAATACCCAGTATTTCGTTACATTTTATCTCTGAAAAACTTGTGGTCTTGGACAAACCTGCCGCCCCTCCATAGGCAGCACACCCCGGGGTGCACAGCTTCCTGAGCAGGGAGCCCGTAGCCATCCAGACCATTCCCTTTGGATTCAAACATCCCCTTCCCTGCCCGCCCCCAGGATCGACGAGGACCACGACCGCTTCCCGCGGCTGCTGGCGGAGGCCGAGTGCCGCCACTCGCGGTGCGTCACCCCCGAGGGGCAGCTGGACCACGGCCTCAACTCCGTGCCCATCACCCAGGAGATCCTGGTGCTGCGCAGGGAGCTCAGGGGCTGCCAGCAGTCCTTCAGGCTGGAGAAGAAAGTCATCACCGTGGGCTGCACCTGCGTCACGCCCCTGGTGCAGCACCAGGCCTGAAAGGGAGATGGAGGTGCAGGAGCAACGTCCTTGCGTGGAAAGGGGCCCCATCCAGCCTCCAAAAAAAAACCAGATGAATCAAGCCACAAAAATTATATAGAGTGAATCAGGATAATTTGAAAATTAAGTGTCTCTGTTAAAAAGGTTTCATGTTTTTCCCCCAAATTCTTGAACTCCGGCAAATTGAGAATCCCGGCACCTTCATGTGCCAGGCTGAGAAGTAATGGGAATTTCACCCATCCTTAGTTTACACTTTTAAATGTCTATTTATGTAAATCTATTTATGCTGGTAGAAAAGATGGTAATATTGTATTAACTTAATACATATATTTTTTTTAATTTTATTTTCTGATGGAGAAGATGGTAATAATGTATTATCCTAATACATATATTTTTTTAAGTGTTAAGGTAATGTTTATTTATCTTTATGTAATAAAAATTAATTATCTTTATGTAATGAAAAATTCTTTGGTATTCTCCTTTGTTTCTGAAAAAGTGTTCCTGATAAGGTAAGAAATCATTCAATCATGACCATAAAAGAGATTTGGATGATGCTAAAGCCTCAAATTCTCTTGATAAGATCCACCTCTGCAACAGTAGAATGTAAAGCCCATGGGAAAAAAACCACTGGGGGAACACCATTTTACAAACAAAGAAGCTAAGATACATGAAGGAAAATTATTTATAAAGTGGCATCAAAGAGATTCACATTAAAGACAGATAAGAAAAAAAAAAAAAAATTCTACTGGGTAAATACAGTTGTCCACCTAATTATCCAATGGGAAAAGGATTTGTAAACATTGGTTCAACACAATATTTTGAATACTTTTGGGGGGAAACAAACTCCCTCCCCTAAGACAGCGAGTGCATTTCCACTGCTGAGCTTCAACTTCACTCCAACATTATCTGTGAATCTCAAGCCCAGCCCGTTTTCCCTGGAGCAGAGACACCACCTGGGGTCAGCTCACGAGAGTCAGGTGGGTGGCTGAAGCAATTAAGCACGTCTGGCTGATTGCAATCAGTGATTTTTCTCTCTGTGTTCGTGCCTTTCCAGTTTGTTTTCAGCCCTGCCGCGGCTGCGGTCGGACGGGGCTGGCGTGGGAGGGTGTCGGGCACAGCCGGGTGGGTTCATTTACAGCACGCTCGGGTTAAAAGTGCTCCAGAGAACACGTTCCACGCTTCAGAGGGCAAGAGTGGGATGGTGAAGGTGTGGATGTTTTTGTTTGCTGCTGTCTGGGGGAGGTGTGGCCCTGCTGAGGCGCTGGCAAAGTGCCACCGGCAGACGCAGCAGCAAATGCAGAGGTTGTAGAGACACAGAGCTCAGGGCTGAGAGTCTCTAACGAGAGGAAAGGTCCTCTCAGGTGAAAGCATCTTCTCCAGATCCAGGTGTGATCATCCCGACTTTTGCTACCGGGGATTATTCCCTCCAGCTGTTCCAGTGAGCCCAAACCCTCCCTCACCTGTTCCAGGTGGGTCAGCCTGTGACCTAAACCCACAGCACAGCCACACCATTCCCTGAGCTGGCAGATAAACACTGGACCAAGGAAACACTGATTGACTCAGGCTGACCACAGCACCTGCAATCACAGCCATTAACTCCTTTATTTTCCTAAACATGGGAATCTAAGAGTGTGTATGATCCTACCTTAGCTGGTTTCTGACCTTATCCTCAGTTATTCTTCCCTTAAGTCCCCTGCAGGTCCTGAAGTTTAACCCAGCTGAACCATCCCACAAGAATCAGGCATGAACAGACTTCAAAACCTGCCCACCCAAAAAAAAAACTAAACCAAAAAAAAAAATCAAGAAACACTCATCCTTCAAGTTTTTCAAAGATTAATATAAATATCAGTCCAGGAGGATTGAAACAGAACTTCCTTGTTGTTTAGGTGACCTCTTGATGTCCTACCACTCCTAGGATTTTTGTGAAATTGCCTGCAATTAGGCCAAGTGACTTCTAACACCCAAAATCACAGAAAGTCCAAACCTTCCTTCCCTGGAAGTCATGTGCCACAAGCTGGAGTTGTGTAGTGGGGACTGGAAAATGCTGAGAGAGCCATGCTGAGGTGGAAAAACTCAGAACCAGGTCACAAAGAGATGACACAGCTGAAGCACTGAAAAGCCAGCAGCTTTCTGACTACAGACTTCACAGATCAGCATCATCATCATGGAATGGTTTGGGTTGGAAGGACCTTAAAGGCCATTTAGTCCCCTGTCATGGGCAGGGACTCCTTCCCCCACCTCAGGTTGCTCCAAGCCCCATCCAACCTGGCCTTGGTGAAGATACACCAGTCCCCCTTTCACCAGCAGGATTTTTGTTGAAGCATTTTCCAACCCAGCTAAAGGACAGAACCACTTTTTATTTATTTGGACAACTCTGTGCTCACACCTACAGGCTGTTTGTTCTACATGCTACTGAAGAAGTATTTAATAGGTTAATTAATAAGCTGGATTTATAGGGCCAGAGGATTGTTTTCTTTCCTACTGCAAGTTCTCTCCTAACTCCTGACACCATGAGCCAAGAGATTTTCCTTCCCTGATTTCCTCCCTTGCTGAGTTCAGTTGGAAAGGTGCAGAATGATCCCAAACCAAGGCATCCTCACCAGTGTCCTTATTCTACAGCCAAAAATGATCACAATGAGACCCAAGGGAGCAGAGCTCCTCTTTCAACCATGCACAGCTCTTATCAGTTTGAGGTTCAATAGGTAAAGATTGTTCCTCCTCCTTTTCAAGAGCTTCAGTGCAAATTTCTGCTAATTTGATGTTCTTAAATGATATTGTCACTGGAGGGAGGGGGGCGGAATTGCTGCAAAACCCTCTCCAACACAAAAGTTTCCAGTCCAGCACAGCTCCCCATCTCAGTTTCATGTCAGTTTGCAAAATCTGAGCAGCAGTGCCTTGGCAACCTGTGAGTAAAACCCACCAGAACGGGAAGTTTGAGATTGGATTTTTGCAGATAATCACACTCATCACTTATCAAAGCGATCTGGACAGAAAACAGAGGCTTGTAAAAAGTGCTGCAGATTCAGCTCTAAGGAGGCCAAGAACATAAATTTCAGCAGTCTGAAATAAACAGGCACCCTGAAAAATTTTGGGGTTAAGTTAGAGAGGAAACAAACCATCTCTTTTCATTTACCAGAACTGGGAACCTCAATCATGATGTAAATATATTTGGCTTACTAAGAACGCAGATAAAACAGAAACATGATGGTTTGTACTGATTTTACTCATAGAAAGCTCTGCCCAGAAAACAGTATTTTGTCTGTCTACAAGCCCCAAAGAGCATCAAACATATTTTAATGTTTAGTTGGAGTCCTAGCAAAAGATAGAAAAGCTGAGCCACTTTTCTGAAGGAGGAACAAATAAAGAGTCACACCAAAAGCAAGAAGGGATTTCTCTGAAGAGCTGGGGACCTGAACCTGCTGCCATCTGGTCCTGGAAGTATGGGGAATAATTAGAAAATAATAATAATGATAATTAGAAAAATGTTCTTAATCCTAATGGTTTTTAATCCTGAGTTGGAAGGGACCCTCAGGGACCACTGAAGTCCAGCTCCTGGAACTCTTCTTTGTGAGTACCAAAGGCAGAAAGTGTAGTTTGTGTCTGGTGCTGAGCCTGGCTGGCATCTTCTCAGCTCCTGACAGCCAGCACCAGCACATCCCATCACCACTCATTCTTCTTGAGAACAAGGTTAAAAATAATATCAAAGAAGGAAAAGGGAGAAGGAGATGGAGAGAAAAGGANCCTTGAAACAGTGCTGCAGAAAATGCAGAATCAGCCCACTCATTCTTCTTGAGCACACGGTTAAAAATAATATCAAAGAAGGAAAAGAGAGAAGGAGATGGAGAGAAAAGGAGATGTGGTATTATAGAATGGTTTGGGTTGGAAGGGACCTTAAAGATCATCCAGTTCCAACTTCCTGCTGTGGGCAGGGACACCTTCCATTATTCCAGGCTGCCCCAAGCTCCAGCCTGGCCTGGAACACTTCCAGGGATGGAACAGCCACAGCTTCTCTCTGACACTGCCTCACCACCCTCACAGGGAAGGTCAAGGAAAGTCTCCTGTTTTGGAGGTGATGGTGACACGGGAGCAGGTTTCTAGTCTGGTCTCTTGGGCCATGTCCAGAACCTGCAGTTGATACTGAAACTCATCCCATGTCATCTATCTATCACCAACCCACAGATCCCCACAGGACTGGCCAGAAAATTGCTCTTCCAGAGAATTTCTGGACTGATCAGAAAATTGCTCATCACCTTAAAATTTTGCCTGTTATGTCAAACTCCCAATAAACCATTTCCAGCCATTAACCCTCTGGCTTACCAAACACATAATTCTTGGGTTTTTCCAACCTTTTAGCTTGCAACCTTTGCATTCTTTACATATTTAATTTTGTGACACTTCCCAAAGCAGTGATTTTTGTGGAATAGGTTGCTGTGTCCTGCAGTCCCTTTGAACACTCCCAGGAGCACCTGCCTGTGGTCAGGGGTCCAAAAGAGGCCTGAAATAGTTTCTGGTCCACACATTCACAGGTCTGGGAGGAGGCATCTCTACCTGTGCTGGAGTCACTGCTGTGCCCCCCAGCCCCTGGTAGTGCAGGGGGCTCTGCACTGTGCTCTGTCCAACATCCCACTAGAGCTGCTGCACCAGGATCAGCTGCCAGAACACACAGCCAAGGGGAGCAGTGAGCAAAAAAAACCCAAAAAAACAAAGGCAGGAGGTTAGGGAGAGGAAATCAGAAGAGAAAAGGAATAGGAAAGGCCACGAGGCTCAGGTACCAACCTGTGGCTGGAGGCTGCCCAGACCAGCAGGGTACAAAGAGACAATGTGGCACTGCTGCTGCACCTCCAGCTGTGTCTTCTCCTCCTGGTAAAACCACCCAGTCCCTGGAGGCTGCTCCAAGCCCCATTTCAGAGCCAGAGATGCCCAGCTGGGCACACAGGGTCTGGGTCCACTGCTGCAAAGGGAACAAACCAAGCAAACCTTGAGCAAAGGCTGTGAATTGCACTTGCTCTCAGTGCTGATATGACTGTGCTGTTTACAAGAAGCATAAATTTGTTTGCTGTGTTCTCTGATTCATAGAAACACAGGGTGGTTTGGGTTGGAAGGGACTTCAAAGATCATCTGGTTCCAACCCCCAAATTAATAGATTGCTGGCAGCAGAAACCAGCACCCAAAAAATCACCAGGCTTGTATTCACAAGCTGCTGCACTCTAAGAATGATGCCATTAGGAGGAAACAAACCCCACGTCCAAGCAATGCAGCAGTGCCTTGTGAGTGGTGTGTGGTTTGCAGCTGAGAGCTCTGCCTGCAAAACCTCATGACCTGTGGGTGAGACTGCCTTAATTAGTACCATCTCTGTATTTTCCTAATTAGCTACTTCATTATGCATCCAGTTAGGACGTTAGGGTAAGCTGGAGGGTGCTGAGGAGCCTCAGGATGGTGCCATGAACCCAGTGTCAAAGCAATTGTGACTGAGAGGAGAGATGAGGGGTAGTTTTCTCCCACAAGGCAGGTTTGGGGAGAGAAGTAGGTCAGGAGCAAGAAGCGGGTTGCGATTTCCTGGTCAGTGGTTACTGAAAGAGGAGGAGACGCCTCCCTGGGCTGGCTCTGCACCACATGAAGAGCTCGGTGGTCATAACGAGACAGCTGCAGCCACAAAAGGGTGCAGATGCTTGTAGCTGAATGAGGAGGGCACCCACGGATTGCTGGAGTGGCCCCCAGCGACCCACAGGGCACAGAACACAAACTGACTCAACAAAAAGCACCAGAGGGGTCATCACAGAATCGTGGAATGGTCTGGGTTGGAAGGGACCTCAAAGAACATCTCATTCCATCCCCTGCCAATGGGCAGGGACACCTCACACTATCCCAGGTGACCCAAAGTCCTGTCCAACCTGGCATTGATTCATTTAGACCCAATAACTCACCTGGCCCACCCTGGGGAGGAAACCCAGGGTCTACCAGAGCCGGGTGGATCTAACTTAGAGTGGTTTCTGTGCAGTCAAAATGAAATACAAGAGTGTTTGCACAGGTTTGTCCTGATTTAAATGAAAAAGAAAATACAGGCTCAAAACCTCCCCCAGCAGAAAGTCAGAGGTCTGAGAGCTCTGGATGAAAGAGGAGCAATGTCAAAAAAAAGCAACATTGCAGTAATTTGATGAAAAATTAGATAGTTATAGAATCATGGAATATCCTCAGGGACACACAAGGATCATCCAGTCCAACTCCTGAACAGTGAGCTGTGCCAGGCTGTGCTCCTTGTGCAGCTCAGGGAGGGAAAGGGCAATTCCTCATTTCCTAAGGCAGGACACCTCAGCTGAGCAGGAAACCATGGCCAGGTACAATTCCTGGCTCCTTGTTTAAGGGATCCTGACTCATCCAACACTTTAATCCCAGCACCTGTGAGTTACCTGGCTGAGGAGCAGTGAGATGAGATGATCTGACATCTCCCTGCATTCCTGCTCAGCCAATCATTCAGCTGGGGGAGGAGAAGGCTGTTTATAGGGGTGAAAGTTTGCCTGGAAGAGGAAAGGACAGACCTTTCCCAGCTCTAATGAACCATCCCAAATTCTGGCTGCAGCCCTGGAATGTGACATCTCCCGTCTCTTTTCCCACTACCCCCAGAGACCACCCCAGAGGTCTGAAAAACATCATTCCATTGCCAGCACTGCCTGCAGAACCTCCCTTCACTCCTTTCAGCCTCTTCTTTGCATCTCTTCATCTTTTTAGGCTGCAAGTTCTCTTCTGCTGCCTCTTACTCATCTGAGTGCACAGGAAAATGCCTGATCTGTGCTGAAATCTCTCAGTGCTGCTGCAGCACAAACCCATTCTCTGTGTCTGTTGTCATTCTGAACTACCATGAGAAACCATTTTTTTAAATAAAATATGATTTTTATTCAGCAGATAAGTTATTGAATAAATACAGATTAAATTTATCAGGTTTTTTATACTCTGAGCACACACAGAGCCATAAATACAGCCATAAATAGAAAACATAAATAGAAATACAGATACCTGTTGGCTCTTTACCATTTTAGCACTCAACAAGTGGAACCAATTACCTCCCAAAATGTTTTGCAATAAATCCATTGCAGCAGTGGCACAAACCCAGACTGTGGTGACAACCAGGCCTGGGGGCACCAATGTCTGACTGACACCAGGAATATCCCAGAGAGCAGGGATGGCCAGGGAAGGGAAATGGGATAGGGATGAGGAAGGGAGGGAGAAGGTGCAGGATGAGGAATTCTTTGTGGCAGTGCTGGTGGGTACATATTCACTTAGGGAAATTTACTGCCAAGGACAACTTTGGAAACTACAATTAATTTGATTCACCAAACTGATATAAACCACAATGAAAAACAAATTTTTAGGAAGGTTTCCCCTCCCACTGCTTGGGGCCACAAACAAAACTCTTCCTCCCCTCCACCACCAGCTACCAATGACTCCCATCCTAAAATCCATAAAGGAATAGCAGCAGGAATCACGACTTTCAGGAGATGATTTGCTCAGGCTTGGAAAGGGAATAACACGTTGAATTCCTGGGACGCGAGGCGGGTGGTGGCGGGATTTCACCAGAGGTATTTTTAGATGGGAAACACTCCCTCCTCCCATTTCTCCCTGCCCTCCTGGCTGCTCCTAGGACTGGTGCTGGAGGACGGGAGTGACACAGGTGCAGCCCACGGTGACCAGCCTCTTCTCCAGGCGGTAGGAGGGGACGCAGCCGCGCTGCTCCCGCCGCAGCACCAGGATCTCCTGCCTGATGGGCACCGAGTTGAGGCTGTGGTCCTCCGGCCCCTGGGGGCTGGCACAGCCCGACAGGCGGCACCGGGCTTCGGCGATCACCCGCGGGAAGCGGGAGGGGTCCTCGTCCAGCCTGGGGATGGGGACAGAAAAAAAAACCTGATTTATGCGCTCGGACAGGGTGGTTTGGCAGGATCTTCTTGGTGATATCCCCATCGTCTTGTGCATTCTCAATGTGAGACACAGAGGGTTTCCTTATCCTCAAGGTTTTCACAGTGATTTCCTAGAAATGGAGTCAGCACTTGGGAGGGTAATTAATGGTGCTGTGTCATTCTTTGGGAGCTGATGAATGGGGTGGAGCTCCAGAGCTCACAACTGGCCTATCAGTTTTGGTTTGGTTTTAATTTCACCATTTGGATGTTTCTTTCTGTCAGGAACGTGTGAAATGTCAAAGTACTCACATAATTCTTTTCCTAGAGGAATAATTAATGTCATCATTATTTCAACCCCATGCAGCACTACAGGCTTGGGGTAAAGGGGTGAGAAAGCTGCTCAGAGGAGCTGGGGAAGGGGCTGGAGCACCAGGAGAGGCTGAGGGAGCTGGGAAAGGGGCTCAGCCTGGAGAAAAGGAGGCTCAGGAGGGACCTTGTGGCTCTGTACAACTCCCTGACAGGAGGGGACAGCCAGGGAGGGTCAGGCTCTGCTCCCAGGGAACAAGGGACAAATTGCTCCAAGGGAGATTTAGACTGGATATTAAGAAAAATTTCTTTCCTGCAAGGGTTATTAAGGCCTGGCACAGCTGCCCAGGGAGGTGGTGGAATCACCATCCCTGGAGGGCTTTAAAAGCCACGTGCAGGTGGCACTTGGGGACATGGGTCAGTGGTGGCCTTGGCAGTGCTGGGGGAATGGTTGGACTCAAAGACCTCAGAGGGCTTTTCCAACCCAAATGATTCTGTGATGGATAAAGACTGACAAGATGATCAGAAACCATTCCAGTGGTATCCCCTTGCTCTGCAAACAGTTCCTCCTGAAGAAATCTCACCCAACATTGAAACCTCAGGGTGTGTCAAGGAGGGCTTGCCATATTCATGGCACCCTGGGCATGTGCTGAGAATGAACCACAGTCACCACAAGAAGCCACCTGTGACACAGCCCTCCCAAATTCAGAGAATGACTGAGCAGTTACCTGTAATCCCAAGGAGCCAGAGACCTGTTCCTGACGTCATGGACCATCCCAAAGGCACGGTCTGAGTTGCTGATCCGGATGTCAACTTTCACTGTTGTGGGGAATTTGGGATCCTTTTGGTTGGGGCAGCCTTCCCTCAGCCTCTCAGAGGCACCAGCCTTTCTGTGGGGTGAGCTCCTCACGGTGAGGGCCAAAACCAGCACCAAAAGCAGGGATCTGAACTGGGAAGAGAGAAAGGTGTCGTTAGTTCTGCCCTGCCAGGAAAGAGAGAGCACAGAGAGCCAAGTCTTGGTTAGACTGGACCATCACTGGACCATTTTCACACTTAAACTTCTGTGAAATGGGCCAAGATGAGCAAAGAGCAAAATTATGTTTATAAAACTCATCATAACCGGTGCCAAACTCTGATTTTAATTCTGGTTCGTGGTTGATTCTGCACCAAGAACATCTGTCCAACAAGCTATGAAGATCCTGCTCTGCAGTCACACAGCACCATCTTTTCATCAAAAATTTGGCTAAAGACTCAGCTGACCAAGCTTAAAACCTTGCCCAGCCACAGCTTCCTCAGGACAGTAAAAACTGGCCACCCACAGCCATCTGCTGGAAATACCCCTTTTCCCAGGAAAATTTGGGATTCTTGGGCCATTTCCAGCAGGCAGTGTTTTAGTAAATAATAGAATATCCTAAACTGAAAGGGAACCACAAGAATGATTAAGTCCAATTCCTAAAAAGAAGACAAAAATCAATGCAGAGCTTTTAAGAAAATCACAGGAGCTGACAGTGCTGCAAATGCTACCCAGGTTGAAATTCAAATGCATAGGAATCCACAGTGAAATTTCAGCAATTTTCATATCATGTTGTCTGCAAAAAAGGACTCTGCCAATCCCACATCAGCAGTGCTGATGAGTAAGAGACAAATAAATCATGGGCAGTCCACCACACCCTTGTCACTCAATCACCAAGCAGCTGCCTCAGACACACCCAGCATCCCATTCAGCCCCCAGCAACACCAAAAGGGTTTTGTGCACAAATCAGGGGTTCTGCCCTCTGCTTTCTCTCTTGCTGCAAACATATCTTACCCTTTATTTTAAATGTCAGTACTTACCCCAGCAGAGCTGGTGAAAGCCATGGTCACCTCCCTGCTGCTTCGGGTGGATGTCAGGGGGAGAGGACAAGAGAATTCTCCTTCTCTGAGACCCTTTCAGCCCTGCTTGTGTCTCGAAGCCACTTGTGCTCTCCATTTTATAGCAAAGCTGTGGCACTGCCACCCTTTTCCATTGCAGCACAGCTGCTTTACCTGACCCGAGCTTGGGAGCTGAGATTGCAATTTTTAGCCCACTTCCTCCCATCTGCCTCCACGAGAGGGAAGGGCAGATGCTACTACCAGCATCCCAAATCAGCCAATACCATTTATTCAGGCAGATCAAGAGATAAGGAAAGAAAAAAAAAAAACAAAAAAAACAACAAAATAAACCAACCCAAACTGTTCAGGCAGGTGGTTTGGTTTTTTTTTTTTTAACTCCTTCCAACCCCCCTCTTTCTAATAATAGTGTTCTTTCACCACAAACACATGTGGATGCACTTCCACATGCCTCAAACAAACCCAGCAGCAGAGATCAGCGAGCTGCAAAGTCAGGCAGCCAACAGGGGTGTCAAAATGAGGGCAGGACATGGAACTTCACCATTTAACCTCCCTTCAACTGCTCAATCCACACCCACCTCGTCTTGGGGATCCCTGTGTCCGGCAGGGACTGGGCAGGGGAAGAGTAAGTGCCATGGGGGATTCCTGCTGGGGATATCAGGGCACCAGGAGCTGGGATGGCTTCCCCACTGTGGTGGCACTTTGTGGAGAACTCTCAATAATTAAACACACCCCTGTTGGGGCCCTGACCACCTTCCCTGGCCCTCACCACCACCACCAGGAGCCCCATTCCAGCTCAGCTTTGGCTCCCAGTCCCAGCCTGAGCTGTGCTGTTGGAATGCTGGGCTCCTGTCCTTTCTCTGGCCCTGTAAACTGGGTGGACCTTGGAGCTGCATTTCTCCTGGATGGGCTCCTTGGACATACACAGTGGCAAAGGGAGCTGGGGAAGCACCAGGAGGGGCCCAGATTTATGGAATCATCTGGAGCTAGTCCATCTTGGTATCTTTAGCATTCCCACACACACAGTTTCTTACTGCTCCACCTTTGTCCTTTCCTTTGCACTTTGCTCCTGTACATCCCATAAGTCTTGCACAATCGCAAAACACTCTGGTAAATCCCAGGGCCCTGTCACCAGCAAGGTGGAGTGAGGAAAGCCTCTCCTGGCTCGTCTGGTGGGACTCATGAGGGATGTGGTGGGACTTGGGTCGACCATTGTCCTTGAACAGCCCTGGAAGAGCTGGGTCAGAAGCTTCATTTGAATTCCTCCACCTGCTCCTGTTCCTTTGTGGTCATGGAAGTTTTAATCCCTCTCAATCACACAATCCTTAAGAATTCATAGGAGAGGGAGGCATGAAAATAGGAGTGGGAACAGGATTCTGCATCCTGTGATCCAGAAAGGGGCAGCCACCAAGAAAGACAAGTGCATGTGGTGTTTCCCTGGAGCACCAGCAGGTCTCTTTGGGAGTAAAAGTTATTTCCATAGCAGAAAAAAAAAAAAACTCAAAAAAACCCACCTAACAACTTTATGGAGCTTATTTGTGGAGAAAAGCCCTGAGAGAACCCTTTCCCAAAAGTAGGACTCTTCACACAAATTCATCTTCAGTCATCCAGGAAATCAACAGATTCATGACATTTTCAGTCCTACTAAAAAAAAAAAAATCACAAATCTTACAAATTCATAGAACTTTCCAATGAGAAGGGAATAATGGTCCCTTGCTCTGTCACCCCTCTTGAATCACATCAGCAGAAATCTCCACAGATTGCGATTGCAATGCTTTACATCACTGCAGGATGTTGTCATGACTTTGTGGTCTGGTTCAACCGACAGCTCAGAGCCCAGTGCCTCTCCTCAAGCACATCTGTCACATTTCAGGTTATCAAGTCCACCTGAGGCAACCCCAGTGCTGTGACACACGTTCCCATTCTGACTGTCCCATTTATTCACCAGCGCAGCTGCTGAGATGTGACACAGTGCAGAAGAGCAAGAGAGGGTAGAGTTACCAGAAATCCATTTGTTTTAGCCCAGAAGCTGACCTCCTTTTTTTCCCCCTGAGCACTTGCTGTGAAAGGAACGGGCACTGCCATGAAAATGGGATTGTGCAGGAAAGGGGTTGAGTGGAAAATGGTTCCGTGCGACAAAGCGATGACGTTATCACGCCAAACATCGGGTTATGAACCCCCACCACCACTTTCCACTCACTTCTTGTGTCTTCAGCAGCTCCTAACTTCAGCAGGGATTCCCTCTTTGACCCACAATTTCCTGCAACTGAACTTGTCTTGAGTTGATGTTCACTGAAAAAAAATTAATCCGAAAAGAGGCCACCAATTTGAATTATCACAAGGGAGGAAAAATACTTTTATTCACAGAATCACAGAATGGCTCTGGTGGGAAGGGACATCAAAGTTCCAATCCCAGGAACCTTCCACAATCCCAGGTTGCTTCAAACCCTGGCCTTGGGATGGGGCAGCCACAGCTTCTCTGGGAATCTGTGCCAGGGCCTCCCCACCCTCTCAGGGAAGATTTTTTCCCTTAGATTTAGGAATTTAAAGTAATCTCAAAAAGCTTTTCCCTCTCACACAGCAAGGGCTTGGACTTGAAGAGAAAAAAGTATTTTAATTCCACTTAAAAGAACTCTTCTACTCTTGTGTTCCTATAAGGAAACAGCAGTGCACTGCAGGATGTGTTACTCACTTAGGTTCAGGTTTTCATGGATCATAGAATAGTGTAGGTTGGAAAGAACCTTAAAGACCATCCAGTCCCACCCCCTGCCATGGGCAGGGACATCTTCCACTATCCCAGGTGCTCAGAGGCTCTACAGCCTGCAGCAGCTGAAATTGCAGCCTCTGAAATCTCCAGCTGAAATCTCCAGGGTGAAATACAAATTTCAGCTGCAGCACAGGACAGTTTGTACTTCCAGCAGCGTGCTCCTGCCTCTCCAGCCACCTTTGTTTTGGCAGTTTTTTCCCTTGTCAACGAAGTCCCCTCTCCTAGTTTTGAAGGATGTAGCCACCAGCACATCAGGGATGTTGTCACCCAGAGTTCACAGCCCTGGGCTACAGCACGGGGAAATAACCACATTTCTCTACCCTGGGGCTCCTCCTGCTGTTCTCTCACGGGAAATTCAGTGTTAGCCGTTCCCCAGCAGTAAGGGCAGGGAAAACACAAAATCATGGAATTACGGAATGGGCAGGGACACCTTCCACTAGCCCAGCTTGCTCCAAGCCCCATCCAGCCACGCCTTGGACATTGCCAGGGATTCAGGGGCCTCCCCACCCTCACAGGGAGCAATTCCTTCCCAATATCCCATCTATCCTTGCCCTCAGGCAGTGGGAAGCCATTCCCACTGTTTTATTATCCCTCCATGCCTTGTCCCTAGTCCCTCTCCAGCTCTCTTGGAGTCCCTTTAGGCATTGGAAGGAGCTCTGAGGTCTCCCCAGAGATGAACAATCTGAGGTCCCTCCTCTCAGAACAATCCCAGTTCTCCCATCCCATCTCCAGAGAAGAGGATCTGTGTTTAACTTTCACCAGTCTTTGCAGTTTTGAGCCAGACCCTGCCTGAACATCCAAGGTTGCCCTGCACCAGCACAATACACCCACCCAGAGATCTTTAGGAGGCTGCAAACATGCAAAATCCCCTCTTAACCCTGCTGTCATGGCTGTGTTGGATGAGAGGAGCTCCAAAATCTGGCTTTTAGAGCTCACCAGGCAGCTGAAGTCCTTCCATAGCAGCACAAATCCCACCTGTGTAACTGCAGCTGTATCCCCACAAGTGAGAATTCCACATCCCCCTAAAACAGCCAGCCATGGGGTGAAGAGTATTGACATTTTTATAACCCAAATAAAGATTTATGGCACCCAGAGAGAAGGGAGCAGGAGCTGTGCAAGTGTCTGGAGATGGGCAGTGACAACAGCAAATCTGTTCAGGGGTTTCTCCAAAGCTCAAACTCACCAGGACAAAAGCAACATAAATTAAAGGAAAACCCAAATATTCAGCAGCTCTGCACCACAACAGGCAGAACTGGTCTGATTGTGTGTTCAGCTTTTCTTGAAAGTTTGCCATCACCAGGACATGAGCCCAGGCTAAAGGCAGGAGCAGGAGGAGATGGAACCCATCTGTGCCAGGGACACATTCCCTGGGCAGCTCTGAGACCTTCCAAGGTCCCTCCCTGGAGGAAAAAGCCCCATCAGGGGTGTGAAATCTGGAAATTCAAGCTGACCCATGGGGAGTAGAACAGGTCAGACCACACCTGGCCCTCCACTGCCAAGAATCATCCTCCACAAGATGGGTGGGAAGGGCAGCACCGACAGGACAGGCTTTAGGCACCTTTCCCTGTGAGACAAGCAAATCTAGGCTATATAATAGGGGCAAAAGGGAAAAAAAGAAAAAGGGGGGGAAATTAAAGCTTCACTAACAGTGGAGCTCTCATTTTGCTTCCCATCACCACTACTGAATGCTGGATTCCTAAATCCAGATTTTTTTATTTAAAAGCTGGAACTCTTAACACCAAAGCTAAAAACAGCATATTAAAAACACTGACAATTTGCTCCTAGGTTCTTCCTTTAGTCTCCTTGCAGAAACCTCTTCCCAGTTACTCCACTCTGAAGACAGCAAGAAGTTCCAGAGCTCCTGGCTCTTTTTTTCTGGTGCCAGCAGTGCACAGCAAGGAAGTGCAGAGGCTTGAGCTCCCCAAAATCCAGCTCAGCCACGTAAAGCATTCAAACACGAAGAGTCTCCAGGCTGAGAGTCCACGAAAAACTTGGGCTCCTCCACCCAGAGGCTCAGATTAAGAAGATGATGTCATCAGACACCATGACCTGGTTGTCATCCTGCATGTGAGACAGGGCCATCTTCACCTCGGCCGCCGAGAAGGGCTCGGGGTTGTCGTGGTTGATGGATTCCATCACCTTCTTCAGGCCCACAGACTGGGCATGGGAAGCTTTGAACACCTCCAGAAGAGCAGCCTTGAACGCCTTCAACCTGGTCAGGGGAGAGGGAATCACCCACAAATCCTTCCCCCCATGTTCCCAGCTCAGGATGGCCTGAGCCCTTCCCCATTCCAGCAGCAGTGCTCGGTAAGGGAAAGCCAAAATCCAGAGCTGGGAGCATCACAGATGCATCTCCAGCATGGGACAATAACCTGGAGCCACTGGGGGAGGTGGACACACAGGGACAGCCCCTACTCACCTTGGCTCAGCCAGCTCCACCTTCTTCTCTTCACCAGCTCCTGAGGCTTCGGGTGTTTTCGGAGGGTGTGCCTGAACTGGAGCAGAAGGAAGGGTTACCTTCACCCTGTGCCTGGTGACCAAGTACCCAGAGAGCAAAAGTACTGGGCTAAGGACAGGGGGTGATGCCAAACTGCCTCCCAATACTGGTATTTATGCTGTGTTTTGGAGGTGGATGGGAAAAAAAATTAAGCAGCAACAGAATCACAAAATGGTTTGGGTGGAAAGGGATCTTAAAGATCATCTAGTTCCAACCCCTGCCATGGGCAAGGACACCTTCCACCAGCCCAGGCTGCTCCAAGCCCATCCAAGCTGGCCTTGAACACTTCCAGGGATCCAGGAGCAGCTACAGCTTCTTTGGGAACCTGTGCCAGGGCCTCCCCACCCTCACAGGGAAGAATTCCTTTCTAATATCCCATCTAACCTTGTCCCATATGGATTTGTGGCTCTGAATGGTACTGCACCACACCAGTAACCACAGATAACAGCAGCATTGCTGCTCCCCAGGCTGTGCAGACCCAGCAGCACCCTGAAGGAGCCAGGTGTCACCAAACCCAAGGACTCACCCTGTGGCATCTCCTCCTCAGCGTCACTGAAGTCGTAGGGGTCGTAGGAGCCCTCCTCACCCTCTGTACGAGCCTTCTTCCTCCTGGGAGAGGCAAGGAGAGGGGTTTGGGTTGGAAGGGACC
>VWYE01001383.1:23359-33515 GCA_013398995.1 Alaudala cheleensis
GGAAGGGACCTTAAATCCCATCCAATCCCACCCCTTGCTACGGACAGGGACAATTTACAATATCCCATGTTGTTCTAAGCCCTGTCGAACCTGACCTTGGCATTTTCAGGGATGAGGCAGCCACAGCTTCTCTTGACAATCTCTTCCAGCATCTCCCCACCCTCACAGGGAAGAATTCCTTTCTAATATCCCATCTAACCTTGTCCCATATAGATTTGTGGCTCTGAATGGTACTGCACCACACCAGTAACCACAGGTAACAGCAGCATTGCTGCTCCCCAGGCTGTGCAGACCCAGCAGCACCCTGAAGGAGCCAGGTGTCACCAAACCCAAGGACTCACCCTGTGGCATCTCCTCCTCAGCGTCACTGAAGTCGTAGGGGTCGTAGGAGCCCTCCTCACCCTCTGTACGAGCCTTCTTCCTCCTGGGAGAGGCAAGGAGAGGGGTTTGGGTTGGAAGGGACCGTAAGGACCTTCCTGTTCCACCCCCTGCCATGGGCAGGGACACCTTCCACTAGCCCAGCTTGCTCCAAGCCCCATCCAACCTGGTCTTGGACATTTCCAGGGATCCAGGGACAGCCACAGCTTCTCTGGGCACCCTGTGCCAGGGCCATCCAGCCAGATCTTTATCCATGAAATTATGATGTCCCTCTATTACAGAAAGGGGTGGGACAAACCATCTGGCTGAGTATTTCCCCAAGGCCTGTGGCAACCTCAGAAAGGCTGGTGTCCTTGGCACCATGTCCCTCCCACTCCCTTGCTGTGCCTCCTACCTCCTTGTCCTGCGCTCCTCCTTGTCCTGTGACTCCTGCTCTTCCTCTTTCTCAGTCTCTGAGTCATCCTCCACTGGCTTCCTGCGCTTTTTCTCCTTCTCCAGCACCTGTGTGGCAAAGGCAGGATGGACTCAGACCTCATTTTCACTCAAGCTGTTTTGAGGGACCAACCCTAAGCACCCAAAATCCCAAAGTGGTGGCCTGACCCCACACTGTGTCCAGCAAAGTTCACACCAGCAGCCAGGGTGCTCAATTTGCACCAAGTCCTTTCCAATGACAGTCTCAGGATCCCCTGGGAACAGAGGGACACCTTCCCCTCACCTTTTTGAAGTAGGCAAACTGCACCAGCTCCAGAGCTGCCTCAGCATCCTGCATATCCACAGTCTTGTTCATCCTGGCCTTGGCGTGGGCTGTGGAGAGGCGGATCAGGGTCTCCAGGGTCNGAGGAGGAGAGGCGGATCAGGGTCTCCAAGGTCCGGGCTGTGATGGGGGAGGTCTGGGGGCACAGAGAGAAGTGTCTGTGTGACTCTCACCTAAGAGGTGTCACATCCAGGGTGGAAAACACCCATAACAAAAAGAGGCCTGTGCCTCAATTTCCCTGCTCCTGGCCCAAGTGGGAGCTGCTCCCAGGGCTCACCCTGGCCACGTCCGAGTTCATCTGGCTCTGGCTGCGCAGGCGGGAGTACTCCTCGGCGATGTAGCTCGCCGACTCCTCGGTCAGCACAGGCTTGATCATCTTTGCCACGTGGATGTACTTCCTCATGAACTCCATGCTGACCACCTTCTCCCTGCGGGAATGCACGTACACCCTCGTTAATCCACTGTGGGGATGGGCTTCCCATCCTTTTATACCCACACCCAGGTGTGTAGGGAACTCAGCTCCCGATGTTCCCCCGCTGCCTGGCACAAGTGATAAAGCAAGGCTCCCTTAGCATCCTGCCCATGGATCAGCTGGAGCATCACTGGCACTGTCTGGATCCTCAGGCCAAACCCATGAACCCCCAGTGCTGGACACCCTCAGGGTTGTCCAGGGGATGAAGGACTCACTTGCGGCGGCTGGGCCCGTGCAGGAGGTCATCGTGCTTCTCATAGACCTGCAGCTCCTGCTCCTCCTCCTGCATGAAGTCAGGGTCATCCGTAGCCAGCATCTCCACAGAGCTGCCCAGGGGCATGGCTGGGAAGGGGAACGTACAGAGAATAGGATTTTACCCCTCTGGAGCAACATCTAATAGTCCCCAAGAGCTGCCACCAAGGGGTGCCAGCTGGCTGAGGAGGGGTGGGACTCACCATCCCCATCCTGCTCGTTGGGGTTGCGGTAGCGGTGCATCCGCAGGACGTGGTCCGAGATCTCCCTGTCCTGCTCGGCATCCATCTGGTCCAGCACGATGAAGAGCAGGTCAAAACGGGAGAGCAGAGAGTCCTGCAGGCCAATGTTCTCCATGGGCGTCTTGTACTGGTCATACTGGGGAAGGAGAGCAGGAGGGGTTACAGGAGACCCTCAGGGGCCAGTCCTGGCTGCCAGGGAGTCGGGGGGGACCTCCTTGAGCAAGGCCTGAAAGGAGGGATGGATGGATGGATGGATGGATGGATGGATGGATGGATGGATGGATGGACACCACACCAAACCCAGCCTGTTGCAGCAGGACAGACACTTTCCCCATCCTGCAAGGCTCTAATTTCCAAATATTTTTTGCAATCCCTCATCAAGTACCAAGACTGAGGCTGAGGTACCACCAGCATGAGGGTCCACTGGGCTGCCCCAACACCCAGGCAGAACCAAGAGGGTGAGACACCCCAGGAGCTCCTCTCTCCTCCAGGAGAGCCACAACCACAACAGACATCAAACCAACAAGTTTTTTGCTGTGCCACACATCCAAGTCACTGGTTTGGGGGACCTTTTGGAATTCACCAGCTGCCTCCTCCCAGGGAAGGGTAACACGTGGCCTAGGGTGACTTTATGATGCTTGTATCCCCAAATCTGTCTGTGTTAGGTGTTGTGTTCTGTACTTTTAAGACTGGTTCTGAGAGCAAAGGGGAAGAAAAGAGAAGTGTGGAGTTTGCTTTGAGAAACTGCTGCGACTCCTGCCCATTCCAGCTCCTGGATTGTTCATCTGAAGCATGGACAGGCGGTGGGACAGAGATTTCCTTTGCTTTTAGTTAGTTTTAGCCAGCTAGGGCAGAGAACTTTCCTGGACTGTTTTTATTTTTCCCTTTTTTCTTAGGACTGTTTAAATCTGTTGTGGACTGAAAAACCCACAAGAGTGAGAGCACCAGGAGTGCACACTTGTGGGCCACCAGGGCCCAGGCTGGCATTTTCCAGTGCTGGAAGCATTGATAACAGACTGAGCTAGCCAAGCTCCCACAGCAAGGATTTCCTCAATTTTGCCTGATTTTATTGTCTCATATTATTTTTATGTTTGTGGGCACTTTGTTAAATAAGTATTTTTTTCCACTCATCTCTAAGGAGATTCTTTTCCTGAACCAATAGGTGGAGGGGCCATTTGGGTTTCCTTCCCAGAGGGACCCCATTGGGAGGTTTCCTCCCAGACTTGCCCCAAGCCAGGACACAGCAGCACTCACCCGGCCGTAGACGGGGTTGGCAGCGGCCAGGACGCTGCAGCGGGCGTTGAGGCGGGCCTGGATGCCGGCCTTGGCGATGGTGACACGGCCCTGCTCCATCACCTCGTGGATGGCCGTGCGGTCGATGTCCGACATCTTGTCGAACTCGTCGATGCACACCACGCCCCGGTCGGCCAGCACCATGGCTCCTGCTTCCAGGCGTCTCTCCCCTGGGATGGGACATGGGGAAATGGGATCAGCCACCACCCACTGACCCTGCACATCTCCTGCCCCGCCATACCTGTGGGAACCCTAAAAATCCCCGCAGGGAAACTTCCAGGCTTTGCCCTGAAAATATTTGCCATGGAGTTCAGTCTAGACTGATGGAGGAGACTTCCCTCATGGTGCCTGCAGAAGTACTGCCAATCTACCCTGGATTGCTTCCCTCATTGGCCACTTAACCCTGCCCACCCCAAATGTTCATCCCTCATCCCCTCTATAGGCTGCTGCCCTTTGTACCACCCCTGTGCCCTCAGACCATTGGCCACTGTCCCCTTACTTAACCACCAAGCACCACATGGTCTGTGTCTTCTGTCCCTGATGCCTTCAGCATGCTGGAATAAACTTCTGCTGGAACACATCATACAGGAGGCCCTTCCTGCCTTTCCTCTGCTGAGCCCTGTGTGTGTGCATGGGCCTGCAATGGCTGTTCTGAGCAGCTTCTGAAGGAGACACTTCAAGAAGGGAGCAGCATTTCCCATTCTGGCCACGCTGCTACTCATACCCATCACCCCTGGCATGAGGGTGAAGCTCAAGGAGCAGCAGCATCCTTCGGGGTTGCTCTCCAACCCAACTCTACAGCAGATCCTCACCTCTTAGGGTGAGGATCAGGGTTAGGAATGTCTTCCCATGAGGAAGCTGCCCTCAGATGTGGCACCAAGTGGAAGAGGAGTAAAGAAAACCACCACCTAAGAGAGGTAGAGAAAATATCCCAAAACACAGCATCCCATGATCCTGAATGCTCATCAGCATAAAGCTTCTGGTGGAGCAAGTCCTGCAAGTGTCACTGCAGAACATCATAAAATCACTAAATTGGAAAAGACCTCCCAGATCACCGAGATCAGCAGTCTTTGGGTGTCACAGAGTCCCTGCCAGGAGTTAACAGTCACCACCCCAATGCTCCTCACCTGTCTCCTGGTCTGTGGTGACAGCAGCAGTGAGACCAACGCCAGAGGAGCCCCTGCCAGTGGTGGGGATGGCCCGGGGTGCCGTGCACAGCACGTACCTCAGCAGCTGGGACTTGGCCACAGAAGGGTCACCTGGGATGGAGAATGGCACATTTAGGAATAACTCATACCCTGGATACCAACTGCACCATCACCCTGTGTCTGGTTTGGGGGTGTTCAGAGCAGGGGCAGGTAGAGGGGAAAGGGGATGGAAGGGTTTTGTTCAGGCTTCATAAAATAAGGTAAGCACAGGATCTTCTACCATCATCAATAATCCCATGGGAGGAAACAGAAATATGGAGGTAAGAGAGAGACTTCAGATGATGGGACAAGAGGCAATGGGTACAATTCAGAATATAGGAAACCCCAATGAGACAGCAGAAACAAAAAAAAAAAAGTCTCCTTGACCATGGGCAAACACTGAGATAATGGCTCACAGAGGTCATTGGATCCCATAGAATGGTTTGGGTTAGAAGAGACCTTTAGAGACCATCCTGTTCTACCCCCCTACAAAGGGCAAGGACACCTTCCATTATCCCAGGGTGCTCCAAGCCCCATCCAACCAGACCCTGGACACTTCCAGGGATCCAGGGGCAGCCACAGCTTCTCTGGGCAACCTGTCCCAGACCCTCCCCCCCCTCACAGCCAGGAATTCCTTCCCAATATCCCATCTACCCCTGCCTTCTGGCCATGGGAAGCCACTCCCTATGTCCTGTCCTTCCAGGCCCTTGTCCCAATTCCCTCTCCAGCTCTCCTGAAGCCCCTTTAGGTACTGGAAGGGGCTCCAAGGTGTCCCTGGAGACTTCTCAAGGCTGAACAACCCCAGCTCTCCCAGCCTGGCTCCAGAGCAGGGGGGGTCCAGTCCTTGCCCTCCTGTCCAAGGTTTCCTCTGCACTCACTCTAACAGATCCACATCTTTCTTGTGCTCATGACTCCACATCCGGACACATCTCCATCCCTGGATATGTTCAAAACCAATTGGACAAGTCCCAAAGCAACCTGACCTACCAGTGACACTGGCTCAGCCCTGCCCACCTCCCCAGAGCAGAAACCTCCAGATGTCCTTTCTAACCTCAGTTATTCCACAAAACTAAATCCAGAATCCTTCACCTCACCCCCAACACCACCACCCGAGGGTGCCTCTGCCCAGCCCTCCCAGACCTATCAGCAAGATGTTGATGTCTCCTCGGATGCGGCTCCCATTCTCCAGGATCTTCTCCACCCCTCCCAGCAGCATGCAGAGAATGGCCTTCTTGATGTACTCGTGCCCATGGATGCTGGGAGCCAGGGATCTGGCCAGCTGGTCAAAGATATCCTAAGGCAGAAGAGGCAGAGCATGATCCATCACATGGGCTGGGGCAAGCAAGAACAAGGAATACTTCAAAAAGACCATTTCAGCCCAAATTTTAGCTTATTTCTATCACAGAACCACATGGATGAAAATTATTTGGAAAGGAGAAGACTGTTGGGCAGAGTTTTCTTCCACAGTGTGATTTATGTGCCAAGACCTGACTGATCTTGTCACTGTCACCCGAAGAAGCACTGGAAGCAGTGAGAGCAAGGCTTGCTCCTCTCTGTGCTACAAAGGAAAGCTCTGAGCATGGAAAGCTGGGGCAGAACCCCATTATCTCAGTCTGGGCTGAGAAAAGAGGTGTTCCTCCTGCAGAGGAAATTCCCTGGAAACCTGAGTCAAGACACAGCAGGAAGGCTGCTGTGCAAGCAGTACAGAAGCAGCAAGAAAAAGAGGGCCTGATCACAGCCTAAGCAGAAAATTCAAAGAAATTGAGTTAGCAAATCCTTCAGCCTAAGAGGGTTGAAAAGTTACTTCAAGGATAACCCAACAAGAACCTCCTTAGCCACATGCCAAGCTGAAACTCCATGCCTGGACACAAGACTCAGATACCTTGGAGCGGCTCTTGCTGAACCTCTTGATCTTGGCCACGTCTGAAGCAGAGTAGAGAGGCCGGACGTCTTTGCTCATCTGCTTCACGTGGCAGGCAATGAGGATGGTCCTGGAGAAGGGACACAGCTGTGCTCAGCTCTGCAGACCCCACAGAGACACAGCAGAACTTCCACAGGGCCATCATTTGCTCTAGGAAACCCTGGAAGGGGGTGGGAAGCTTTGACAGCTGTAGCACCCTCGATCTGACTGTGTTGGACCATCTTTTAAAAGTGGAGCATGTTTTAAAAGCATCCAAACTCTTCTGGGCACAGCTGGAGGTCACAGCTGCACATTGTGAGGGGACACCACATCACAGTCTACAGCTTCCTCACAAGGATAAGTGGAGAAGTGGCACCAATCTCTCTCCGGTGGCCAGCAATAGGACCCAAGGGAACAGCTGGAGCTGTTTATGGGGAAGTTTGGGTTGGATATCAGGGAAAGGTTCCTCCCCCCAGAGGGTTTTGGGGCACTGCCCAGGCTCCCCAGGGAACAGGCATGGCCCCAAGGCTGCCAGAGCTCCAGGACAGTTTGGGCAATGCTCTCAGGGCTGCACAGGGTGGCATTGCTGGGGTGTCCTGTCCATGGCCAGGAATTGGGACTCAGTGATCCTCATGGGTCCTTTCTAACTCAGCGTATCTGGTAAATAGGATCAAGGTAAATAAGATCACTTCCAAGTGATTTAAGCCACTGTCTGACCCAACTCTCTGATGGCCACCTGCCAGATCTCACCTTTCAGAGACCCAGCCAAGCAGGGTGAGAGGAAGCCCAAGGCAGACCCACCTGAAAGTGCCTGAAGTGTAGCCCCCTTTCTTCCCGGGCAGGCAGCGGTAGGTCCCCACCACCTGGATGCGGTCCCCAGGCTTCACCCTGTCCACCAGGTCATCGTCCAGAACCACATCCACCGAGCGTGGCAGCTGTCCTGCTGGGGCCTTCTCAGGCATCTCCTGGATGGTGATGGTCTGGTGGTCTTTGTAGACAGAGAGGCCAAACTCTGTCTCCAGTGGGTTGTTCTCTTCATCCTGAAGCAGGAACCCAAATTAAAAGGAGAGCAGCATTTTTCAGGAGAGCAGGGAGGAGAGGTGGGGTCAGCTGAGCAGGGGGGAACATGGGCTGCATCACCCAACCTGCACAAGGCTGCTGGAAAGGGAAAGGGTTGTTTGTGAGCTGGGGCTCACCAGCTCCATACTGAAGCTGGCACATTCTCCCTTAGAGGAACCTGCTGCTGCTTCACCTCACCTTTGTAGGGTAGACGGAGCTGGATGGGAAAGCATCCAGGGAGGTCATGTCTGTGTATCGGCGCTCAATGGTTTTCTTGGTAGCTGGGCAATAATGGACGCTCCGGACGACCTTCGGACGCACCAGAGAGCCTGGGGTTGGAAAAGAGAGGACTCAGGGGCTGGGATGTCCCACCCCTCTGTCAGCAGACAGCCCCCAAAAGGGTCTCCAACAATAAAATTACTTGGGTCACAACTCACTGTCAAACATGAACAGGATTTGCTGGTTTTAAAGACCATCCCAACACTCCAGACTTTCAGCCAAGCTCCCTGTTCCCTGGCCCAGGTTGTCACGACACAGAATCATGGGATGGTTTGGGTTGGAAGGAACATTAAAGACCACCCAGTTCCACTCTCTGCCACGAGCAGGGACACGTTCCACTATCCCAGGTTGCTCCAGGCCCTGTCCCAAGTGGCCTTGGACATGTCCAGGGATGGAAGCTTCTCTGGGCACCCTGTGCCAGGGCCTCACCACCCTCACAGGGAACAATTCCTCCCCAATATCCCATTCTGGCAGTGGGAGGCCACTCCCCCTTGTCCTGTCCCTCCAGACCCTTGTCTCAAGTCCCTCTCCACACCACAGCTCCTGGAGGGCTCCAGCTCCTCCACAGTGAACCCCCAGCCCCTCCAGCCCCACAGCCCCTGGGTGTCCCCCAGTCTCACACTTGGTCACGATGCCCTCCACGCAGACAATGCAGCTGAGGTAACAGGCTGTCAGTGTCCTTGGGGACACGTGCTTGGAGCCAAAGCTGCCCTCCAGCCCGATGTAGAAGTCCTCATACTGCTTGGCATAGGTGGCGTCCACAGAGGCAACAAAATCCTTCAGGGCACGCTGGAAGGCAATCAGCTCCTCGAAGGCATTGTTCAGGAGCCTGCAGCACAGCGAGGTGACAAAGCAGATGGGTCAACACCTTCCTCCTCAACACTCTTTCCACACCCCACCTTGCTCCATAAGTTTACCAGGAGTATGAGGTGAAAAAACCAAAGTCCTTCACAGCTCTGTGTGAGGTGCACTGGCACCAACAGGCAAGAGGAGAACAATTCCAAGCATATCTACAGAGCCTGACATGACCCTGGCCAGATTGGCCAGGCAGGTCCAAAATATCCCTGAACATCCTCAAAAAGGCTGAGAGAAGTGGGGTTGTTCAGCCTGGAGAACAGAAAACTCTGAGAAGACCTCAGAGCCCCTTCCAGTGCCTAAAGGGGCTCCAAGATAGCTGAACAGGGATTTGGGACAAGGGATGGAGAGACAAGACAAGGGGGAATGGCTTCATGCTGCCAGAGGGAAGGGTTAGATGGGATATCGGGAAGGAATTGTCCCCTGTTAGGGTGAGGAGGCCCTGGCTTTCACCAGAGAACAAGCTTTGGTGCTTTCTTGTGACAAATGACCTGCAGAACTGCTGGACCTTTGACACCCCTCTCAGGCCCAGTGTCCCCAGTGCCCCTGGTGCCCCCGGTGCCCCACACCCACCTGCTGGCTCTCTTCTCGTTCTTACGCCGCAGGTCGTTGATGTTGACAATGAGCCGGTACTGGTTGTCACTGATCATGTCCCGGACCTTGCTCTGGTAAATCCCTTGGTCTTCCTGCAGGTGGGGGAAAGACACCCAAAAACCAACTCACTTTGCACATCCGACTATGTGAAAAAAACCCCAGAAGCCAATTCCTGCAGAGCTGGATCCCCTTTATCCTACCGGCTAAGCAGGAAGGGGCAACACAGGGACCAGGTGCTCCCTAATACTTGGTAGGAAAGGGGGGACACAGGGACCAGGATCTCCCAACCCTCTGTGGTACATGGCAGGGAGGATCAATCAGCTGGTTCCCAACTCCCGGGGACAAGGACTGGGGGGACGGACGGGCACAGGAACCAGGTGTTCCCGAACTTGCGAGTAAACATGGGGTGGGGGCGCGCAGAGATGAGATGCTCCCCAATCCCCGAGGATACGAGGATACACGGGGGAGGGGACATGGGGACACGGATCAGGCGTTCCCCAACCCCGGCGGGCATAGAGGGGACGCAGCACCCACTCTTCCCAGCTCATCTCACCTCATCGTCCAGGAAATCGAGGTAATCGCGCTGCGCCTCCCGCAGCTCCGCATCCTCCAGCCCGCCCGCCGGCGCCGCCATTCTGCCGGCCGCCCTGGGACTGATCCCTCCGCCGCTGCTGCTGCNAGGGGACATGGGGACACGGATCAGGCGTTCCCCAACCCCGGCGGGCATAGAGGGGACGCAGCACCCACTCTTCCCAGCTCATCTCACCTCATCGTCCAGGAAATCGAGGTAATCGCGCTGCGCCTCCCGCAGCTCCGCATCCTCCAGCCCGCCCGCCGGCGCCGCCATTCTGCCGGCCGCCCTGGGACTGATCCCTCCGCCGCTGCTGCTGC
>VWYE01001383.1:33905-64241 GCA_013398995.1 Alaudala cheleensis
TGTCCTGTCCCTCCAGACCCTTGTCTCAAGTCCCTCTCCACACCACAGCTCCTGGAGGGCTCCAGCTCCTCCACAGTGAACCCCCAGCCCCTCCAGCCCCACAGCCCCTGGGTGTCCCCCAGTCTCACACTTGGTCACGATGCCCTCCACGCAGACAATGCAGCTGAGGTAACAGGCTGTCAGTGTCCTTGGGGACACGTGCTTGGAGCCAAAGCTGCCCTCCAGCCCGATGTAGAAGTCCTCATACTGCTTGGCATAGGTGGCGTCCACAGAGGCAACAAAATCCTTCAGGGCACGCTGGAAGGCAATCAGCTCCTCGAAGGCATTGTTCAGGAGCCTGCAGCACAGCGAGGTGACAAAGCAGATGGGTCAACACCTTCCTCCTCAACACTCTTTCCACACCCCACCTTGCTCCATAAGTTTACCAGGAGTAGGAGGTGAAAAAACCAAAGTCCTTCACAGCTCTGTGTGTGGTGCACTGGCACCAACAGGCAAGAGGAGAACAATTCCAAGCATATCTACAGAGCCTGACATGACCCTGGCCAGATTGGCCAGGCAGGTCCAAAATATCCCTGAACATCCTCAAAAAGGCTGAGAGAAGTGGGGTTGTTCAGCCTGGAGAACAGAAAACTCTGAGAAGACCTCAGAGCCCCTTCCAGTGCCTAAAGGGGCTCCAAGATAGCTGAACAGGGATTTGGGACAAGGGATGGAGAGACAAGACAAGGGGGAATGGCTTCATGCTGCCAGAGGGAAGGGTTAGATGGGATATCGGGAAGGAATTGTCCCCTGTTAGGGTGAGGAGGCCCTGGCTTTCACCAGAGAACAAGCTTTGGTGCTTTCTTGTGACAAATGACCTGCAGAACTGCTGGACCTTTGACACCCCTTTCAGACCCAGTGCCCCCGGTGCCCCACACCCACCTGCTGGCTCTCTTCTCGTTCTTACGCCGCAGGTCGTTGATGTTGACAATGAGCCGGTACTGGTTGTCACTGATCATGTCCCGGACCTTGCTCTGGTAAATCCCTTGGTCTTCCTGCAGGTGGGGGAAAGACACCCAAAAACCAACTCACTTTGCACATCCGACTATGTGAAAAAAACCCCAGAAGCCAATTCCTGCAGAGCTGGATCCCCTTTATCCTACCGGCTAAGCAGGAAGGGGCAACACAGGGACCAGGTACTCCCTAATACTTGGTAGGAAAGGGGGGACATAGGGACCAGGATCTCCCAACCCTCTGTGGTACATGGCAGGGAGGATCAATCAGCTGGTTCCCAAGTCCCGGGGACAAGGACTGAGGAGACGGACGGGCACAGGGACCAGATGTTCCCGAACTTCGGGAGTAAACATGGGGCGGGGGCGCGCAGAGAGGAGATGTTCCCCAATCCCCGAGGATACGAGGATACACGGGGGAGGGGACATGGGGACACGGATCAGGCGTTCCCCAACCCCGGCGGGCATAGAGGGGACGCAGCACCCACTCTTCCCAGCTCATCTCACCTCATCGTCCAGGAAATCGAGGTAATCGCGCTGCGCCTCCCGCAGCTCCGCATCCTCCAGCCCGCCCGCCGGCGCCGCCATTCTGCCGGCCGCCCTGGGACTGATCCCTCCGCCGCTGCTGCTGCCGCTCCTGCTGCCGCCGGGGAAGGCGGTGAGAGCCGAGGGGAGCCGGGCCGGTCCCGCGATCCGATCAAACCCCCGCGACCCGATCAAATCCCCGCGATCCGATCAAACCCCGCGATCCGCCCCCGCCGCGCTCCCGTTTCGCGCCAAACGCGGCTCCTTTCCCGCCACCGCGAGGGAAACCCGCCCCCGGCCCGCCCCGTGGCGCTGCTGATTGGTCGGCAGAGCCTACAGCCAGCAAATGGGGCAGCGATGAAGTGATGGACAGGAATTTCAGCCTATCAACGTGGTGGGGCGGTGCAGGGGGCGGGGCCATGCATGGGATTTGTTCCCGGCTCCGGCTCTCGGAAGTCCCTGAGGGACTGAAAATGCCGCTTGAGGGGGGAAACAAAACATTTTAAAAAGCAAACACAGAAAGAAAGAAAGAAACCCCAAACCAAGAAAGACCCAACAAAAACTAATTTAAAACTATTTTAAAACTAATTTAAAACTAATTTAAAACTAATTTTAAATTAATTTTAAACTAATTTTAAACTAATTTAAGACTAATTTAGGGTTTTGCTTTTTGTATTGTATTATGGGTAGTCCCGTTTCCGGGTGTTTTCACCCCATGCAGGCTGGGTGGGCGTTGCTTTTTCCTTCAAAGTGGTGTGACTCCACCCACCACCCCGGTGTGACTCCAGCAGTTTGGGGGTGAGCACACAGCATCGACAGGTCCCGAGGTATTTGGAATGGAAAAGGCGATTTTGGATGTGTCTTAGAATCCCAGAATGGTTTGGNCACCCAGGTAGAACCCCAAACCGAGAAAGACCCAACAACTAATTTAAAACTAATTGAAAACTAATTTAAAACTAATTTAANTCGGAAGTCACTGAGGGACTGAAAATGTCGCTTGAGGGGGAAAAAAACATTTTAAAAAGCAAACACAGAAAGAAAGAAAGAAACCCCAAACCAAGAAAGACCCAACAAAAACTAATTTAAAACTATTTTAAAACTAATTTAAAACTAATTTTAAATTAATTTTAAACTAATTTTAAACTAATTTAAGACTAATTTAGGGTTTTGCTTTTTGTATTGTATTATGGGTAGTCCCGTTTCCGGCTGTTTTCACCCCATGCAGGCTGGGTGGGCGTTGCTTTTTCCTTCAAAGTGGTGTGACTCCACCCACCACCCCGGTGTGACTCCAGCAGTTTGGGGGTGAGCACACAGCATCGACAGGTCCCGAGGTATTTGGAATGGAAAAGGCGATTTTGGATGTGTCTTAGAATCCCAGAATGGTTTGGGTTGGAAGGGAGCTTAAAGCTCATCTCATTCCGGTCCCCTGCCATGGGCAGGGACACCTTTCACTAATCCCAGGTTGCTTCAAGCCCTGTCCGACTTGGCCTTGGACACCACCAGGGATGGGGCAGCCACAGCTTCTCTGGGCAACCTGTGCCAGGGCCTCCCCACCCTCACAGGGAAGGATTTTTTTCCCAACATTCCACCTAACCCTGCCCTCTAGCAAGTTAAAAACCAGTCCCCCTTGTCCTATCACTTTCTGCTTGTGTAAAAACTCCCTTTCCCTCTTTTTGCCCAGCCTCCTCTAAGTCTCCTAAGAGGCAGGAATCAAAAGGTGCCGCTGCCTACAGGGAAACCTGCTGCTCCCCCTTAAAAAAACCATCCCCGTGTCCCTTAAAAGTTTTAATGTAAACTCTGTTTAAAAATAGAAAAAGAATAAAGAGCATGACAAAACTATTTTGATCAGCAAGGCAATCCGGGCACACAAACTTGGCCGCGTCCCTTGGATATTGTAGCTCACAGCAGTTTTTCCAGGGTAATCCCGGCAATAAATATTCACCCCGGGCTCTGCTGGGCTGTGCAGACTCTGAGGCACAGAACTGCCGCTGCCTGATCTCTCCAGAGGGAGCTGCTGCGATTCGTGTTTCGTTTCGGAAGAGGAGCAGGAAACACCCTTTGCCCCGTTTCCCATTTTCTGTTTGTGTGCCTGGATCAGGTCACTCACTGGAAATGCTTGGTAACGCTGTGGCCGGTTTGGGATACAGAGTGCAGCCCTGGGTATTTGTCCTGCTCCTGAGAGATTTTTTTTTTTTCACATTGCTCTGTGTCAAAGTGAAAGTTTGGACTTTCCTTTTTAGGCCTTTTAGCCCTCCTCTGGAATAATTTAATGAGTATTCAGTTTGGCAGGTTGGCAGAAATAAGGATCTTATGCTCTGTTGCTGTTTTCTTCCTTTCCCCCCTTCTTTTCCTTTTTCTTTTAATTTCTTTGCTTTTTCCTATCCATTTTTCTTTTTTTTTCCTTTTTTTTTTTCATTTTCATTTCCAGAGATGTTCCCTGCAGCTGGAATTGCCTCTCTGCTCCTGCACACTCAGCAGGACCCATTTCCCTCCAGCTGCTCCTCAAATCCACCCCTTCCCTCTGATTTGATGGGCATTTCTTGTTTTCATGAGTGGAGAAAGCACAAAGAATGAAAACATTGAAAACCTTTGGTGTGCTCCTGGCACTTCTATTATATTTTCTATTTTCTATATATTTATATTTACCTTTATATTTACATGTTTGGTTTTTTTTAATGGGCACATCATCTACAGAGGATCTAAACTGGCTGGAGGAATCCATGTAAATCCCCAAAGGAAATACGATTTATCCCATAGAAATTGCCAGAACCCGATGCAAGATTTCACCTCTTGAGATGCTTTTTCTCCCTCTGCAGCAGGCAGACTACTAAATCCAGCAACGGTCAGTCTGCATGCTCCACTGCAGATAAAATATGGGTGGAAAAAAATAAAATATGGGTGGAAAAAACAAAATATGGGTGTGAGTACAACACAGAGCTGGTACCAGGGTGGGATTCAGGCACATCTATGTGGATTACACAAGACCTCACCCCGATTTGGGTGGTCCAAACGAATCCCAGCCCAGGGGGATGTTGTGGAGGGCTGCAGTTTTCCTCCTGCCAGGAGCTGGCAGGGCCCCGCCGCTCCTGGCTGCAAGGTAACAGGAGTTAGGGATAAAAATAGCCACTGTTGTTATTCATGACAGAGCCCTATAGCAACTGCTGCGTGCCTGAATAATTCATCGGAGCAGGGCAGGCCGAGGAGGCCGGAGGGATGCAGAGAGGTGGAGGAGGCTGGGAAGGAGGCAGGAGCCTTCCCTGCCTTTTGGGACTCCCCAGGACTGTGCCCGAGGTCTCCCTGGCTTCACCTCCCTGCCTCATTCTGGAGGGTACGGGGTGAAAAGGCAGGACAAGCTCCCCGGGACATTTAGCACTTCCTATCCGCTGGAAAAAAAAAACAGGAATTAAGCACTTAGCACACGGAGGGCCAGGTCTGCAGGGCTTGCAGAGAAGCAGAAGGAGCAAGGGTGGATGCAGGAGCAATTTCCATGGGTGAATTGCACACGAGGGGTGATGGCCAGAGCACTCCAACAGCACTCAGCATGGATTTTCTCATCCCTTCCTCACACCTCTGTGTGTCAACCTGGTTTCTGAGGTTTAAGGGTACTCTGTGATCCTTCTAATATTCTGGGATGTTGAGGGGTTTTGTTGTTGTTGTTGCTGTCATTTTTGTTGTTGTTTTTTTTTTGTTGGGTTTTTTTTTTCCTCTTAGTTCAACTAAATGTCAAATTCCAAGCCACGGTTCAATTATTAAGTTGCCATGTGTTTGCTTTCCTGGCTGCTGAGTAGCCTTGCCTCACCCATGAAGGGCAGGGGAGAGGCTTTTGGCTCATCCACAGCTCCAAAAATGGGGGGGAGAGTATCCCAAATTCAGTGGAGCATTACCTGATCATCAAGCAACACATTGGAGTGGAGGTTTCAATCTATTTCTACTAAAATATAAGGATAATAACATAGAATACAATGTTTGGAATGGAAAAAAGTCACTTTTTTAGAACTGAAATTATGTGGAGAAGTGAGACCACCTATGAGATGTTTTTCTCAGGGTAAATGTTACATTTTCCAAGGGATTAAAGGGATTTAGATTTACTGGGCTCTCCTGAAGCTGCAGTTGCAGGAGCTGAACCCTAACAAGGGGCAAATTCACTCTCACAAGGAGAGAGTGTTGTCCTGACTCTCATCACAAATAATTTAATGCTGAAGGAGCCTTTCTTATTCCTCTCTCCTGACCTTTTCCCTAATGCAGGCTGGAGAATTTCACCCCACCACATCTTTACAGCTCAGGCATTTCTGACATCATTTTCTTGAAGTATTTGCTATTCCCCCACACTCTGGTAAATCTTTAAACAGTTCTAGCTCCTGGTTTTTGTTTTTTTTTTTTTCTAGTTGTGGAGAAGCAAAACATGGAAAACTACTATCAGGGTGTATAAATGGAATTTCTTTACTGAAAGGCACGGGGAGCTGCTGGTATCTCACCAGGAGAGCACAGGGAAGTGGGTAAGGAGTTACAGCTCTGACCTTCAGTGTGTTTGGATGGGCTGTAACCACCTTCATTCTTCCCAGAGTAGGAGCCCAGAGCATTTGGATTTGTTTTTCCTCCCAGATGCCTCCAGCATGGCCCTAACACAGGGATGGGAACATAAAATCTTCTTGTGGTCCTGCTCCTGATGCACAGCTACCCCCAGATCCCGCTGGGATTCCTCCTGGTTTCCTGCTGTGCAGCAGGAAAATACAGCACTTAACAGAAAACCAAAACAAACCCACACAGGCCATGCCTGCAGGCATGGGGAAAACTGAATTCCAAATGAAACCAGAGGAGTGGCTGAATCAACAACAAAGCTCTGGAATGGGGCAGCCCAACCACATTTGCAGGGAACTCCAAAGGGCCCAGACAGAGAGCTGAGGTTTGGTGTTGCTATTTTGGTCTGCTCATCTGCTCTCATGACTTCTGGCTGTTACTAAAGACAGTTACAGATGGTTCCTTTTTTTCTTTTTCTTTTTTTTTTTTTTTTTTCCCTATTCTCTCATTTTCTCCACCCTCAAGCCTGGAAATCACCCATGTATGCAAAACATCTCTGTCTCTTCCTCAGAGTCTCTGGTAGCTGCTTTCAGCCCTGGGGCAGGATCCACTGGTCACTTCAGCAAGTGATGTCCAGCTTTAGAATCACAGAATTGTTTGGGCTGGAAGGGACCTAAAGGAACATCCAGTGCCACCCTCTGCCATGGGCAGGGACATCTTCCACTATCCCAGGTTGCTCCAAGTTCCATCCAGCCTGGCCCTGGACACTTCCAGTGTGTATCACCCTTATTATAAAGAATTTATTCCTTAGATAAAGTATCTAATCTAACCCTGTCCTTTTCACCCATTCCCCCTTGCCCTGTCACTCCAGGCCCTTGTCCCAAATCCTTCTCCAGCTCTCCTGGAGCCCCTTTAGGCACTGGAAGGGGCTCTGAGCTCTCCCTGGGTGCTTCTCCAGGTGAACACCCCCAGCTCTCCCAACCTGGCTCCAGAGCAGAGGGGCTCCAGCCCTCAGAGCATCTCTGTGGCCTTTTCTGATCTCTCTCTCCAGCAGCTCCACGTCCTTCTGCTGTTGGCCCCAGATCTGGGGGGCTCTCACCTGAACAGGGCAGAGGGGCAGAATCCCCCCCTCCCCTGCTGCTCACACGGCGGGATCAGCCCAGCACTTGGGGGGGGGTTCAGGGATGGGTCATGTCCAGCTCTCACCCACCAGCACCCCCAAATCCTTCCCCCAGGGCTGCTCTGGATCCATTCCCCGCCCTGATGGGGAGCTGGGAAGCTGCAGCACTCGGTGGAAGGCACATCAGTCACCCTCATCAGACTGTCACAAGGGGCTGTCACTACTGCGGGCAAACCACAAGGAGGCAGGAAGGTCCCGACCCCGAATTGCTACACAGTCCTTGTGCAACACGTGGGGAACAGCTGATGGTGCCAAAATTAACTGTATCAAGTGCTTCTTTCTGATTGCAGAGGTTGGTAACCCAGGATTTTTATGGATTTTTTTTCCTGAATTATTAGTTAAATAAAGCCTTAGTGTTCTAATGTGTTCTTAGTGTTCTAATCCTGCATCTGCAGATTTTTTATTTAAAGCTTGCCAAATGGATGAGGAGCATCAATCCTTGGGAAGGAGTTCCATATGGGCACAGACAGGGCAAAAAAAAATTCTCTTTTATCCAAATGAAATAACAAGTCAATATTCTTTATTACAGGCAAATACAGGGAAAAGGTAACTCATCCTACTTTCTGGATTACATTTGGTGCTTGGAATACCTCAGTTGTCTTTGATGCAAAGCTCAAATGATGCATTGTTCCTCAGCAGCACAGTGTGGACATGGTGTGTGTGGATGCTTATTGGTGGAGGGAGATCCTGATCCACAAAAAATCCTTTTTTCAAGTAACAACTCAAAACAAAATAACAGGACAACCTTTTGCAGGTCCCTTCCAAAGTCCCTTCCAACCCAAACCACTCTGTGATTCACATTTGGGTGGGGAATTGAGGCATTCAGCACATGTTTAAGGGCACAAAGCATGTTTGAATCCTATCAGATGACTGTAGAGGGTAGGGAGAGCCCAGCCTGGCACAACCCAGTCTTAACTCTAGGACTTATCTCCTGGGCAAACACAACCACACCTGGGTTTTGATTTGGAGGGAGCTGGGTGATTCATTTCAGGGTTCAAAATGCCAGTGGCAGGGAGTAACAGGGACTGCAGCAGGATCTGAGATGAGCTACAGACTGAGGCTTGGTACCACTCACCTGAGAGCCAGTGATCAGAGAGATCTCACTGTGCAGCATCCACCAGGTTTGGGGTGCAAAACAGGCTGTCAGCACCCACCCAGGAGAGCAGTTATCCCACACACAGCTGCCCTTTGCCCTCCCCATGGCTGCCCTGGGGTGTGCCTTGAAGTCAGATGAGGTAAAAACCTTTCACTGCAGTAAAATAGGTGCAGGTGGCCCAGCAGCATTGCAGTGTCCATGTTACAGCAGGGATGTCACCCCCCACCATCCCCATCTCCCTGGGTTGTATTTTATGTCCCACCTCCTGTGCCCTCTATCACCCACTCCCCCTTGTCCTGTCATTCCAGGCCCTTGTCCCAGATCCCTCTCCAGCTCTCCTGGAGCCCAGTTAGGCACTGGAAGGGGCTCTGAGGTCTCCCAGGAGCCTTCTCTTCTCCAGGTGAGCAACCCCAGCTCTCCCAGCCTGGCTCCAGAGCAGAGGGGCTCCAGCCCTTGGAGCATTTCTGTGGCCTCCTCTGGAATTACTCCAGCAGTTTCACATCCCTCTGATGTTGGAGTTCCCAGATCTGGAGGCAGCTCTGCAGGTGGGGTCTCACCAGAATGAAGCAGAGGGGCAGAATCCCCTCCCAGTTTAAGGAATGGAGGAGGAGGGTGGTGCAGTATTTCAGGTCTTTCAGGAAATGTCTTTAGAGGGACAGAAAATGAGTTCAAGGGGGTTGGTAGCTGCCAGGTCTATCCCATCCACATCCCTGAGTTGTGATGACAGGGAAAAATTGAGATTCCTTCCCACCTCCTTCACCCTGGATGTTTTCCCTCCTCGCTTTGGGGGCACTGGCTCTCCTGCATGCTGTGAGATTTGTACTGAGATGTGCTGAACCTTCACCCAGGCTGCAGAGATCTTATCAAAGCCACAGAATTGCATTCCTGGGCTGCCTCTCTGTGGATCCTCTCACTGCAGAACAAGCAGTCCCTTCTGTTTCCCTCATAAACCCATCAAAAGCCAGCAGTTCTGACAGGCTGGAGCAGCAAAACCCACATAAACCAGCTGAGGCAGAGCCTGGAGAGGGCAAACTCTGTGTTCATAAATTAACCTGCTCCTGGGGTCATGGTGACTCCACAGCTGAACCCACCACTGTGGCTTTGGCACAGCTCCATTAGCCTCTCCCTGACACTTCCCAGGCATAGCTCAGGAGCTCAGAGGCTGTTCCTGAAAGGCCATTTGGGTACAAATGCCTGTTTTCTGGAGCCCAAAGATTTTGGTGCTGGGAGTTGGCTTGAGGCCATATTGCCTTTAACCTGGAAATCTTGTGGAAAATCATCTGCTCCTCCACACTTCCATGTCCACAGCACCAAAATCAGGGGGTTCCCACCCACTCCATGGAATTCATCTGGTCCAGCCCCCTTGCTCATTTAGGACCACTCAGAGCAGCTTGCCCAGGTCCATGTCCAGATGGATTTTAAATATCCCAAAGGATGGAGGTATCTCTTTGCTGGGCAACCTGTGCCAGTTTTTGGCCACCCTCACAGTAAAAGTGTTTCCTGGTGTTGAGAGGAATCTCCTGTGCTTTGGTGGGTGCCCACAGCCTCTGGTTCTGTGATTTTTACTTTAAACATAGAATCTCCATCTGTGAGAGTGATCTCCGGGGCTGAACCAGGCGACCTCCTGAGGTCCTTTTGCAGTGACTTGTGAATGCTGTGAGGGGCAGCTGAGGGAGCTGGAGGGCTCACTCTGGAGAAAAGGAGGCTCAGGGGGGACCTTGTGGCTCTGCACAACTCCCTGACAGGGGGGGACAGCCAGGGGAGGGTCGGGCTCTGCTCCCAGGGAACAAGGAACAGAACCTCAAGCTGTGGCCAGAGGAGGTTCAGGTGGGACATGAGGCAGAACTTCTTCATGGAAAGGGTGGTCAGGCCTTGGAAGGGGCTGCCCAGGAGGTGCTAAAGTCCCATCCCTGGAGGTGTTGAAGGAACAACAGCACTGGCACTCAGCGCTCTGGGCAGGGGACCGACCACAGGTTGGCCTCGATGACCTCGGAGACCTCTCCCAAGCAGAACGATTCCGTGATTCTGTGACTTTACACGCCTGTCCCGGCTGTGTCACCGGGCTCCCCTCCGCTGGGCTGGCGGGATCTGGGTGGAACGGGGAGTTTGTCCGGCCCGGCCCGGGCTGGGCTGAGCTGGGCCGGGCTCAGGGCTCGGTGCGCGGGGCCAGCCCGGGGCGGGGCGGGCCGCGCATGCGCGGGGCGGCCGCGGGGGCTCCCGGAGGCGGCGGCCCCGGGACTCGGCGGCGGCAGCGGGACGGGGCAGGAGAGAGCGGCACCCAGGGGACACCGAGAGGGGACACCGAGAGCGGTGAGTGCGGCACGGGGGAGCCGGCACTGAGTGCGGGAGGTGAGTGTAGACATGGAGTGCGGGAGATGGAGAGCGGGCACTGAGAGCGGACACTGCGGGCGGTGAGTGCGGGCGATCCCCTCGCCGCGGTCGCCTCCTCTCCCACCGGGACATCCCGCCGAGGGTCCCCAGAGAGTTCCCGGTGAGCTCCGGCGGCCCCGCGCCGGTACCGCCGCTCCTGCATCTCCGCCGAGCCGGGAGCATCCTTCCCTGCGGGGCAAGCGGGATTCCGGGATGGTGCGGGGGTGGTCGGTGTGCGGTGCCTGGTGCTTGCAGACACTTCTGGGATTCGGGGGGATGCGGGATCTTTGCCTCTGTGCTATGCACAGTTGTGGTTCATCAAACCGGAGTTGGTCCAGCGGTCAAGTGGGTGCTGGGGGAGAGTTTAAGGAGGGGAGGGATGAGCAGGGAGACACGGATTTACCCTTAAATTCCCCCGCTGCCGGTATCTCAAGGGCTTCCTGAAGGAGAGAGGTGGGCAGTGGTTTTCCTCCGTGTTTGTTTGAAATGGCTGTGGGCGGATTTTCCTTGAATGACTTTGACACCCGGGGAGCTCTGGAGGCCACGGGAAGGAGATGCATAGTTCAGCCGTGAGCTGGGAGAAGAACCAGCTCCCGGTGTTTGCCTTGGAGCTGCCGCCCGCTCCCTGCGCAGACACGGGCTGGGGCGCGTCTCCAAAGGGTCACCGAAGGGTTGTTCCCTGCTGATCTTCTCCAGGACGCTTCGGGGTCATGTCCCCTCTCTGTCCCATCTGGATTTTTTTCCTGCCTGAAAACTCCACAAGTATCTCACCTTTTTTTTAGGGGGGGGGACTGAGGGAAGGAAGTATTGTGGATAGTCAAAGTGTTCAGGTTTTCTTCAGCACAAATATATACATCTATAAGTTCAGGTAAACATTACTCAGTTGTTTGTTTGGTGTCAAACCACTTCCTCTCTGGCATGAGCAGGGTTGGGTATGGAGCATCCCAGTAGCTGTGCCTAGGTGGCCTTGACTGGGGCACACAGGATTTACTGGGATGGAGAGGTGCACTTGTGGGATGCTCTGGGATTGTGGCTTCAGAGCTGGGAAATGATTTACATATCACTAGTTGGAGGATTTTTGGGTGGGATGAGGCTTGGAGCAGCCTGGTCTAGTGGAAGGTGTACCTGCCCATGGCAGGGGGATTGGAATGAGATGAGCTTTAAGGTCCTTTCCAACCCAAAACATTTTAGGGTTCTAGGATGCCTTGCTGTGGATGGGGGGGAGTGGAGTGCTGCCCTGGCAGCAGTCGTTGAAACAGAGCAAAGTTACAGAAAGGTCATGAAAAAGGATGACTCCAGCAGGTCTGAAGTCTGTTTTTGCCCTCTGCCAGGGCAGGGAGGGGACAGGCTGCCATGAATTCTGAATTCTAGCAGCAGACTCCGCTCATGCCTTGGGGTGCTGTGGTGATACATGCTGCAAACAATTCCTAGAAACCCCCTCAAGGCTGATCAGGCCAAACCACACCGTTGCACATTTCCTCCCACGCAGCTGGGGAAGCTGTGGGTTAACAGCCCTGCACCCTGCAGGATTTTCTGTTTCCAGGGCATTAATTGCTGTTATTTGTTTACGCTGAAGCTGCAGCCGCAGCCTGTGGCCAAGCAGAGGGCTGTGTCTCTGTGGACGCAGGGAGGGATGGCAGGGAGGGATGGCCCTGCCAGCGAGGCTGGGGACAAGGGAGGTGCCACCACCAGGTCACGTGTATGAGCTTGCAGCTACTTGCACATCTTGAGTCAAGGCACCAGCTTAATTTTTTATCTGCCAGTTTACGGGGTAACCCTTGCTCATGGGGTCAGTGGCCCTTTCATGGCATAAACAATTAATCATTAGGAAGTTCCAGATGAATAAATACCCAGGGAGGCTGCTGGAGGCTGCAGCTGTACAGATGCCATACCTTATAAGCACCATCCTTCTCAGAATCATGGAACGGTTTGGGTTGGAAGGGACATTAAAGATGATCCAGTTCTGACTCCCTGCCATGGACAGGGACACCTTCTACTAAACCAGGTTGCTCCAAGCCCCTTCCAACCTGGCCTCAGACACATCCAGGTAGTAAGGGGAAGCTTCTCCTAGTTCCTTCCCACCCTCCAAGCTCCAGCAAATCCTTGGGATTGAGTAGGGTTCTAAGCAAGTGAATTCAGCACAGCCTTCATCCTTTTTGTGGAAGGAATCTGGCATCTGGCTCTTCCTTGAAGCTTTGTGGCCTCCAGGAAGGGCATCACTTCTGGCACTGCAAATCTCAGACCTTGCTGGGAGAGGCTGTGGGGTTAAATGAGAGAAGGTCCTGGATGGGGACAAAGACTTTTAGTGCAGGGGAGAGGAGAGCTCACAGCTCCACGGGGTTGGCACAGGGCTGCAGTCTCTCTCTGGCAGCACCTCCTCTCTGCCCTCAGCAGCCACAGGGTTCTGCATGATTTATATACATTTTTTTCGAGTGACCAAAGCTCTAAAATCCGCAGCCTTGAGAAAAAATTGTGGTTTTGTGCGAGAGGCTTTTGTGGATGACTGCAAAGCTGAGCAGCCTCAGCCCTGAGGTTCTTTAGGGGATGATTTGAACCCACAAACAGCACATACAGCAGTCTGGTTTGGTTGCTGTGTCCGCAGGCAGATGGTTCCAGGGCTGTCCCATCAGCAGATGGATCTGAGCTGAGGGAGGGATTGGCTGTTTGAGGTCTCCCTGTGCTAGCAGGAGTTCTCAGTTCTAGATCTGCACTGAAGGAAGATTAGTGCTGAAGGAAATTTAGGAGGTGAAAGTGGGATTGCTGCTGTGACAAATCCAGGCTCCTTTTTCAGTCAGTGCAGGGGGAAAGCCCCCAAGCACTTTGCTGGCACAATTCCAGTTTCAGTCCATCAGTGATGCCTGCATGGGTAAATACTGCAGGCAGGGATTGGTGGGGGTGGCAGGACCAAAACCATGCCCAGGAGTGTGCTGACACTTCAGCAACCTGATGGTTATAGTTTGGGACTGTGTCCCAGTCTGGTTTGATTCCTGATGAACTCATCCAGGGATTTCACAGCCACCTGAAATCCAGCCCCAAAGCATCAGCTGCTGTGTTGGTTGTGTGTGGGAAGGGAAAGGGGTGAGGGGATCAAGAAAGCACAAACAGCAAAGGATTGGTGAGATCAGGAAGAAAAGCTGCAGAATGTTACCTTGCCCTTGAGCAAATTTTGATACAGAGGGAGTGGATTTGCCAGTGGAGGGAATTCTCAGCCAAGGTCTGTGAGCAGAATTTGTGAAAATTAATTGGTGCTGCAGGTGGGTTTGTTTTTTTGGGGGTTTTTTTTGGGAATTATTTGCTGTGTTATCAGCAGCATCACCAAACTCTCACCCAGTTAGGCATGAGGAAACTGCAGCTGTGCTATCACAGCAAACCAGAACTGTGCCATTCCCTAACATGGCTTGGGAGATAGCACAGTCCAGGAGTTGCTCCTAGCTGACAGCTTGTGTGTGGCCCCACATTTGAGGGGTGCAGCAGCACAGGAATGGCCAAGCCAGCCCAGCTGATCTCTGAGAACCTGATGTTGTGAAAATGTAACCCCCTCCTTGCACGTGATGCTTGGACTCTCACAATAAAGCCACCAGCCTCATCCAGCCTTTGCTTTCCTAACTTTGGGGTTCCATTCCCCTGCTTTGCTCCACCAGAGGCCCTCAGGGGTGCCCCCCTTGTTGGGATGCTTTGCTGCAGGGACGTGGCATTTGCCAGCAGCTTTGTTTTGCTCTGTGCCCTCTGAGCACAGCGTTCCCTGCGCTGGCTCCGCTGCTCTCATCCCCTGGCCCCATCCCAAAGCTCAGGCAATGCTGAGCCCATGTCAAGAGGCACTTGCTGCTCAGCAGGGCTGAGCTGGCTGCTGGCCCAGCTGGCTTCCAGGCCAGGGATTGCAGGGGAGCTGACACTGCCATGGCTTCCGTGGGGGGATCCTGCCACCTCCCACTGGCTTCCATGGCTCATCTCCCAGCATCACGGGACGTTGGTTTCCTGAGGGATACAAGCTGGGACAAGCCCTGCTTGGGCTGCACACTCTGTGTGTGTGGGCATAGAGATGGGGAGGATTTGAACCCCATCTCCTTTTATTTGAGCCATCTTCTTTTATTTGAATTTTTCCACGAGGTTATTTTGACCTTTTTTATTAACAGATCAGGTTGTTTCAAGTCGTGCCCTGCAGTAAATCACATGGCATCACCTTTTACCTTCCAGAGCATCCCAGCCTGTGCAGGTCCCTGTTGGAGGAATGACAGGAATTGGGCTGATGTAGATCTAACAGGGTACCTAAGTGCCTTGAGGGAAATAAAATCTTCCATGCAATGCACTCCTAAGTAGTCCCAGCACTGCCCAGTGCATTAGGAGCATGATATCTCATTTCCATCAGGCACATGAGGACTGATATCCCCATTTCATAGATGCGGAAGTGTAAGCCCAGTTTGCAGAAGCCCCAAGAGGCTGGCCTCTCTCTGGTTGTGGGGATTTCCACTTCTTTGATGCTGGAGTGTAGATAAGTCCTTCACAGCCTGCTGCCTGCCCTGGCAGGGCTGGTCCCTGGCACAAACCATCAAATCATGGAATCACAGAGTGGTTTGGGTTGGGAGGGACATTAAAGCTTATCCAGTTCAATCCCCTGCCATGGGCAAGGACACCTTCCTCTATGCCAGGTTGCTCCAAGCCCTGTTCAGCCTGGTCTTGGACACTTCCAGGGATCCAGAGGCAGCCACAGCTTCTCTGAGCAACCTGTGCTGGTTTTAAATCCCGTGTAAATCCCAGTAACTGCCCACAGAAGGGATCTGAGCTCTGGGTGTTCCTGCTGCAGTCTGGAGGAGTTTTGGCACCTAAATCTGTGGGAGGAGAAGGAGGCAGGTAATACCAAGACTGCACAGGTACTGCTGCTTGAGCCAGTCCATGGTCTCTTATTTTCTCAGCTCTCAAGGGCCCTTCCCAAAACCTGGGGCAGAATTGGGTGGAGGAACTGGCACTGTGCTCCCAGGATGGTCTCGCAAAGTTTTCTCCAGCCCTTCAGAGTGGTTTAATTACAGGAGGGGATGTTTGTGCTCAGGGAGGCCTTCAGACAACAGGGTTTGGGATGGGGCTTATCCAGTGCATCTGAGCTGGGTGCAGCCTCTCCCAGAGCCTGAACTGCTGCCTGCCATCCTGGCGCAGTGGGAGCTGAGACACCAAAGCTAAACCCAAGCAGGAAGGGATCATAATAAAACCTCAAGCTTCAAAATGACCCAGAGTCCTCCCAGGAACTTTTGCTCAATTGCCAGAAGAGAGGAATTCAGGCATTAATCACCTGCAGCTCTCCAAACCACCAGTTTGGCCACTGCTGTTATTTTCATGCTGTCCACAACCACTTCTTTTTTTCTCTCCTGTTTTTAATGCCATGCATTTATTAAAGACTTCCCCAAAGCTGAGTACCCCCGGTCCTCCCTGCTTTGTTTACCAGGAATTATTGCCTTTTTGGAAGCCTGTGTAAAACCTCTGATGCCTGAATAGCAGTCTGCAAGCAAATCTATCACATTGGTCCAGCCTCAATCCCAGACAGTGAACTCGGGGGCCAGAGCGGTGGGAAAATCGACCGCACTCTGTAGGAAATTTTCTCATTCAAACCCTTCCATCAGACTGTGACCAAAAAGCAAAAGAGCTGGGAAAAAGCTCGGGTTTCCAATTACCCTCTTCAAAAGGAAGAGAAAAATTGGAACAGGATCGTTCTCCTCCTGTGCCGGGAGTTTTTATTGTGGATGTAATGATCCAGCCTGGCCATCATCCACGCCCTCCTTCTCGCCTTGCAGCTCCCTCCCTGAACAAACGATACTTGGTTGCTGTTAATTGGGAGCAGCCAAAATAACTGAATCCCCCGGAGATGGGGGTGAGGACGGAATCTCAACGAGACACCCCGCCGATGAATGTGGCTTTCAGCTGCTCCTACGCCCCCGTGAAGGGAAAAGAATAGGGGCTCTGTGAAAGTGAAACAGCCAGTGCTGACCTTGGGTTTCTGGGTTGGTGTTTTTTTTGTTGTTTTTTTTTTTCTCTTTCTTTCTTTTCTAACGTTAATTGCTCGTCACTTTGTCCTATCACATGATCGCTGGAAACTGCCAACTTACTCTCACTCGCTCATATCACAAGGTTTGAAATAAGCAGGCTACCAGGTTCCTGATTTAGTGCTGTTCAGCCCAGCATCAGATGTGTTTCTTGTGATTTCGGACTATTATTTTGAAAATCTCTGCCCCTCACAGCCTGTTGAAAACTGGCATTTTCCAGCTCTGAAAGCCTGCCTGGAATAATCTGTGCTGTCAGTGAGATGTGCAGTGCCCAGGCTCTCTGAGGTGATGCTCTCTGCATGCACTGAGCTCTGGGGATGGAGACCGTGGCAAAATCCTGGCATGAGCACGAGCGGTGCAAGCCGGAGCCAGGCTGTGCCTGGGACAGAAGCTGCCTGTCTCTCTCACACCCTTGTCAGCATGCAAAGCAGGCAGGCCATGGACTGCATTCCCATGCATTCCTATTCCCAGGCTCAGTTGCCACCCTCCCATGTGTTGCCTTTGCTCTTTACGTGCAGTTTTCAGCAGGTTTCCCCTCAGGAGATGAGCACTGCTCTCTTGGAGCTGGTCTCTTGGGCAGGTCTGTGCCCTCTTGGTCCTGGTTTTCAGTTCCTGTTGTGCTGGGGTTCACTCTGGCATTACTCTGTGTTCTCCAAGGAACTTCAGCACGTCCTTTCTTCTTCTGCCTCACCATCATGGTCATTGAATCATGGAATCCCAGAATGGTCTGCATTGGAAAGATCATTTTGTTCCAACTCCTCTGCCATGGGCAGGAAAAGGTTCTTCCCTGTGAGGGTGGTGAGGCCGTGGCACAGGTTGCCCAGAGAAGCTGTGGTTGTTCCATCCCTGGAAGTGTCCAAGGTTGGACAGGGCTTGGAGCAACCTGGGATAGTGGAAGGTGTCCCTGCTCATGGCAGGAGGTTGGAATGAGGTGATTTTTAACATCCCATCCATCCTGAACCACTCCAAAATTCCATGATTTTTGAATGCGCTCCGTTAGCTACAAGAAGCCAGAACAGGGCAGAGCAAGTGTTGCCTCCTGTTCACACTCATAGGAGTGCCCCAAAGTCAAAATTTGCCTCACCTCCCTAAATTTTGCCATGTAACTCCATAGGGATACACAACCTGCTGAATGAACTGCATGTCCCATCATAGATCAGGACCCTGCAGACCCTTAGGAGAGAGACAAAGTCTGTATGAGTGTGCACAACATTAACTCCCCAGCAAGTGTGTTGTCTTCAGCAGTACACATCTGAGAAACTAAAACTGCATTTCCAGGCACCATTTTGCCTTCTGTGGCTAAGGCAGCTCCATCAAACACAGCAGAAAAAGTCCCCTGTGGCTAAACGGAGAAAAAAAACAGCCTTGAGAGATGGTAAGGGAGAAAGCCTAAGCAGTGTAGGGCAGAAAGAATTTTCTGGAAAATGAAACCTAATTATGACAGCTCCCCTCTGCTAGAATGCAGAAGCAACATGCAAATATTTTGTCTCTTATCAGATGCTTTGGGTTTCTACAGGAAGTGAGAGTTGCTACCTGGTTGAGAGTCTGCTCTGACTTTGCTCTTTGTGCTATCTCACCCTGCCAGGTCCCACCTCCCTGCTTTCAGAAACTCTCTCATGGTGTTTAACACTGTCCTGTCCTCTGTATCACAGACTAGCAGGGGCCTCCCCTCACAGAATCACAGACTGGTTTGGGTTGGAAGGGATCTTAAAGCTCCTCTAGGTCCAGCCCCCCTTCCATGGGCAGGGACACCTTCACTAGACCAGGTGCCCACCCAGACCTCTGGACACAGCTGGTATCTCATGTAACAGGAGAAAAATTGGCTGATTTCCACACTCAGGCAAAATACTTACTTGTGTTTCCTTTTTTAAATTTTGCTACCTCCATCCCCTGTAGCTCCAGTTGTATGCATATAAGCTTAGGAGACAGAATCTGCTCCTGCAAACCTGTGTGTGTTGGTTTCACACAAGTAATCACAGCCCTGAACAGTCTGGTGGGGCCCCATCAGCACCAATTTCAGTTTAACATGGGCATTTTTGATGAATTCTCCTCTATTTTGTATGACACAAACACCAGCAGAAAGAGAGGTATCTAGGTTATTGGGAAACAGGGGGTATTGGGAATTAATTTAATGCCAGGAGTTGTTTTCCACACATTAGGATCCTGCTGTGCCCTGAATCTGAGTCTTGCCAGCCAGAGCTTAGCCAGTCTGGAGGTTACCAAGGAGCAGGGCAGGCAGAGGAGTGCCCAGCACTGGGTTTGGCTGCTCTGAGCATCCAGGGACTTCTCTGGCAGTCCCTCAGCATTGGCTCCATGGATGCTCCCACAGCTCTGATGCTCTACCTGAACTGCAGCCAGCTGGGATGTGAAGCCTCTCATTTCTTCAGTCCCTCTCAGTCCTGATGCTTCTTACTTGTGGAGGGATGAGGGCTGCAGGTTTGGGACTGTAGATTTTTCCACTTCTCCCCCTGCCATACTCACTGCAGTAACCCATGGGCAAGTTGTGTGACAGGGAAGCTTGAGTTTCTTTGCAGCCTCCATGATTTGTTTGGGACTCGTGTGCAGACAGGCTGGTTGTCCCTTAGATGGGTAATTTACATCCCTGTTTTGTCCCTGAGCATTTTGTTCTGGGATAAAGGGTGAAAAATCACCTTCATAAATCACCAGATGCTTTCTTGCCAAGTAACTGCTTCCTGCAGCCCCTTGTTGGCAGCTCGTGGCTCCTGAACACGCTCCAAGCTGAGTGCCTGAGGAAGTGGGGAGGAAGGGCAGCCTTGTGACATTGCTGTACCCATCTGATGCAGGCTGAGCTGCAGGGACAGGGCTCTGCCATCCTCCTCTGTGCTGAATTTAGGTCAGGGAACAGATACCCCTGGGAATCTGGTACTCCCTCAGACCCTTCTCTGATCTGGTACCCCTAAACTTGACAATATTCATAGAATCATGGAAGGGTTTGGGTTAGAAGGGACCTGAAAGAACATCTTGACCCAACACCCTGCCATGGGCAGGGACACCTTCCACTATCCCAGGCTGCTCCAAGCCCATCCAGCCTGGCCTTGGACACTTTCAGGGATTCAGGAGCAGCCACAGCTTCTCTGGGCAACCTCTGCCAGGGTCTCTCCACCCTCACAGGGAAGAATTTCTTCCCAATATCCCATCTATCCCTGCCCTCTGGTAGTGGGAAGCCATTCCCTGTGTCCTACCCTTCCAAGCCCATGTCCCAAGTCTCTCTCCAGCTCTCTTGGAGCTCCTTTAAGCACTGGAAGGTGCTCTATGGGCCAGCATCTCAATGGTGCCACGCTTAATCCCACAGGGAACGGCAGCGTGCTGTTCTCCCCGGTGCACCACCATTAACATCTCCTCTTTTTGCCGTCCCCGCAGGGCAGCAGGGCGTGGTTCCGTGGCGCAGGGGGGCCGAGGCAGCGGGATGACGGCCATCCTGGAGCGGCTCAGCACGCTGTCCCTCAGCGGGCAGCACCTCAGCCGCCTGCCCCGGCTGCTGGAGGACGGCTTCCCCAAGATGCCGTGCACGGTGAAGGAGTGCGAGGTGCCGCAGCTCTTCCGCGAGCCCTACATCCACAGCGGCTACCGCCCCACCGGCCAGGACTGGCGCTACTACTTCCTCAGCCTCTTCCAGAAGCACAACGAGGTGGTCAACGTGTGGACTCATCTCCTGGCGGCGCTGGCCGTGCTGCTGAGGTTCAGGGCTTTTGTGGAGGCCGAGCAGTTGCCTGTGGATGCGTGGTCCCTGCCGTTGCTCATCTTTGTCCTCTCCTCTGTCACCTACCTGACCTGCAGCCTCCTGGCCCACCTGCTGCAGTCCAAGTCGGAGCTGTACCACTACACCTTCTACTTCGTGGACTATGTGGGAGTCAGCATCTACCAGTATGGCAGTGCCCTGGCTCATTTCTACTACAGCTCTGACCAAGCCTGGTACGACAAGTTCTGGCTTTTCTTCCTGCCAGCAGCAGCTTTCTGTGGCTGGCTGTCCTGTGCCGGCTGCTGCTACGCCAAATACCGCTACCGACGGCCTTACCCCATCATGAGGAAGATGTGCCAGGTGATCCCAGCAGGGCTGGCTTTCATCCTGGATATCAGTCCCGTGGCTCACAGGGTGGTTGTGTGTCACCTGGGGGGCTGTGAGGAAGATGCTGCTTGGTACCACACGTACCAGATACTGTTTTTCCTGATTAGTGCTTATTTCTTTTCCTGCCCTGTCCCTGAGAAATACTTCCCTGGCTCCTGCGATATTGTCGGCCACGCCCACCAGATCTTCCACACCTTCCTGGCCATCTGCACCCTGTCACAGCTGGAGGCCATTCTTTTGGATTACAAGAACAGGCAGGAGATTTTCCTGAAGAGACACGGGCCTTTCACTGTTTATCTCTCCTGCATCTCATTTTTTGGCTTGGTGGCCTGTAGTGCCATCACAGCTTACATCCTGCGGTGCAGGATCAAGGCCAGCCTGGCTAAAAAGGACTCCTGAGAGTCATGGACGTGACAGGCATGACATCACCAGAGAAAATCAAGGGGGCATAACACACTAGAGACATGACTGTCTTACTTGCCTAACATGCCATGACTAACCAGGACCCTGGATTCAGATGGAGGGCTGGACACTTCATGCTGGATGCATTTTCACAGCAGGGATTTGCCTTTTGCCATCCAGGGGGGGACACGGAGTGTTTTAAGCCAGAACAAGTCACTGAACCAAGGATGCTGGAATAGGCAGAGGTTCCTTGTTCATTCTGGTAGAGCTGTGGGTGAGACCGTGCTGAAGGTCAGGGAGGGCAGCCTGGAGGCTGTGGGACTGTAGAAGGGTGTGCCAGGGCTCACAATGCCATAAGGACCACAGCTGGATGTGATGACCTCTCTTTTTTATGGGTTTTGCCATATCTGTGTGAGAACTGTTCCTGTCAAAGGCAGTAGGAAGGTTTTGGGAAGTCTGTGTTTCTAGGGTTCGGGTGTGAGGGCATGTGTGGGACATTGGTACACTGCTAGAAACCCTTTTCCTGTTCCAGCCAGGTTCTCTCAGCACTCCCCTTGTCAAGTGTGTCAATGCCAGGTCACTTAGAAGGCTTTGGGAAAACAGCTCTGGAGATCCAGGCTTGACCTGGGGTCCTCTGGGACAAACTGGGTCTGTGTCATCTGTCTAGGGAGTCTGGCCAACCTCTAGCCACATTTCATTCCATGAAATGTGGAATAACTTGGATGTGATCTGTTTGATACAGGAAAGGCTCTGCCCGTCCAACAGTACTACTGTGGTCACAGCCAAAAGGCTGTGAAGGAGAAGGAGTCTTTTTTCCCCTCTTAATGGTGCTTTGTGTCCTTGGTGAGCATTGTGGGAAAGCTGACCTTGGAGCTGCAGGGTTGCTGTTTTATGACCAGTCAGGTTGTGACTCTGGCATGTTTTTAGCAGTATTAGATTAAGGTGGAACAGCAAAAGGCAGGAGCAGGGTGACAACATTAGGGTCCTGCACAACCTTGGAATGGGTTTATCCTTGGGGACTTGGTGATTCCTGTGTGGAGTAGCAAGGACAGTGGTCAGGGTCACTTAATGTCCGTGAGTCGCTCCTGTCCCAAGGTGACAAAGGCTGGATTACTGTGTCCCCCATTTGAAGAATTTATTCTGTGCTTGCCTTGGGGGAATATTGAACATGGAGCCACCAAGGAGGTTGCTGAAACCAAGGAATCCATGGGATCTATCCCAGCCACGAATTTGTCTCACTGGACCCAAGGGCAGGCAAATGAATTGTGATTGTTGGTTCTGAGCAGGCAGAGTGTAGGGTTTGGGGATTTGGTTGGTGAGGACAAGCACTGATTTCTGCACTTCATCTGTGTTTCAGCTCTTGAGGTGTCTGTGCATTCATGTTCCATGCATGTGCATGGGATTTGTTATCCAGAATGGCTTTGCCTTGGGATTTTATACCTACAGAGCCTCCTAGTTGGGTTAAGATTAACCTGAAGGAAACAGTGCTGTCCTGCTGGAGGAGCAAGATGGGCCAGACAGCAGATTTGTTAATAGGTGGTGGAAAAGAGACATGTAGATAGGTACTTTGCTGGTCCTGTGTTAAGTAGATAAATTTGCAACTCATGGCCCTATAGAAAATAAAATACAAAAGGATTTGTAAATTAAATAAAAAGGGAGAGGGAAGTAAGTTTGGAGTATAGGAGAAGAAATCATAGGAAAGCCTTCAGGAGGTCATCAAGTCCACCCTTTCTCATCAGTCCTGGCCCCAGCTTAGAAATTAATTACTTAATTTCATAGAGTGTTTTTGATGGTACAGCCATGCTGACCTAGCAGAAAACCTGCCTCAGGGGAGATGCCAAGCAGGGGTGGTCCCACTTGCACCTCACTGAACCTCTTCCCATGCACAGAAGCTCATCTCACCATGGAGCCAGTGCTGGGAGAGGGACCACTGGGAAACCAATCCTACTGAAAAAATGTCAGTAATTTTCAGCTGGTTTTAACTCAGAGCCAGCTCACTTGGACAATGCAGCTGCTGGCAGGGAAGGGCTGGAGTGGAGGCCAGCAGCAGTTCCTCCTTGCATGGCAGCTGGCTGCTCAACTCACTCAGCTGTACTGATGGACTGCTCCCTCCATGGCCTCTGGCTTTGTTTGTGGGTCTCCTCCCAGTTTGAGAAAAGGCTTCCAGTGGGAGCAGCTTTTTCTCACAGCCTAATCTGCCTTGGTTTTGTGGTAGGTAAGGCAGAACAAGGCACTGGGTGTGGAACTGGCTGGATGGTATCAGTGGGTTCCTGTGTGGAAACAGAGGTAAATCAGGCTGGTTCAGAGCTCATTCCTGGGATAAAATGGAGAAGGATTTGGCATGGCTGATGATAGCAAACCTGCTCTGCTGCTACCTGGAGTTATTCTGGTACCAAAGGAAGGGATCAGCCAGGTGTCCCCTTCTCTGAGGGTTTGAAAACAGATGACATGCCCTGCCTTTGTCAAAGGAGGGTGAGTACAGTAATTCCATCTCATTCAGGGACAGCAAGAGGAGCCCACGTGGCTCTTCCGAGGTACTTCTGATCATATCTTCTCCTCCCTGGCTGAGCAGAAGTGACAGCAGAAGTGACACTTCTCTGGAGCAGTGGTGTGACAATGGAGGTGTTTTTTTTTGCACACTCCCACGTTTCCCCTCAGGTGAAGCTGCTCCCATCTCCCTGCACTCCCATCTGGAGCCGACCTCCTGGTTACGATGATGGGTGGAGTGGGCAGGGATCTCCCACACGGATCTGTGCTGCTGTGAGGATGCGCCCTTGTGTCACAAGGGGCTCACCAACACTGGAGCTTCTTTTATCCCTGTCTCCATCCTCCTCCTCTTTCTCCAACCAGCTTTTCTTTCCTTCATCCCCAGACTTCCTCCTTGTGCTTTATGCATCTGGCTGCCTTCCTGGGCATGCTCCACATGCTGCTGGATCTCAGCTGGGAAGTGGCTGTGGAAGCTTTCCCAGTGATCCAGAGGATCCACCAGAGCTGGATCTGGGAAAAGCCCAAGTGCTGCTGTGATAAATGCTCAGCTTGTCTGAGCCCCCCAGGACCTTCTCCTTGGGCTCACTGCTTGGAGCAGGTCTCCTCCATCCTAAGGAGGCATGTGTGGGAAGAATGTACCCATGGCCAGGCTTGGTGAAGAGCTGGCCACCAAAGGCTGAGCACACCTGAGATCCCAAAGGGACTGAGGTCACAGTCCTCTCCCTCAGGAATCTCTGGTCCCGAGGCAGTATTCCTGCAGATCTTGCAAACCAGGACAGCTCCTGAAAATTCATCCCAATGTGCCTTGTGCTGTTCTTTTTGGGGGATTAATCCTGAAGGAACGTGAGGATCAAGGGCAGCCTCTTTGCTGCCTGCTGGTCCATGGTTGCTCTTAACAGCCAATTCCCACTGACAGGATTTGCTCAGTGTACAGAGCAGGAGGGGAGGATGGAGACAGGTGCCTTCAATTTGTATTTATGCCTAATTTGTGTAACGAGGCAAGGACGGGTTCCTCATGTGCCTTGCAATTTACATCTTTTACTGACAAGATTATTTTTAAGCACTGTTTGTTACTAAACAAAAGTACAAAAGAGTTTGTATTTTTTCCCTTTGGGAAACAGGGAAGGATATGAGTGTTCCTTATTAACCATCCCCTTCCCAACTCCCACCTGCTGACTTTGTATTGTTGAAAACATTGACAATATTTTAAGCTTTGTACTGTACTGATCTTTATTTAAAAACTTTAGTGGAGAAAAAAAAAAACAAAACTGTGAAAGCAAAACAATTGGTGTGGTGTGAAATTCCCAAATGCACAACTACAGAAGGTTATGAGTCATTAGAAAGAAAAGGGGATAATAATTACAGAGAGGATATATTAGAGTGATAATAATTACAATAATGAACAAAAGAGTGTGGTTTTACCTGTGCATCTCAAAGCACTTTCAAGGTTTCACAATATCTATTGGATTTCATTCCCTTTCCACACGGGAAGTGCAGAATGGCTGCCTTGACACTGATAAGAGAATTTTTAGTTCATCATCCACAATCACAGAAGGGTTGAGTTAGGAAAAGGTCTCTGTGGGCCACTTGGTCCAACCCTCAGCTCAAGCAGGGCCACTCAGAGCTGGTTGCCCAGGTCTGTGTCCAGATGGATTTTGAACATCTCCAAGGATGGATACTTCATCACCTCTCTGGGCCATCCTCACAGTAAAAAAAGTGTTTCCTGATGTTCAGAGGAACCTCCTGTGTTCCATTGTGTGCCTGTGGCCTCTGGTCCTGGCCCTGGGACCCGGCACAGAGCCTCACCCTGCCCACTTTGCACCTTCCCTTCAGGGAGTTATATACACCTATAAAATCCTTTACTGATCGTCTTCCACCAAGGTACATATTCCCTGCTCCAGCCCTTCCCCCTGGTCTCAGGGACCAGGGATTCCTGAAGGCTGATCTTGCTGGTAAAGACTGAGGTGAAGAAGGCTTTATGTTCTCTGTAGCCAGCTCCCACAGCTTACTGAGCAATGGGCCCACAATATTTTCCCTACTGTCCCTTTTGTCACTCTACAGAAACCCTTCTGCTTGTATCTGACATTCCCAAACAGACTTTGCCTTTCCTCATCCCTGCACACTCAGATAATGTCTCTATTCGTTTCTATCTCTGTCCTTGCTTTCACCTTCTCTCTGTTGCTTCTGTGTTTGAGTTTTTCCAGCAGCTCCCTGTTTATCCATGCAGGCCTGCTGGCATTTTTGTCCAGCTTCCTGCTCATTGGAATGGACTGTTCTTGAGCTTGGAAATGACTCTTCCTGGGCCTCCTTATCCCAGGGCACTCTACCAAGGAGGTAGAGGCCTTTGAAGAGGCCAAAGTGTGAAGTCTAGTGTTTGATGTTTACCCCCCTCCCTTCCTTCAGGATCCTGAACTCCACCACCCAACTCTGCCTTTGACCCCCACGTTCCCAGTGAACCATGGCTGTGAGTCTTGATGTCCAGCAAAGCACATCTCCTTGTCGTCTCCTCCATCTCTTGGAGGAGGGAGTTACCAGCACTGCATTCCAGAAAGCCTCCTGGATTGCAAATCACAGAATCATAGAAGGGTTTGGGTTGGAAGAGACCTTAATGATATCTCATTCCAACCCCCTGCCATGACCAGGGACGCCTTCCACTAGACCAGGTTTCTCAGGGCTCCATCCAACTTGACCTTGAATGTTTCCATGGAAAGGGCATTCACAACTTCTCTGGTCAACCAGTGCCAGGGCCCCACACTAAATAATTTTTTCCTAATATCCAATCTAAATCTACTCTCTGGTTTGACTTTGAAGCCATTCCCCTTTGTCTTGTCACTACATGTTTTCATAACCAGTCCCTCTCCATCTTTCCTGTAGGCTCCTTTCAGGTGCTGGAAGACTGCAATGAGGTTACCCCAAAGCCTTCTCTTCTCCAGGGTGAACAATCCCAATTCTCTTGGCATTTTCTCTTAGGAGAGGTGCTCCATCCTTCTTCAGTTGTCCTTCCAGGAGGTATCAGGCTGGTTGAAGTCCCCCATGAGGAGCAGGGACTGCAAAGAGGCAACTGCCCAATACAGCATCACCCAAACTGGTTATCCCTTGAGCCCTTCCCCCATAAGCTCTCTGTTGGTTCATCATCCATGCAGAATTCCAGTCACTNAGGGACGCCTTCCACTAGACCAGGTTTCTCAGGGCTCCATCCAACTTGACCTTGAATGTTTCCATGGAAAGGGCATTCACAACTTCTCTGGTCAACCAGTGCCAGGGCCCCACCCTAAATAATTTATTCCTAATATCCAATCTAAATCTACTCTCTGGCTTCACTTTGAAGCCATTCCCCTTTGTCTTGTCACTACATGTTTTCATAACCAGTCCCTCTCCATCTTTCCTGTAGGCTCCTTTCAGGTGCTGGAAGACTGCAATGAGGTTACCCCAAAGCCTTCTCTTCTCCAGGGTGAACAATCCCAATTCTCTTGGCATTTTCTCTTAGGAGAGGTGCTCCATCCTTCTTCAGTTGTCCTTCCAGGAGGTATCAGGCTGGTTGAAGTCCCCCATGAGGAGCAGGGACTGCAAAGAGGCAACTGCCCAATACAGCATCACCCAAACTGGTTATCCCTTGAGCCCTTCCCCCATAAGCTCTCTGTTGGTTCATCATCCATGCAGAATTCCAATCACTCCAGCTGTTCTCTCACTAAAAGGCAGATCCCTCTCCTATCTTTTTGGCTTGTCTGTGTCCCTCCACTGCAACACTTGAGTCGTGGGAGCCATCCCACCACACCTTCCTGATCCAAACAAGATCCTGGCCCTGCAAATGCATCCAGATCTCTGACCTATCATGCCCAGTCCCCACACTGCTGGTGTTCTCTAGACTCCAGAGACGCCTCAGCACACTGACTTCCCAGATTTAGGGATCTCAGTGTTAGGGATTTCTGCATCATGGTGTTTTGTTGATTTTCTGATCCCTTTCTGTCATATCACTCCATGTCCTCAACTCACCAGTCTTCTCTGGGAGGGTTGTGTGTGATCACATACATAATCCAGCAATTTTTCTGAATTTCAGAACTTAAAGCCTCTAGAATATCTTCTATTTTTCCTTCCAATGACCAGCGGTTTTAATTACTATTTCTTAATAGAGCACGCAGACCAAGGCTTCTGCAGGTTGTGTTTTTACCCACCAGAGGGCGAGTTGTCTCCATCTGTGTCCTCCAGTGCCACGGAAGCTGAGCCCGATAAAGAATTCCTTTTCCCTTTCATAAGTAGATAGCGGGGATGTGGGAAGCTAAAAAGTCTCATCTTAACTTAGGCAAGTCAGACTCGTCTGTACAGAAGTTGTCAAGGATGAAGCTTAATCCAGATCCTTAATTCCTTATTCCTCATTTCTCCTCTCTCCTGCTTTAGTTACTATTTATAAGCACCAGCTTCTGCCATGGCCTTTCTTCTACTTCCTTCTGTGGAATCCCAGAATGGTTTGTTTTGGAAGGGACATTAAAGACCATTCTCATTCCAATCCCCTGCCATGGGCAGGGACACGTTCCATTAAACCAGGTTGCTCGACCTGGCCTTGGACACTTCCAGGGATGGCGCAGCCACAGCTTTTCTGGGCTTGGAAACCTGTGCTAGGGCCTCCCCACCCTCACAGGGATGAATTCCTTCCCAATATCCCATCTAACTCTACCCTCTAGCAGTGTAAAACCACTGCCCCTTGTCCTGTCACTGCATACCCTTGTAATTAATTCTTTTTTGGCTCCCTTGGAGCCCCTTTAGGCACTGGAAAGGGCTCCAAGGACTTCCCAGAGCCGCCTTTTCTCCAGGCTGAACATGCCTAGCCTGTCATATTTACAGGCTGTGCACCAGGCACTCTGCCACACAGCCTTGTCACAAAACTTCCCAGAGCCGCCTTTTCTCCAGGCTGAACATGCCTAGCCTGTCATATTTACAGGCTGTGCACCAGGCACTCTGCCACACAGCCTTGTCACAAAATTTGCAGTCACTCTCCTTGGGGATGATCCTTGGCACACAGAGGCGAGTTTCCTTCTCTGAGACAGGCCCCGTTCCCTTTTAAATGCTGCCTGGATATTGCAGCCTGAAAAATCAGAGCGAGGGCTTGATCAGGGTCCTGCACCTGGGTCTAATTCAGCCCTCACGCCAGCAGCTTTGCTGTCTTCCAGCCCTGCTTGGCCTTCAGTGCACTATTTTCCTTTCTAAGCTCATCAGCCTCATTCTTTATCTGCCACCGTCTGGCTTTCTTCTCTCTCCCACACGGTGCTCAGACAGACGGTCTGGCTGCAATCCTCCCTGCTTAACTTCTGCTTACAAAACCCTCGGATCTGCTGCCTGCCCTTGAATCACAGCCTGGCTTGGCTGGTGTGCTGGTGATAAAGAGAACAAAGCAAAGATGCACAAAAAACTTTCTTTTTCATGGAACCCTAGAAGGTTTGGGTTGGAAGGGGCATTCAGGAACATCTTGTTCCAACCCCCTTGCCCATGGGCAGGGACACCTTCCGCTGGAGCAGGTTTCTCCCAAATCCTGTCCAACCTGGCCCTGAACACTTTGTTGTTTGTAGGCAACAAACAACTTCTGTTTTCCATGCTGATGGGTTTANTTCTTTTGGGGAATTCACAACTCCTGCAGGCATCAAACAACTGCTGTTTTCCATGCTGATGGGTTTAGCTCTGTTTTCTCTCTTGAATTTGGGAGTGACCTTTGCACAGCCACCTTTTCCTTGATGGTATCCCTGATGCTTCTTTTTGCCCCTTCCTCAAGAGATAGAAATCGTGTTTGAAAGAGAGGAATTATATCAGTGCTACATATGAAAACCACACCGTTTCACAACTATATACATTTTTATACATGCACATATACATCACAAACCAGCGCAACGATTTCTGTTAAACTATTTCAATCACGCCAGGTAAGGATTTGTCCCTTCACAGCTGCTCCTCAGCCTGGGCACTGCACAGGGCAGGGAAAACTCCCCCAAAAGCAATTCAGATGCCACTACCCGTTTGGGAGGCCAAGATGTTTTAACGTGAGGGGGTTCTGAGGGGCTACGAGGGAGATATGAGAGGGCTCTGAGGGGCTGTGAGAGGGATATGAAAGGCTGTGAGTGGGATACAAGCGGACTATGAGGGGACTCTGAGGGGGATATGAAAGGCTGTGAATGGGATACAAGCGGGCTATTAGGGGGAAAATCCCTAATAAAACAAGAGTAACGCTTTCCACGCCTGTTTTTCCACGCTGCGGAGGGCGGACTCCCCTCATAAAAACAAGGGGGGGGGCGGTTCGGCCCCTCAGAGCCCTCCCCGTTGCCACGGCGACCGCGCGCGGCGCGGCGCTGACTGCGCAGGCGCGCGGAGAAAGGCGCGAAGGGCCCCGCGCATGCGCATGGAGCGCGCGGGCGGTTGCCGTGGAGACGCGTCTGCCGGGCCGGGCCCGGAGCGCCGCCGCCGCCGCCGCCATGAGCTCGGGGCTGGAGCCGGGGCCGGGAATACGGCCGGGGACAGGGACGGGGCCCCCGATCGGGCCCGAGACGGGGCTGCCCTTCCTCCCCGGCTGCGCCATCAAGGACCCCACGGTGAGCGCGCCCGCCCGCCCGCTGTACCCCCTTCCCGCGGGAGGCCCCCCCGGATCAAGGTGGGCCGGCTTGGCGGGCCCAGAA
>VWYE01001383.1:64385-106224 GCA_013398995.1 Alaudala cheleensis
TGGGCTGGCTTGGCGGCCTCAGAACGGGCCTCTGCACCTCCCCGCACCCGCTTCGGGTGGTACGTGGTATCCCCTGAAGACACTCTCTGGGAATCTGGTACTCCCTCAGACCTTTGTTTAAGTCCACGGGAAAGTTGGGACCACTAAACTCGACAGTAGTCATAGAACCGTGGAATGGTTTGGGTTAGAAGACCTTAAAGACCATCCCATTCCATTCCCTACCATGGGCAGGGACATCTTCCACTGTCCCAGGTTGCTCCAAGCCCATCCAACCTGGCCTTGGACACTTCCAGGAAACCATGGGCAGCCGCAGCTTCTCTGGGTACCCTGTGCCAGGGCCTCCCCACCCTCACAGGGAACAATCCCTTCCCAATATCCCATCTAACCCTGCCCTCTGGCAGTGGGAAGCCATTCCCTGTGTCCTGTCCCTCCAGGCCATTGTCCCAACTCCCTGGAGCCCCTTTAGGCAGCAAAAAGGGCTCTGAGCTCTCCCTGGATCCTTCTCTTCTCCAGGTGAACAACCCCACCTCTCCCAGCCTGGCTCCAGAGCGAGGGGCTCCAGCCCCCAGAGCATCTCCATGGTTTCCTCTGGACTTGCTCCAACTGGTCCATGCATTTCATGTGTTTTGGGCTCCCAACCTGGATGCAGCAGTGCAAGTGGGGTTTCACAAGAGCAGAGTAGAGGGGGAGACAGTTTCTTCAGAGAACCTGTTACCCCCTGAACCTACACCAAGGGAACCTGCTGTTCCCTGAGATCACCCTGTAATTCCCCCAAGAGGCCTGGAACCTCCTGCATTCACCAAATATCCCTGAGACAAGTTGGTGTCCTTTGAACACATGTCCTGATAACCTCAAACTCACCATACCCTGGATCCTGAAAAACCTGGTGCTCTGTAAACTCATTTGATGCTCCCCAGCAGATTTAATATCCACTTAATTCTCCCACAGGGACTTGGTGTTTCCCAAACACCAAATCCCTGCTGCACTCACTTCTGGGGGATCTGAATGCTCTGTACCCACCTGGTATCTCATTATCCCACCCACAGCAGACTTGGTACTCACATAATTTTTCCAATGTTATTGAAATATGCTATCTGTTCCCAAGGGACCAAGTATCCCTGAACTAACCCTCAAGGGGACTTGGTACTTTTAATCTTCTCCCCAAGGAATCCATGACATCATGTACCCATCTTATAACCCTGAATTTGTCCTGATAGCTCTGGAGAAAGAGACACACACCCCTCCTCCCTCTCATTTGTGAGCCTCACTTGAAATTCCAAAAGCTTTTTCCATAACTGCAGAACTACTGTCTGCAAACTCAACCCTTTGGATGTTCAGTTCCCCTGAATCCATGCAGTAATTCCTCCACAGTTCATGAGATACCCCAAAGAAAATCCCCAAACTTGCTTTACAGTCCTGAAACCTGATTCCCTCAGGAAAACTGCTGTTTCTCTGAACCATCTGAGTTTTCCCAAAGCAAAGTCTTCTGAACTGATACTGATACATCCTAAACCAAGTTCCTTAAGTTCACCTGATACCTACTCAACTGGATTTACCCAGGAGAACAAATACTGATCACACCTTGAGCATTCCTTCATTAGGAATTAATCCCCCAAATCATCCCAATATAAATATTTCCTGGACATAATTTATTACATAGATAAACCTTGAAGTCACCAGTCTCATTGGCAACCAACACCTTCCTGATAGCCCTTCCTCCAAAGCTCTGATACTTCCAAAACTGCTCTCCTGGTGTTGCCTGGAGAACTGAATCCTTGACAGTCCAGGCCTGGAATCTGATATCATGGTGAGAGAAGTGGTATCCCACCACAGAACTGGTGCCATCACAGCTTCCAGGATCACCCCCAGGAAGTGACACACTTTCATCTGCTCCCAGGTTCCCTGGAAGATGCAGTCTCATCCTCATCCTCTGCACCTGATGACTAAATGAGGAATCAACCTTTCCTTTTCCCCATCCAGTGGTCCAGGCCCTAAGGACCTGATAACCCCAAATCCTCCCAATGTCCTCTTGAGGAAGTGGTGCCACAGAGAACTGATGCTTCCATTTCTTACTCTGATTTACAGAAAAATAATCCCCCAGAAAGCCAAAAAAGGGGTTTGTTTCATGCCTGGTTTGGGCACATGAGGGACTTACAGCCTCCCTGGAGAGCATCTTTAACAGAAAACATTCCTGCTACATTCAGCTTTGTATATGAAGATGACTCATTACAGAATCATGGAATGGTCTGGGTTGGAAAGAACCTTAAAGATATTCTTGTTCCAACCCTCTGCCATCGGCAGGGACAGCTTCCAAAGACCAGATTGCTCCAAGCCCATCCAACCTGGCCTAAATCAGTGACGAATGAGTTCTCCAGTAGTAAAAAAACTATTCATAACAAATAATCATCCAGTAATAAAGATTATCTCCCACTTATTATCAGATAATCATATTTACTTGAAATAATTTGTATCATCTTAGAAATCTGCTATTCTCCAGTCTGTAAAAGTGGCATCACAATACCTGGTTTCCAAGTCAATGCTGAGAAGTTCTGAAGAAAACCTCTGTCTTCAAATGAAGTGTTGTTACTGCCTTGTGCTCCCAGGACAGAGAAACAGGGGGAGAGGGAATGGTGTTCATGTGAAGTGGCACAGACTTGGCAAAAAGAAGGACTTAATTCAGTGGAATTTCTTCAGATAAACACTGGCAGTAACTGAGATTAGGAGTTTACATTCTGGGCTTTTAAATTTGCATTAGTCACCTGATCCTGGGCAATGTCATCTGGCATCCAGGCTCACTTTGGGAGAGCTTATCCACTCAGAAGCCTTATGAACCAACAAGATGCTTTCTTTAGGCAAATGTGGGTTCTTGAAAGCCTGTACAATTCCAACAAACACTGATATTGCTCAAATTAAAGGCAAACTTCCTGGTTTTCCTTGAATATTTTCCCCACAGCTTTCCCTTGGTATTTCTTTAACAGAAGGAAGTGGCAGTTCTGAGGCAGTTTATAAGATGTTCTGATAAAATGTCTTCAGACAAATCTTGTTTCCACCTGTTTTCCTCACTGCTCTCTCCATTGCAAGATCTATAGTAGCAGTTTAAAGAGAAACCAGGGAATTATGTGGAATTCAAGTGGGGCCTTGAAGGTATAAATAAGATTAGAGGCTTAACCATGAGGGGCGAGGGAGGGGGTGGAGAAGAAGCAGCTTGCATGCCTGAGGTTGGACTGACTGCAAGCCTGGGGCTGAAAAAGGAGCTGGAGCTTGTTCCCTCAGCACTAGAAATGCTTACAACTCTGTTTTACTTGGCAAAAGTCAAGAGGTTTTGTTATCAGGGACTCATAATTTCCCCTGCTTTCTCTGGAGCTCTAAGTGTTGAAAGCCCAGTGGGACCAGCAGGCTCTGAGAGTGCAGGTGAGGTGCCACGTGTGGTGGAGTGTGCAGCAAGTGGAGTCAGTTTGGTGTCACTCAAGTCTGACCCTGCTTTTCAGTGGTGAAGAACAGGACTGGCTGACAGAGATCAGGTCCTGTGCACAGCTCTGAGTGCAGCCCTGGGAGAAGGGCTTGGGGCTGCTGATGGATGAGAGGCTGGGACCCAGAAACCCCCACCATGTCCTGGGATCATCCCCCTGTGTGGGCAGCAGGGGAGGGGGGGAATCTGCCCCTCTGTCCTGCTCAAGTGAGACTCCATCTTCAGAGCTGCCTCCAGATCTGGGGTCCTCAGCATAAAGGACATGGAGCTGCTGGAGCAAGTCCAGAGGAAGCCATGGAGATGCTCCCAGGGCTGGAGCCCCTCTGCTCTGGAGCCAGGCTGGGAGAGCTGGGGGTGCTCACCTGGAGAAGAGAAGGATCCGGGGAGACCTCAGAGCCCCTTCCAGAGCCTAAAGGGGCTTCATGAAAGATGGGACAAACTTTTTAGCAAGGCCTGTAGCAGTAGGACAAGAAATAATGGTTTCAAACTCAGAGGCTTAATTGAGATTAGATACAAGGAAGAAGTTTTTTACAAAGAGGGTGGTGAAGCCTGGCACTGGGTGTCCAGAGAAGCTGTGGCTGCCCCTGGAAGTGTCCAAGGCCAGGTTGGACAGGGCTTGGAGCAACCTGGAATGGTGGAAGGTGTCCCTGCCCATGGCAGGGGATGGAACTGGATAATCTTTAATGTCCCTTCCAACTCTAACTGTTCTATGAGGGTATGACTCTGTAGAGAGGTGATAAAACAACTAATGTGCTTCTGTAGCTTTCATAATTGCAGTTCTGTGAGCCTGACATGCCTTGATTTAACCCAGCAAAGAAAATCCAGTATCATGCCCAGGGGAGGGTTAAGGAAAAAAATAACAATGGAATACACAGAGGGTGCCCAACAGTGAAGGGAACACCATAAGGCAGTAACTGAAGTCCCGTGGTGCTCTGTACTGCTGACAAATAGGGTAGGGAACAAAGAGCTGGTGAAATAAATACCAGGGCAGATAAAGTGCTGACACACTGTTCTAGGCACTGAATATGGTGGCAGCCAGGAAATTCAGTGATTTAAGTTCTTCCGGAGTCTGTGGCAGTGCAAGGATCTTTGCACATCGACCACTCACTGTTTTTTCCACTTCCCTGAAACAAGTACAAAATCTGATTTTAAATAACTGCTGCAGTAGTTTATAACAAAATGCTGGGGATGTGTGTGGGATGTGACATTCTTGATATTTCACTCTCTTACTGGGTTTTTTTTGTGCTTCCAGTAGCTGTGTCTGCTAAATTCATGCAGTATTTTGATAGCTGGATTTCCTTCCAACAGAAAACATCTTTTCATCGGCCCCAGACACTGGACTTCAAAAATGGATATGCCTTTTTCCGGCTGCCAAGAGAGGGGGTTGGTGGGGAGACACTTTTTGCAAATCAGCTCTCTCAAGATGAATTAGATGATTTATGCACCAAGGGAGCCACACTGACCTATGGGCAAGTCAAGAGGTCTGCACCTTCCAGCTTCACTCCAGCATTCGTGGCTTATGACAAAAAGGTATAAAGAAGCTGATTCCAGGAATATCGCTGGCCAAATTCGGAGACATAAACAGTCAGCTCCAGGGTTCACAGGACTGCCTACAGCAGTTTTCAGATGCCAGAGCCCTTAGTCAGAGACAGCTGAATCCCAGACTGAAAGAGGCTTTCTTTGCTCGGGAGGAGGATTATGATACGTAAACGATGTAAGACATTCCCTGCAAGTTGCACTCAAGCATTTCCAGCAGATGTTGGAAAAGAGGTTTGATTAGCTCTGTGTGCTCTGTAAGCCACAGGCTGGAGTTTTGTGTTTCCAAAACTATACTGAGGTTGTAATTGAGCTTTAACTGGAACAATCAGTCTGCAGTGGGAACCGTGGTCTATCTATTCGTACTTGTGCTGGTCACCACCACAGCGTGTCACAGCCTGAACTGCTCCATTAGTGCTTCCTGTGTTACATCGTGGTGATCACATCACATCACACTGGGTGGTGGTTCTGTGTCTGCACGGAGCAGTCCTGAGCTGACCTTTCACTGTGCCAATGGCCCGGGCTGCAGCCCGCAGCCGTGCATGCAGCTCACAGCCGTGCATGGAGCAGCTGCAGCCCGCAGCCGTGCATGGAGCAGCTGCTGCAGTGGGAGCTGCAGGGCTCTGGAGCCCAGCACGTGCAGGCTCCTCACGCTGCCAGCCCTGCCAGAGCAGCCTGTAGCCAGCCAGACCTCAGCCTGGCTGAGACACGGGCTGGGGAACAGATGTGTTCTGTTAATTGCTGAGGCTGTTCCTTCAGAGTCATGTGGGTGTTGCTGTTTAATCTGTCAGATCCTTNGCTCTGGAGCCCAGCACGTGCAGGCTCCTCACGGTACCAGCCTTGCCAAAGCAGCCTGTAGCCAGCCAGACCTCAGCCTGGCTGAGACACGGGCTGGGGAACAGATGTGTTCTGTTAATTGCTGAGGCTGTTCCTTCAGAGTCATGTGGGTGTTGCTGTTTAATCTGTCAGATCCTTGTCTGCCCCTTCCTTCAAGCCACAGGAGCAACAGGGGCCCCAGTGCTGCTGGGGATGTCACAATCCCTTGTGGGGCACTTTGCTGACTGACAGGAACTTGCTGGCTGCATCATCTCTTAATTATCCAGGCCTCTGGGCTGATGTAGGCTGGGTATGCAAGGCCTGATTGGCCACCTGCACCTTCTTAGNTATGGGCAAGTCAAGAGGTCTGCACCTTCCAGCTTCACTCCAGCATTCGTGGCTTATGACAAAAAGGTATAAAGAAGCTGATTCCAGGAATATCGCTGGCCAAATTCGGAGACATAAACAGTCAGCTCCAGGGTTCACAGGACTGCCTACAGCAGTTTTCAGATGCCAGAGCCCTTAGTCAGAGACAGCTGAATCCCAGACTGAAAGAGGCTTTCTTTGCTCGGGAGGAGGATTATGATACGTAAACGATGTAAGACATTCCCTGCAAGTTGCACTCAAGCATTTCCAGCAGATGTTGGAAAAGAGGTTTGATTAGCTCTGTGTGCTCTGTAAGCCACAGCCTGGAGTTTTGTGTTTCCAAAACTATACTGAGGTTGTAATTGAGCTTTAACTGGAACAGTCGGTCTGCAGTGGGAACCGTGGTCTATCTATTCGTGCTTGTGCTGGTCACCACCACAGCGTGTCACAGCCTGAACTGCTCCATTAGTGCTTCCTGTGTTACATCGTGGTGATCACATCACACTGGGTGGTGGCTCTGTGTCTGCACGGAGTAGTCCTGAGCTGACCTTTCAGTGTGCCAATGGCCCGGGCTGCAGCTCACAGCCGTGCATGGAGCAGCTGCAGCCCGCAGCCGTGCATGGAGCAGCTGCTGCAGTGGGAGCTGCAGGGCTCGGGAGCCCAGCACGTGCAGGCTCCTCACGCTGCCAGCCCTGCCAGAGCAGCCTGTAGCCAGCCAGACCTCAGCCTGGCTGAGACACGGGCTGGGGAACAGATGTGTTCTGTTAATTGCTGAGGCTGTTCCTTCAGAGTCATGTGGGTGTTGCTGTTTAATCTGTCAGATCCTTGTCTGCCCCTTCCTTCAAGCCACAGGAGCAACAGGGGCCCCAGTGCTGCTGGGGATGTCACAATCCCTTGTGGGGCACTTTGCTGACTGACAGGAACTTGCTGGCTGTATCATCTCTTAATTATCCAGGCCTCTGGGCTGATGTAGGCTGGGTATGCAAGGCCTGATTGGCCACCTGCACCTTCTTAGAGGCTTTGAATGATCTTGGAGGGAATATCCCTCCTACTGCCCAGCAGAGACACTGGTTGATTAGTTTCCTTGATTCTCAAACACAAATCAGGTTTTGCTGTCAGTGCTGGATAGATGTGACTTCAGATCATGGAAAAGGACCTTAAAGATCATCTTGTTCCAGCCTCCCTGCCATGAGTAGAGACACCTTCCACTAGACCAGGTTGCTCAGAGCCCCTGCAGCCTAGCTTTAAAATGATGACCCCTTTCAGATTTTAAAATCCTCAGATGTGCTTGAACCTTTTCCTACAACCTGTGGATAACTTCCCTAAATCAGGGCGGTAAAGCTGACAAATAAAAAGCCATGTGTCAGTAAAGCAGATCACTGTCAGCAGCCAGGAACCTGGCAGCAGGTGATCAAGAAGTAAGGAAAAGGCTGTATTTTTACACTTGTCTCAGGCACACCAAATTTGCAAAAATCACATCATGATAAAAGCCCTCCTGATGCCTCTGCTGCCACTCACAGATTAGGCCACAGTTGTCTTTGAAGATTTTTAGAATCGAATCCATTAATTTTACACCACCAAAGCAAATCACAAATAAATTATTTGCCTCCATAGACTAATCACAGTGTTCAAATTGTTTCTTTCTCTCTCCCTTTGCTGTGTTGTCCCTTGGGCAGGTTCTGAAGTTCGATGCCTACTTCCAGGAGGAAGTTCCCATCTCTGCAGAGGAGCACTACAGGATCCGCCAGGTGGGCCTCTACTACTACCTGGAGGATGACAGCATGTGCATCATCGAGCCCAAGGTGAAGAACTCGGGTCTGCTCCAAGGCAAGCTCATGAGACGGCACCGGGTGCCCAAGAACGAGCGGGGGGATTATTACCACTGGAAGGACCTGAACCTGGGCATCGACCTCCCCATCTACGGCCGCACCTACCGCCTGGTCAACTGCGACTCCTTCACCAAGGTGAGGTGTGTTGTGGGGAGAGCCCTGACAGAAACACTCCTGGGAATGCAGGGGTTTAATCACCTGTTAGAGGCCTGCAGTTTGCAGCTGTAGATTTTGTGATATGGGTGCTTGCAAGTCTTTCATTTTGCTTTTTGTGTGGATTTCTTTTTTCGGGCCGAAGGGGAGTGTTGCAGTGGGGGTTTAGAGTAAAGCCTGACCCCAGTCAGCCTCTCCAGTGGAAAGGCCATTTGGGGGAATTAGGAAGGCAATCCAACTCACCCATCCACACAGCCATGGGCTGGCTCAGCAAGGAGAGGCAGAAGGCTCTTTGCCCAGATAAATTCCAGCAAGGTTTATTTCCAAGGTGCTGAAGGGAATCCAGATCCAAAGAGGACTAACTTGTGCTTGACTCTGCCTTAAGTATGGCTTTGGGCATCCAATGACCTTGAGGCACAGGGGCAGTGCAAGGGACGGGTGAGGTCAGTGACCTATGGGGAGAATGGGGCCAGTTATTGGGGTACCACAACCAATGGATTAACAGGGAAAGAAGAAACCAGGNAAGTTGCACTCAAGCATTTCCAGCAGATGTTGGAAAAGAGGTTTGATTAGCTCTGTGTGCTCTGTAAGCCACAGCCTGGAGTTTTGTGTTTCCAAAACTATACTGAGGTTGTAATTGAGCTTTAACTGGAACAGTCGGTCTGCAGTGGGAACCGTGGTCTATCTATTCGTGCTTGTGCTGGTCACCACCACAGCGTGTCACAGCCTGAACTGCTCCATTAGTGCTTCCTGTGTTACATCGTGGTGATCACATCACATCACACTGGGTGGTGGCTCTGTGTCTGCACGGAGCAGTCCTGAGCTGACCTTTCACTGTGCCAATGGCCCGGGCTGCAGCCCGCAGCCGTGCATGCAGCTCACAGCCGTGCATGGAGCAGCTGCTGCAGTGGGAGCTGCAGGGCTCTGGAGCCCAGCACGTGCAGGCTCCTCACGGTACCAGCCTTGCCAAAGCAGCCTGTAGCCAGCCAGACCTCAGCCTGGCTGAGACACGGGCTGGGGAACAGATGTGTTCTGTTAATTGCTGAGGCTGTTCCTTCAGAGTCATGTGGGTGTTGCTGTTTAATCTGTCAGATCCTTGTCTGCCCCTTCCTTCAAGCCACAGGAGCAACAGGGGCCCCAGTGCTGCTGGGGATGTCACAATCCCTTGTGGGGCACTTTGCTGACTGACAGGAACTTGCTGGCTGCATCATCTCTTAATTATCCAGGCCTCTGGGCTGATGTAGGCTGGGTATGCAAGGCCTGATTGGCCACCTGCACCTTCTTAGAGGCTTTGAATGATCTTGGAGAGAATATCCCTCCCACTGCCCAGCAGAGACACTGGTTGATTAGTTTCCTTGATTCCCAAACACAAATCAGTTTTTGCTGTCAGTGCTGGATAGATGTGACTTCAGATCATGGAAAAGGACCTTAAAGATCATCTTGTTCCAGCCTCCCTGCCATGAGTAGAGACACCTTCCACTAGACCAGGTTGCTCAGAGCTCCTCCAGCCTAGCTTTAAAATGATGACCCCTTTCAGATTTTCAAATCCTCAGATGTGGTTGAACTCTTTCCTAAAATCTGTGGATAACTTCCCTAAATCAGGGCGGTAAAGCTGACAAATAAAAAGCCATGTGTCAGTAAAGCAGATCACTGTCAGCAGCCAGGAACCTGGCAGCAGGTGATCAAGAAGTAAGGAAAAGGCTGTATTTTTACACTTGTCTCAGGCACACCAAATTTGCAAAAATCACATCATGATAAAAGCCCTCCTGATGCCTCTGCTGCCACTCACAGATTAGGCCACAGTTGTCTTTGAAGATTTTTAGAATCGAATCCATTAATTTTACACCACCAAAGCAAATCACAAATAAATTATTTGCCTCCATAGACTAATCACAGTGTTCAAATTGTTTCTTTCTCTCTCCCTTTGCTGTGTTGTCCCTTGGGCAGGTTCTGAAGTTCGATGCCTACTTCCAGGAGGAAGTTCCCATCTCTGCAGAGGAGCACTACAGGATCCGCCAGGTGGGCCTCTACTACTACCTGGAGGATGACAGCATGTGCATCATCGAGCCCAAGGTGAAGAACTCGGGTCTGCTCCAAGGCAAGCTCATGAGACGGCACCGGGTGCCCAAGAACGAGCGGGGGGATTATTACCACTGGAAGGACCTGAACCTGGGCATCGACCTCCCCATCTACGGCCGCACCTACCGCCTGGTCAACTGCGACTCCTTCACCAAGGTGAGGTGTGTTGTGGGGAGAGCCCTGACAGAAACACTCCTGGGAATGCAGGGGTTTAATCACCTGTTAGAGGCCTGCAGTTTGCAGCTGTAGATTTTGTGATATGGGTGCTTGCAAGTCTTTCATTTTGCTTTTTGTGTGGATTTCTTTTTTCGGGCCGAAGGGGAGTGTTGCAGTGGGGGTTTAGAGTAAAGCCTGACCCCAGTCAGCCTCTCCAGTGGAAAGGCCATTTGGGGGAATTAGGAAGGCAATCCAACTCACCCATCCACACAGCCACTAGCTGAGCAAGGAGAGGCAGAGGGCTCTTTGCCCAGATAAATTCCAGCAAGGTTTATTTCCAAGGTGCTGAAGGGAATCCAGATCCAAAGAGGGCTATTGTGCTTGACTCTGCCTTAAGTATGGCTTTGGGCATCCAATGACCTTGAGGCACAGGGGCAGTGCAAGGGACGGGTGAGGTCAGTGACCTATGGGGAGAATGGGGCCAGTTATTGGGGTACCACAACCAATGGATTAACAGGGAAAGAAGAAACCAGGGGAATTTGGGCATCAGGTAGGATTACAGAGTGTCACCAGACCTTGCAGGGGAGTGTCCATGGTAATTCTTCCAGGGCCAGACTTAGGGTGTGATTTCTAATGGTTCCAGGGATTCCTCAGGGGGGCTCTGTTGAGGCAAGTTAACTGCTCAGTATTTTTGTCCCAGAACTACTGGGAGTCCATCCTTTGTCCTCAGGACTTCTCTTTACAACACAAATTTTAAGTTCATGTCTGGGCAATTTAACTGCTTGGAGTCCAGATGAAACATTGTGCTTACATGAGAGGGAAATGAGTGATCCTGACTCTTTTCTGATTTAATATTTCTCTGTTAGGAACAGTGGCAGGGAATACAAGCAGTAACTCTCCACACATCCACAGCCAAGCCATGATCCATGGATTGAGAATCATGCTATGAACTGACCTTTCTAAGAAAGCTAATTCACTGCCTGCTTTTCTATTTCTGGCTATTTTGTGTCAGTAAATGAGATAATAATGATCCAATAACAAGAAATAAGAATTACCAGTGCTCTGGTATCCTGCTGGATTGTCCCCAGTAAAATCTCAGCTACTGTTCTCCCAGTCCAGGAGTCAGACTGCTCCAGAGACTATTCCCAATGGGTGAGTTACATGCTGTCAAACTGTCCTGGAGGCTGGGAGAGTTTAGGTCCAGGCTTTTCCTTGTCAGTTGGCCTCAGTGCCCAGGAATGTTCCCAAGTATGTAAAATATATTGGTATTAATGTGGCCCACATCAAATGAAGAGCTGGTCCTCATGTTAATATTGATGGAAAACATGGAATGAGCTACGTGGGTCTACATCTCAAGACCAATAGTGTATTTATCATTTACTGACATCTTCCAGACCAGAAAATGGTGAGTCTGGAAGTGTGAACCTGCCTTGTGAGTCTCCAGGGGGAATCTCATACTCCTGTGGGAGATGTTTGCATAGGTGCTTCCTGGGCTGAATGTTTTCATGGACCACTTCCCAAAGCCAAAAAGGGAACAAGTCCCCTTGACTTAGAAGGTTGTTTTAGGTGACTGATGCAAGTCCACGAGTAACACCCTGGATTTTGTTCATGGTCCAAGGTAAGCAAAAAATCCCTTTATAAACAAGCAGATTGCACTCTTTCTGTGGGAAAAGTACTCCTGAAAGATGGAATGAAGCTGCTACAGACACATATCCTCATGCCTGAAGGGTCTTGATGTGCCTAGTGTGGGTGACACTAGCTTCTTCCAACTGTCTGACACAGCCCTAAGTTCTTGCAAATTCAGGCTGAGTGCATCTGTGTTTATACAGCAATTTAATCTTTTTCATTTACATAAAAGAGACCAACTGACAGTTATCTTCCATTTAAAGCCCTAAGGCCAGGGAAAACTGTGCTCAAGTGAAATCTGAGTTAGGATGTTCAGGACAGGACTACTCTGATTAATTAAAGGATAAGCAGAGATAAGAAGCAGCTTAAACAAATAGATTGGTCTGTCTGCTGTATTTTGCTGTTGCTGTAGAATTCTCTGTGAGGAGTGAACTTGCAGAATTCTGACCTCGCTCATCCCAGCCCACCTGTAACCTCTAGTCACCTCTTACCTTCAGAACTCCTGGCTAACACCTCAGATGACCTTCCTAGGTGTTCCTGGAGAGCCAAGGAATTGTGGTGAACCCTCCAGAGGAGATGGTTTTGGATCCTTACACAGAACAGCGTCGGATGCCTGTGCAAAAACACATCGTGCCCGCAGGTCCTGACCCCTTCAGGCAGTTTCTGACCTATGACACAAAGGTGAGAGAGCTGGGGATTACCCAAGTTATTGTACAACTACCCACATCACACTGGTGAGGCACCTCCTGTGTCCTGGTCTGGGCCCTTGAATTTAAGAAAGACATTGAGGGTCTGGAGTGTGTCCAGGGAAGGGGCTGGAGCACCAGGAGAGGCTGAGAGAGCTGGGAAAGGGGTTCAGCCTGGAGAAAAGGAGGTTCAGGAGGGACTTTCTGGCTCTGCACAACTCCCTGACGGGGGGGACAGCCAGATGGGGGTCAGTATCTTCTCCCAGGCAACCAGAGACAGGACTGGAAATGGCCTCAAGTTGTTCAAGGGGAGGTTTATGTTGAATTAGGAAGAATTTCTTCACAGAAAGGGTGAGTAGACATTGAAACAGGCTGCCCAGAGAGGTGGTGGGGTCCCCATCCCTGGAGGTGTCCAAGGAATGACTAGACATGGCACTCAGTGCTCTGGGCTGGTGACAAGGTGGGGGTCAGTCAGAGGTTGGACTCAATGATCTTCCAGCCTAAAAGTTTCTGTGGTTACAGTGAGTTTGTGCTATTGAAACCCAGGTCTTGTGAGTGTCTGCAACCTCACTCATTTCTAAATTGTCTCAGTCTGTTGAACAGACTCCAGATTTGCTCCTTTCTTGGCTTTAGTGAGAAACAAAAGCTTTTATGTTTTTTTTCTGGGCTTTGTGCCTTGTAAACAGCTCCTCTTTGGATTGCAGAGTCTGTGCTCAATATCATCCATTACTCTCTTGCTTTCTGTTGGGATGAGATAAGCCACCTGCCTCTGGAATTTAGCAGCCAAGATGCAGTTCTTTTAGGAATGGTCTTGCTGCATCCAGTCCTCTCCTCCCCCAAAATATCAATGCCAGGTGCCAGAGCAGACAATTTCAGACAAACACAAATGCCCCTTGCTCTGATTAAATTCTCCCTGAGTCTCTCCTGCCTCCTCAGGAGCTGAACCTCGGGTAACTCTTGAGCATGTCAGTGTGATGAGTTTGATTTCTGCTGTACCAAAACATGACTCTGATCCATGTCTGTCTGCTTGTTCTTCTCCCCCCACCCAGGTGCTTCGTTTCTATGCCATATGGGATGACACCAACTGTGCCTTTGGTGATCACCACCCCTGCATCATCCATTACTTCCTGGCAGATGACACAGTGGAGGTTCGGGAGGTGCACAAGAGAAACGATGGGCGAGACCCTTTCCCGGTACTGATGAGACGCCAGCGCCTGCCCAAAACCTTTGTGGACAAGAACAGTGAGTTCAGATTGGCACATCCATCTGTGCTAAGGTGTCATTATTTCATGGTCAAAAAGTAGCTCTTCAAATGGTCACTAAATTCTTTATCTTTTGGGACACAGTGACAGGACAGCAGTGCCAGCATCTCCCTATAACTATTTATGCACCTTGCTTTATATCCCTTTTCACAAGGAAATGTTAACATCTCCCTGATTAATTTGTTTTTCCTGCTGCTCCCTTGCCCTTAGAGAACTTCCCAAGCTGCGTGCTGGAGATCACTGACCACGAGGTACAAGAGTGGTTCTCACCCAAAGATTTTGCCATTGGCAAAACTGTCACCCTCCTTGGACGCACCTTCTTCATCTATGACTGTGACAAGTTCACCCAGGACTTCTATCGTGACAAATATGGCATCACAGACTTCCAGCCAGTGGATGTCAATAAGAAACCACTTGAAAAAGCTCCACAGGTACTGCAAATAATTTCTCAAAAGAAGGGAGGAAAGGAAGCAGTTGGTGCAAGCTCTTAGAGATTCAACTTAGTAAGGACCTGTAGAAAACAAGTTTAGCTTAAAAAATCAAGTAACTTGAAAAAGACAAGGCAAGAATGGTCATAATTGATATCACAATGAAAGCCTGGCTGCACTCATACTACTGAACTCTCCCTCACTCACCAAAACAGTGTTGACAAGTCCAAACTGCCTACTGGGGATGGTCACAGTCCTTGTTACCTCCCAAACTGAGCCTAGAAATGGTTTGGAGTTGTGGCTTAGAGCACAGGCATGATGGGGGATGAGGTTACCAGTGTAACCATTTGATGGCTGAGTTCCTGTGCAGGAAGGTTTAGTCGGAACTAGATGATTTTAAGGTCCTTTTCAACCCCCAAACCATTCTATGGTTCTTTAATATAACCATAACCTCTTAATTCAGAGAAATTACCTGGCTTTCTGAGTTTCAGGTTTGATTAATCCTCTTCTGTTTTCATTAAATACCACACATGGCCAGGCTGGTATCATCCATCTCTTCTGGGCAGGGTGTCACAGCTCTTGCTACCTGGTGGCAGAATGTTTCCTTCCAAATCTGATGGCTTTGCTAATTCTTCCAAACCGTGTCTTGTTCTTAGTTGCAGCTGTTCATGGTTGCTGTCTCCTCTGGATGCAGGTAATTCCTCCCTATAATGGTTTTGGCATCCCTGAGGACTCTCTCCAGAACTGCCTCAGTCTGTTTCCAAAGCCTCCACGGAAAGACATCATTAAGATGCTGGAGAATAACCTCAAGGTCCTGCGGTACCAGATGGCCCTGGTAGGTGTTTTCATTGGTGGAACAGTGCCAGGGGGATGGGAGGAACAGCCTGCCCTGACAAAGGCTCTTGGCAAACTCTCCTGTGTATTGGGGAGAGTTCCCTGAGTGTCCCTGGGGGGATGCCATGGTATTATTGGGTGCTTGCTGTGACAACTGGCAGCTCACAAAACTAGAAAAAAGAAAATAAAAGTAAGGCCAGAAAGTACAAACCAGAGCTGCTACAAACCCACAGCCATTTATGGAAAAACTCCCTGTTGCCACTGCTCTGTGACAGATGGCCCTGGCTGCAGCAGCCTGCACTGGGCACTGTGCCTCTGTGCCTGCCACCACTGCCACCAGCCAGTGCTGGATGTCTCTGCTGCTGCCTCCAGCCCTTGTCCTTCTGCAGGCCAGTCCTGGATGCAGCAGCCAGCAAGGAGCTGTCTAGCAGAGCCAGCCTAGTGCCAGTGTAGAAGCTGGAAAATCCATGAGAAGAATGGTGTTTTCCACCCTCAACAGCAGCCAGGCCCTGGCCTCTGTGGCAGCTTTACAGCTGGTTTGTGCAAGGAGCCTCTGGCACATCCAGCAGCAGCAATGGCATTTCCTGTGCTGCCTTGTGCCTGCCCTCTCCAAACACTCCGGGTGGATAAGGGCTGGTTTCTTTTCCCTGTTGTGCAGGAGTTCCCTAAAGGTCACAGCTGAGGGATTAAGATCCACTTAGCTTTAAACTAAGTAAGTAAATCCACTGGTGTGTCAGGGGAGTGACTTCCTGTGACTAAAGGCTGAGGCAGCACCAGCCTCTCTCAGGCACTCAGCATAATGAAAAGTGTAATTTAAATCTGAATTTTACAGCCTCTCTGGGATGGATCATTCCCTGTAGGATATTCCTTTCTCTTGGATTACTCAGGCTGTGGAAACACTGAAGTTACTTGGTAACTTCAGCCCAGATTCTGCTTCAGTGGCTTGAGTAAAGCAAGTAACCTTTGAAATTCAGATCCTAAGTGCTGTCTAGTGCTTTGTTACGCTGTGTCAGCACATCAAGTGCTTTATTTATTCAGCCATAAAAAAAAGCTCTGGGCTCTGGGTGCTTATGAGTGGGTTACCAGGTGCTCCTAAGCACCCCAGGCAAGGAAAACTTGGTTCAAATGCTCTGTTCCTGCTACCTTTGCTCTAGGAATCACCAGTGCCTGAGGACAAAAATCGCCGTTTCATCCTCTCTTATTTCCTTTCTGATGACACAATCAGCATCTATGAACCCCCAGTCAAAAACTCTGGCATCCTTGGAGGCAAATACTTAAAAAGGACCAAAGTTACCAAGCCAGGGTCTACTCCAGAGAATCCCATATACTATGAGCCCTCTGACTTCACCATCGGTTCTACAATTGAAGGTAAAATGCAGCCTGGATTTATAATACTCTGCTCTGCTATGTCATTTATTGCATGGGCAGTGCATATCCCTTCCTTCACTTGAAAGATCTGCTGCTTCTGGGTCTCCTCACATCTGAGTTTCCAGATTAGCAGCTGGTATCAATTGATACAATCTTGTTACTGTCAATGTTTGAACCTTTCAATCAGTGAACTTGTTCTTACTTCAAGAAGTGAAACAAGCAGTAGAGCTGGCTCAAAGCTGAGCACAGTCACAGGAGAGCAATCCTGCTCCCTCCTGGATGAAGAAATTACTTTAATCCATGCTAAAACACAGGTAACACTAATTCTCTGATGCTTCTTCCCCAGTGTTTGGCCACAGGTTTGTTATCACTGATGCTGATGAGTATGTGCTGAATTATTTGGAGAGACATGCAGAGAGTTTCCCTGCAGCAACAGTGCAATCCATAAGGGATCATTTCCTCCCAAGGAAGGTGGTAGTGGACACTGCCAGCAGGTAGGGCACAAAGAATGGGGTGGTGGGGCTAAATAAGACTCAGGGTTGACAGCTAAGGGCATTTTCAGCAGCCTCCCTGGGCTCCAGCCTCCTCCTCTGCTGGTGGTTCAGCTCCAGGAGGCTGTGTTTGGGCACATTCAGAGGGTGTGAAGTGTGTACAGTACAATGTTGTGGCTGCTGCTGGCCCCAAGACCTCCTGGGACAGCTCTGGCTCAGCAGCAGAGACAGAGAAGTGGTCACAGCACCAAACCTGAGTTCAGGAAGTGTTGGGACTTCCAGCCAAAGTCATAGAATCACAAAATGGCTTGGGTTGGAAGGGACCTTAAAGATCAGCCCAGTCCAACCCCTGCCATGGGCAGGGACACCTTCCACCATCCCAGGTTGCTCCAAGCTTTTGTCCAACCTGATTTTAAACACTTCCAGGGATGGAGGACACATCTTTTCCCAAAAGGCATCAGTTCACTGTAACTGATGCTGCCAACTTGAGCTGCTTGATGGCTGCAGGCTCAGCAGGTGCTGGGGGGAGCCTTTTTTAGGGAGCCTTTTATTCCTTCTTTGCTTATCAGCCCATCAAAGCCCAACCACATCCTCCTTTTAGCTGTCTGGACCCAGTTTGTGTGACCCAGTAACAACCCTGTTACCTCAGAACAAGGTTTGGGGGCAGTTACATCATGGCTCTGGTTGAAACTCAAGTTTCTCAGTTTCTGACACTGTGGAGCACACAGGGGAATTCTCCTTTTTCACTCAAGTGTCACAGCAAGGCTGCCAACATGAGTTTTCACATGAAATCCTGCTATTCCTTTCTTCTGCAGTGGTGTCCCCAAGAAGGACCTGGATGATTTAATTGTGGAGGTTCAGGAGGAACTGAAGCACCAAGAGCCCTTCAACACCAGGCAGTTTCATGAGGCATTTCATCATTTTGACAAGGAGGGCTCTGGCTTCCTGGATAAAACGAGATTTTTAAACATTTGTGACAGGTTCAACGTGCCAACCAACACCATTCTTCTTAAAAAGGTCAGATGGAAGGGGTGCTGTGCATGTGGAATTCCTCTCCTGTAGCTCTTCCAAAAGATCTCTTCTAAAAACCAACCCTAACCAGCTGCTCTAGCCTTCAAAGGGGAACAAACTCAGGAAAAGGGCAAGAGAGACCCAGTTTAGAAAAACTTCTGAGCTGTTGGACTGAGCATGTGTCTTAGAGGAGATAATAATTGCTGTCCTCTAAGAAAAGGGAAAAAATGTTATCAAAGTTGCCCCCCCGTCTGGCTGCACTGTAATGTGTGAAAATTCCTGCTGGTTCAGGTCTTGGATGAGTAGAAGAGGTTGTGTGTCATGACAGAGATCAGGGATAGGCTCCTGCAGAGCTTGGAGTGGCTGTGATGGCTCAAGCACAGCTGGGATTGAGTAAAGGTGAGTCTGAGGTGTTCAAGGAATGTGCTTTAGGAAAGCTTAGAGACATTCTGGATTTAACAGCAACTGAACTGAAGGTCTAAGAACTGTATGACCCCCCCCAATTATTATTATTATTATTATTATTATTATTATTATTATTATTATTCTCTAGACTCATAATGCCCTGGTTAACACTTGTTGGGCACTGTGAGCAACAAACAGCACATGGAGATCACAGTCTGCAAAGCAAAAAATGTGAGGGAAACTGAGGGAAAAGTTCCTGCAGGGAGGATGGAGGAGTATCCTCTCAGGACTGTGACTGGCAAGGATGTTTCCTCAGCATCATGTGACAGGCAGTAGATTAGTGGCCAATAAAGGGGGATTCAAACTTTGGAGAAATCTATAAAGCAGAGGGAGTTATTTCCTCTGCTAAAATAAAATCCTTTCTAAAGCAGCCAGCTGTGAGCATCCCAGCCATGATTAGAAAGGTGCATGGGCAGGGCATTTGTGTCCCTGAATGTGGGATGAGGGAAGGCCCTGACAAGCACCCAGGGCTTTGCTGTACCAGAGTTCATCAGAGCTCATTCTGCCCTGAGGGATTTTCAGTGTGGTGACAATCCCTGCTCCCCTCTGAGAGCAGGAGAGGAGTAACATTCCTAAAAGTATGTGGAGAACCTGTGACAATTGAAGGTAAACACCCACACTTGAGCCCCAGTCTAGGACATATGCACTAAAAACATCCATCTCCTCTCCTGAAATCTTAATCCCAGTGTTCCCAGAGCCCTGGGAAGCGTGGCAGGGCTATAAATTAAACATATGGCAGAGAGTTCAGTGCCTGGAGAGGAGCACAGCTGTCAGTCACTGGAGCAAACCCCAGAGAATCTGGCTCCAGGCGACAAGGGGAAGAGGAATCCTTTCAAGGAATTGTGATATTGGACCTTTTCCATCTCGCTGGGTGTCAGAAGCAGATTAGTTATGCAATTAAAGAAACAAAAGCCTCCTTTCTTCCCCTGAAGCACACAAAGGCTGTGGCTCTGTAACACAATGCAGGGTCAGGCGCGGACACCAGAACTGGCTCATTAGTGGGGCTGTCACCGAGCTCAATTATCTGTGTCTCCCCTTTATGCCATGTGCACACACCAAAGTGACACCAGGGAACAGTGACTGTTCACATACACTGCCCCCACTTTTGGCAGGGATTTCTGCAAGATTTCCTGTGGCCCATCTCAGTCTGTGGCCATGCTTTGTGTTTTTGTGGCTCTGTTGCCACTCTGGTGAGGCCCAGAAGGAAATCAGGATTAAACTCAAACACTTTAACTCTTCTCCTTGCATAGATTAGTGTCAGCTATAGGCATTCAGGGTTGGGCTTGAACCTTTAGATCATGAAGTCCAACCTTTAGATCATTGAGTTCAATCCTGAAATGGTTGGACTTGATGATCTAAAGGTTGGACACGATGATCTTGTAGGTCTTTCAATCTTTGATGGTTCTATGATTCCAAGCTTGTCTGTGATTCAGGACTACCAGGATGGGGAAATCCACATGGGGGAGGGAATAACATCTCCTGCTCTGTCACAGAAGGAGAACTCTGGACACTTTCCCCTAAAAAACTCTCAATTTTGCAGCTTTTTCCAACTCTTTATGGTGTTTGCTGTGTTTTTTGTCCCCACAGCTGATTGACTACTGTTCCTGTGATGATGACAAGGTAAACTACCGTGACTTCCTTCTGGCCTTCCCCAGTAATCTCTTCCCAGAAGCTGAAGGACAGGACCAGCAATTGAATTCTCAGCTGACTTGAAGATATTGTACTTCAAAAAGGATGCTCTGGTTTTCATCCTTGCTTCATTCTCTCCCTCCCCCTTTTCACAGACCCAGCTGATTCCACCCTCATGTTAACTTTTTCTCCTTCCTAACCTCTTCCTGGCCTTTTAGCCATCCCCAAACTCAACCTCACAATTTCTGGATGTTGAAATGAAACTTATAGGAGAAAAAAATATAATTCTGAGAACCAAAGTCAGGTTCTTCTGTTTTCTCAAGCTTTTAGTGCAGTACTTTAGAGAGCTAAAGCTCTCTGGAGCCTGAAAACCACTCCAGGTTCTTCTCAGATGGGCCTTTCACCTTCAAGCAGTGAAGACTGCCAGTTTGTTACTAAATTGCAATAAAACTTCAGTTGCTATAGAAGTGTTAAAAACTCTGTTTTAAATAGAATGGCTGGAATAGGGAAGGATTAAAATAAGGGTGGGAGGAAACCCACAAATTGTGATTCTGGTTCTACTCAAAACAGGGTGATGGTGGTGAGTTATCTGGAGGTAACAGGGGGCTGGACACAAATCTGCTGACAGCAGCTCTGCATTTTTAAACAAGAAGTTGGGAGAATGGTTTTAGGACTGAGATCCCACCTACACCCACCTTATCCACCTGTCATGACCAGACAGGTGTCCAAGGAAAAGGGAACAGGGGCAGTTGGCCCAGCAATAGAGCCAGGAAACTCTGCTCCTCTCAGAGTCACACTGCTCATCTCCCTGTGAAGGTGACGTGGCAGGAGCCTCCTCAGCCCAAGTGGCACCTGCCAGGTGTTGCCATGGAGCACACAGAAAAGGCAGCTGTCACACACACACAGAACAAAGCTCTCTGGAACAAAATGCTGCTTCAAATCAGCTTTTGGGCTGTGGATTCCCACTTCCCCTCAGACAGCTGAGAGTCTCCACGTGACAGCTCCCTCCTGTCTCCCCCTTATTGGGAAAGGTCACTGCTCTTCCCTGCTGGCCCTGTTTTGTGCTGCTGCTCACCCTGATCAAGGATCGTTCCAGGGATCTCTGGTCCACCTCACATTTTGAGAAACCAAAAGCTTACAGATGAAATTACTTGAGCTGTAGAAAGGCAGAAACTATTTTGTGCACAGGCTCCGAAACCAGAACCTAACCCTCAGCCAAGTGCTGTCGTGTGCCTGGGGCCAGCTGCACAAAATACACAATATAGCTCACCAAAAATATGTGCCTAAACCACATCAGATAAATCATCTCCTACAAATACCCTTATCCTCCACTCCCTCTGATGAAAGCAGCCACGAATAATGAACTTGGGAGCAGCTGCCTGTGCTGTGGACATGGGAAATGTGGGAAGATGAATCCCAGCTGCAGGGGCTTGGGGTGACAGGGTAAGGGGGAATGGCTTTAAACTGAAATAGAGTAGATTGGGATTGAATACTGGGGAAAGAATTCTTCCCTGTGAGGGTAGGGAGGCCCTGCACAGGGTGCCCAGAGAAACTGTGGCTGCCCCTGGATCTCTGGAAGTGTCCAAGGCCAGACTGGATGGGGCTTGGATCAACCTGGGCTAGTGGAAGGTGTCCCTGCCACACGCACAGCATAGCAATAATAAAGCATCAGTAGAAACAGCACTGGAAGAATCTATGCCTTTTATTTCTTTATTTGAGAAAAATACTTCTGCTGAGTTTATCACAAAAGTCATTGAACAACGAACAACAACACAACAAAATCCGTACAAAAACTGAAGTGACAGGAAGAATGAAACGAACAGGATAAAATGCCAGGGACTGTTAACCCCTCCCACCCCCTCCAAAATCAGGAAATTTGCACTAATGCATAAATATGGAAGAACAGAAATTTTCCTTGAGTTCCTTTGCTGAAGTTTGATCAGTCGAGTTCAACATTTTCGAGTAAAAACTACACACCTCTGCCTGGCTTTTCCAACAGCCTTTCCCAGAAAAAAACCCCACACAGCTCCAAGGAGGAGGAACACACTTCACTGCTGGGCAGAAAACCTACTGAACCACCCTTCCATCCCCCATGAAGTTTCCTGGAAGGCTGTAAATCAAACCCCATCATCTCCATCCACTGCTGGCACAATCTGGAGTCCATCTACCAAAGGCAAGAGCCTGAGGCTGCTGGAACCCCCCAGGCACTGCAGCCAAGGCAGGGTGGCTCCAAGCTCCCAGAGTCACTTGGAGGCAAGGGAGGGACATCCCAGGGTGGCCACTCTTCCCTCCAACCTGGGAGCCTACCAAAAACACCTTTTAAAACACTGAGTTGAAGGCAAGGGGACCTATAGGGGAACTGGAACTTGGCTACTGCTAACCCAAACATCATGAGTAAGAATAAAGAATCCTAAACAACAACAAGAAGACAAAACGTGACTGTAATGCCCCATAATGTAAGAGTCACTCAAAAACTGTATGTGAAATGCTACATCTGTTCTTCCTCCACCCCCTTCTCTTCCCAAGCCCATTCTCCAATTACTAAGACAAGAAGAGAGAACCAGTGCTGGTATTTCACAGCTCTTCTAGGATAGGACAGGAAAACACTACACTTCACCCCCAAAACCACAGGCTGCTCAATTCCTGACCTCTTTAGGCTGGATAATGGACACAGACTACTAAAGCAGCCTCAAGCCCAAGGGAAGGGTGTAAGGAATCATGTCCCACTGGAAGTTTTGGATAATCTCCATCACCCTCTGCACTGTGGCAGACAAGAGCTCCCAATCAGGGCTGGATCTTTTAGTTGGATTAAAGGTTGGACTTTGACGAGTTTGGAGGCATTTTCCAACCTCAACCACCCAAAAATTCCATGATGCTCTCTGCAGATGACACAGGGCTTGACAAGATGGGGCATGAGAAGGGCATCCACTAAAGGGAAGTGGCATTTCATAGGCAGAGTGGCCAAGGACAGACTGACCACTAAGGGCTTGCAATGAAAATGTTCCAAGGAAAAGCTCTTTGGGCTGAAAGGAAGGCTGGATCTGCTGAGAAATGACACGGACACAGGAGCAGTTACTGGGGGCTTGCAGCCCAGGGACTGTGCTTGCACTACAACACAGAGACAGGAGCAGCCCCTCTGATGGAGATTGCAAACCTCCAGGATGACAGTGGATATTGCCTCACAACAAAGGCTCAGCTCAAAAAAATAAACAACCTGCCAGCTTTGGGTCTAACAGAAGGATGGGGATTTCTGAGGACTAAATATAGGAGAGGGCAAGAAAAAAAAAAAGCCCCATCATCTATAGGTTTAAAAAACCAAAGTCATAAAAAGAACACATGGAAATGCTTCAAAAACAAATGTCCCTTTTCCTGGTAGCTCTATCAAAAAGAAAACAAAAACCATGTAAATGTAGCATATGTTGTACATATGTAATAACAAAGGAGGGTGTTCAGCTACTGCTACAGTGCACAGAGAGGCTACAACATAAGGCACTTGGGATACAAAGCATCACCAGCTACTGCAGGAAGAGATACGACTGTGCAAGTGGAAAAGCTGCCTGAAGCCAAGCAGGCAGGAGGAGGAATCATTCAGCAGCTGTGTTTTTGGGGGCCTCTCTGTGTCACCAGCAGCTAAGCTGCTGCAGAAAGGCCTGGCTGAGGCTCTGGGGAGGTGCCAGCCAGCAGTCAATCCTGGAGGGCACTGGCACTGGGTGGCAGGGGATGGGAAGAGGCAGGAGAAAGGAAAAACCGCTCACACCAGACCTTTCCCATGTCCTCCCCAGCATAAAACTCTTTCCCTCCCAGTCACGCTGCACTCTGGGTCCTGCTGCTGCCTCTGAGCCAACAAAGTCTCTGATCCTCCCAGCACAGGCTACAGGAGCAATGGCAAGGTACCACCAAGGGTTCTGCTGCAGCCTCCTTCCGCAGCTCCCCTGAAAATAGGGAAAGCCTCTCCTGCCAGGATCTCTCTCACCTGACACTCCAATGATGTGGGGATTGAGGAACAAGTGGAATATGACCAACTGTCCTCATGTCCCTGCATGTTTTCTCCCTCCAATGCCTCCTCAACAAGGAGAGGGGGAGAAAAGGACAAAAGACACCCAGATAAATGGGAAAAAAAAACCCCAACTGAACTCAAAGAGGGGCAGAAGATCAACTGTCACCCATTCCTCAAAACACGACTGGCACCAAGGACAACAGCACCAGCCTCAAGCTGGAACTGCACTCAGAGAGAGCTGGAGTCCAGCTGCCCCCAAGGGCTGAGCCAGGGGCACACCAGGGATCAGTCCTGGACTGCCCATGGAGAGCTCCCCAGCTCTGTGTCCCTCTCCTCATCCAGCCAAGGGGACACAGCACGAGTCCCCTGTTCCTGCTGTGGCGAAGCAGAACTAAAGCTACGGCCGACTTTGCTGCACAAGAGGCACCAACAGCAAAGCCCAGCTCAGGAACTGCCCCAGAGGACAGTGTGGGGACAGAGGTGCCACTACTGCTCACCTGCCAAACCCAGCCTGGCGTGGCACCACAAAAAAGAAGCCCAGAGAGGGGGCACTGACCCACCCAAGCAGATGCTGCTCCCCAGCAGAGTCAGCGAGGGATCAAGCTGGTGGGATGTGGATTTCCACAAAATCTCTTGCCAGCACATGGAGGTGGCAGCGGGCAGGAGCAAGAGGGGAAAGTGGTCTGCAGCAACAGATGGCCTCTGAGGTAGATTTGAGACAATTCCATCTGCCAACAATCTGTCACAAGCCAGGCTTTTCCTACAATGCAAGCTGCTCCTTGCAGCCTCAGATCCATCCCCTTCCTCCCCTGTCATCTCATTCACAGCTCAGAAATTGATGAAGGGGCTTGGATTTTTGGAAGAAACCCTGGATTTGATAGCACCTTGGGCGGATACAAGCACTGTATCCTTTGGAAACAAAGAGTGAAGCTGGTGGCTGCCGATGGCATGGCTGGACTGGTACGGTAGGGACGAGGAAAGCTGAGGTGACAGCATGAGGGGCACAGTCCCACTGATGCAAAAACCCTTTGCAGCAACCAGTTTGTCACCTGGATGTGGTCATGAGCAACAAGAACACCAGGCCCATGAGGCACAGACAAGCTGGCAAAGGGCTGACAGGAGCCAGGCCAGCGCTCAGAGCAGGGCAGGCCTCAAGGATTCACGTGGAACTGAGGATGCTGCTGCCCCATAACAAAACATTGAGAGCTGCAGAGCCCTGGGCCCAGCTCTTGGGGCTGGGAGGCCCAGAACAAGCACGGGGCAGCCAAAAGAAACCCAGCTGGGGCAAGCAAAGGCTGGGAGGTGGACCTTCCAAATGAAGAGGGAAGTTCTCTCCCTTCTCCGCTGCCCAGCTCTCAAAAATTCTCAAAAGCAGGGTTCAGAAAACCCCAGTTAACCAGAGGTCCACCAGGAGACAAGACAGGGTTGAGCTTCCTCCATCAGACCCTGGTGTCTCTTTGCAGCATCACCATCCTGCTGAGTGCTGGCCAGATGTGCCCCATCTCACCTGAGAGCACCCCTGAGCCTCAGATCTCACAGCCCCAGCACATTCCCCCAGGAATCTGATCCCATAACACACATTTGGTGCCTTCAAGCTGTCGTGGCCCTGTCCCAGGGGCTCAGGGAAGCACCATGAAGAGAGGGGAGGAACATGCTGTAGGAGAAAAAAGGATTGTTTGGAACCATCTGTGATACATTTGTAACCATTAACCAAAACAACCAAACACTAAAATAGAAAAGAAAAACAAAAAATTGCACACTGGTTTAAGATCAGAGGAAGGCAAAACCAGGAGGGCTGGGAAAAGTTCCTATGAGGGGGGTGGGAGAACAGGAAAGGGGCCTTTTTGGTTTTATTGCAAATGGTTCACGAGAGCAAGAAAGGGAGGGAGGAGAGCGAGAGACACCTTGGGAAGATGATTCCGAGCCTTTCGAGGCGCCGCTCGTGAGGAGCAGGAGGAGGGGCTGCTCAGTCCTGGTGTCTCACCCTCCTCCCCAGGAGACAACCCTTGGCTTCTATGGGGACTTGAGCTTCTTGGTGCGAGGTGAGGTCCCGTTCTCTGCTTTCACCACTCCGTTTTCATGGTAACCTGGGGATGGCAACAAAGTGACACGGAGCTGATGAGGGGTCTGGAGGGTAATCTGAGGGAGCTGGGGGTGTTTAACCTGGACAAAAGGAGGCTCAGGAGGGAGCTTCTTGTTCTCCTCACCTCCCTGACAAAAGGGTGCAGCCAGGTGGGGCTCTGCTCCCAGAGAACAAGGGACAGGACAAGATGAAATGGCCTCAAGCTGCCACAAGGGAGGCTCAGGTTGGACATTAGAAGGAATTTCCTCACAGAAAGGATGATTAAACATTGGAATGGGCTCAGGGAGGTTTGGAGTCACCACCCCTGGAGGTGTCCAAGGAATGACTGCGAGTGGCACTCAACTGTCTGGTCTGGTTGACACCGTTGGTCAAAGGTTGGACTCCATGATCTCAGAGGTCTTTTCCAACCCAAACCCCTCTGTGATTCTATGGAGAAAGAAACTCTGTCCCTAGCACAAGCCAAACCCTTTATCCTCTCAGGATTCCCCACAGACATGTGGAAACCCCCAGGACACTGCAGGGGACGCCCTGCACGGGCAGCAGCCTGCTGGGGGAAGCTGAACCCCAGCACTGACATCTGCACAGTGCCACCCTTGCAGCACTCACCCGAGTCTCTCTTGAGGGGCTTGCTTTGCTGCTTGGTGCCGGCGGCGGCGGCGGCTCGCTTGCGGCTGCTCTGCTCGTGCCAGTACTCCCTCCAGAACCGCAGCTGGAAGTGGATGAAGCGCCACATCACCGAGGCCTGGAAGAGGCACACCAACAGCAGCACACTCATTCTGCCAGGGGCGGAGAAGAGGCAGCCTGAGAACACAGCACAGAGGCCACCCCCAGCCCGGCCTTCCCCCCACGCGCACACCAAGGCTGGTGGCCAAGGTCCCCCCGCAGGGCAGATGCCGTCCCTGCAGCCACCATCTCTCCTTTCTGCCACCCCTGAGCCCAGAGCAGCCACCTTCCTTTCCCTCCACACCACAGAGCCCTCAGGTTTTGATTCATTGATTCTTTCAACTTTTGGGTGGGAATGGATGGACAGGATCATCTCACTTGGCACTGCCATAAACACAACGTGGCACAGGCAAGGTACGATGCCCTTGGATGATCTAAAAGGTGGAAGGGAGGTAAGAAAGACCCTCAAATCCTCAGGTGTGCCAGCAGTCCTTGGCTTCAAAAAGCTTGGGAATGGCCATGCCTAGCAAATTCTGAACTGAAGCCACAGCTGCTGCAAGGGTGAGAAAGGCTCCTAGATGTTACAGACTGCAAGGCATGAGGAGCCCATTCCACCCTTTGCTTCCCACATCAGCAGGCAGCAAAACATGGCCAAGCAGAAGGGAAAATGCCTTTTTCTTGACCACATCCATGCAAATGCACTTACAGGTGTAACAGGGAAAGCCTGCAAGCATTTCTCCAAGATAGGCTTGCACTTTATAACTTCACTTGATTGACACTTCTTCCTGACTTTTCCCTTCTGTTTTGGCTCTGTGTACCCTTTAAACCCCTCCTTGCTTCCTTCACACCCCCTTCAGCTCACTAAGACCTTCCCTAAACTGAATCAGGATCAGATCCCCACTGTCTGGATCCCATTTGGACAGAGCTTGGAGCAACATGGATGGTATCCATGTCCACAGGAGGAGTTGGGACAAGATGATCTTTCAGATCCCTTCCAACACAAACCGTTCTGGCATTCCGTGATTTCCAAACTCAGCAAAACCCACCTTGGGATAACACAGCCAAGGAAGACACAGGAGACATTCCTACCTGAAGAGAATATTGTTGAAGAGGAAGCTGAAGAAGTTGCCTCTCTCAGGGTCCAGGGCCTGGCTCTCCACGCGCGGCAGCCCGAAGCCGATGACCAGGATGTACAAGGTGAGGGTGAAGAGCCTGGTGACCACGAACACAACAGCCCAGACATTGAACCTGCAGGAGGGCAAGCAGAGGTGTGGGCAGGAGCAGAGCTGACCCAGGAGGTGAGAGAAGGCTCCCCTGAGCTCCAAAGGAGGATGGGAGCCACAGGCAGCTCCCCTGCTTACAGCTTCTCATTGTTCTCGTCCGTGAAGTAAACCAGCCGTGCCATGTGGAAGAAGAACTCGGCCAAGTACTGCAACAGCAACAGGATCAGCCCCAAACGGGTTAAACTGGCAGGGAAGAGGGAGAAAAAAGCATCACTGGGCTGGTCAACCTTAATCCTTCATCCTTCAAGCTTCATCCTTCAACCCCAGCTACAGCCTTAGCCCGGCTGTCCATGAGCAGCAGCACCAGCCTTCCAACCGACCTCTGTGCAGCAGTGGGGGTAGGACTGCAACAGGGGAAATCCCTGTCTACAAACCACCAACACAGTCCAGAACACCAGCAGAGCTGGGATGTATCCAACACAAAACCCTATGGCTGGCAAAGCTGCTCAGCTTTTTATCAGAGAATGGTTTGGGTGTTAAGGGATCTTAAAGATCATCTCATTCCAACCCCCTGCCCTGGACATCTTCCACTGTCCCAGGCTGCTCCAATGCCCATCTAAGCTGGCCTTGAACATTTCTAGGGATGTGCCAAGTGCCTCACCACCCTCATAGGCAAGAATTTCTTCCCAATATCCTCATCTCTCCCCTTTTATTTTAAAACAATCCCCCTTGTCCTATATACCTGGCCTAGGTAAAAAGTCACTCCCTGCTGAAACAATCCCATTTATTCCTTCGAAGCCCCTGACCCCACTGAGGATTCCCAGGTGACTGCCAGGGCAGAAGAAGCTGCCCAGCCCTATCCCTGGTGTGGGAGGGGATGCTCAGGTGGCCAGATTGTAAAAAGCCTAGTGAAGATGTATCAAGTCCTGCACCTCACAGAAATGGCTTAAAAATAATTTGTGAGATGGCTCCTTGGGTGTGTTTTGTAAAACAAAAGGTTTAATAAGCTTATAAAAATAATAAACAATAAAGAACAAAATAGAAACCGAGCATAGGAACATGCAAGCATTGCACCTTGCTATGACAATCCCCAGAAGCCCTGAGAAGCTCTGTGCTCTCCCTTATGTACAGAAGTATTTGGGGTTTTTTGGCAAACTGCCCAACAGAGAATGGCTGCATTTCTGAGGGACAGCTAAACAGACCTGTCCATGTGTCTGTCCTGGCATTAAGCAAATGGCTGCTAGGACAGCACAGAAATTTCTAGGGCTTTTTCCTTTTAAGTCTCAAGGTAAAACTGAAACCCTTTTCCTTATGTGGCAAACATCAGCTTGGTTTAAAGCTGCACTGCTGCAGAGGCAGGTGAGAGACTCACTTGAGCAGGTAGGCGCCGGCGATGTGCAGCAGGTAGAGCGCGATGCAGCGCAGCTGCCTGGGGATCTCCTCCTGGCAGGGGCACAAAAGCCAAATCAACCTCTCAGCCCTCTCCACCTGCCCTCTCCCACAGTTCCCTGTCCCAAAACCCCCCACCTGGCACTCACCTTGCGGACTTTTTGGAAGTAGAGCTCGGGCAGGGCGTGCAGCCAGTACGCCAGCTGGCACAGGTAGAAAAACTTCACCTGGTACCTGAAATGCAGGGAGGAGCCAGGTGAGCCAGCCCAGGCCATGGCAGGACCCCAAGAACCCGAGTGCCAGGGCAGCATTGGGCAATCCCTCCACTGCTCTGGAGCCATGGGATTCAGGAGAAATCATTTCAGGGCTGAAATTATTTGTAGAGCTGAGAGAGCCGCACATGGAGTTTATCCAGATGCTTGTGCTGCGGTCTCTGTGCTCCCAGCAAACCTCACTTTTGTAAAAAACTAAGGAAGGGTCATTCCCCGCTGCATTTCTGTGAAAAATGAACAGCAAAGAGACTTTCCCAAGGTGATGCAGGAAACAGGCAGGATGAGTAACCAAGCCCACAGAGCTTTCCTCATGAAACTCTCTGGGACACCCTCCCCAGGCTCACAAATGAGATATCCCCATTCCCCAGGGCCTCACTGCAGCACCCTTGCTGCAGGCTGCATGCAGAGGGTGCTGTGCTGTCAGCATCCCACTCCCAGCAGGCAGAACCATGGAGAGGAAGGAAGTAGCCAGCCCCAGAACAAAATGCCCTCACGAGCGCTTACGGCAGATAAACATGCGGGTAGTTTTCCCACAGACTCCGGGGGTTTGAAATGTATCCTTCCTGAAAAAGAGAAGAGAGGCAAGGCTTCAGCAAAACAAAACAGGTTATGAGAGGGTGGGCTGATGGTCCAGTGAAATGAGGAACTGGGGATGACACCCAAGTCTCGTCACAGCCTGCAGGAAAAAACACGTTCCCTGTGAGGGCCAAGGCTGAGCTCTGCATCTGTGGGTCTCCAGGACCCCTCTAAAATTTCAGCAGGCCCCTTGTTTGGGGGCTGAAGGCTGCTTGCTCAGTTGCACAGAGGGTCCCAAGTTCAGAAGAGGATATTCTGGGGTTTGGAATGCTCTGGAGGTGCAGGGGTGAGATTCCTGCAGCATGGCTCAGGCAGCTGTGTGCATGGTCCAGAGGCTTCTTCCCCACTGCCATTTCTAACCCCAGCAGCACTTAAGCAACAAGAAGTGCTTCTGAAGAGAAAAAGGAACAGAAAACACCAACAAAAATAACTGGATGTGAATTGGATAGTTTCAATTTCCACCTCTTGCCTCACAGGATGGGACTCCCTTGTCACTCCTGCCACACAGATGCTGCCCCGGGCTTTGCAAGGAGGTGCTGGCATGGGAAATTTGTCCTGCCCAGTCACCATCATCCATTCCCTGTCTGTCCCAAGACCCTTTTTTTCAGCTGGGGAAGGCCAGGGAAGCACAAGGGTGACCTGCTCTGCACATGTTGGGTGTTTGGGGAGCAGTGTGGGTTGTACAGGAAGCTCCAGCCCCACAGCTGCTGAGGGATGGGTCTGGCACTGGGCAAGGGGAACCCAAAACCAGCAGCATCAACTGTTGTGCCCAAGTTTCCTTCCTCAGAGCCCAATGGGGCAGAGGCAGTGCCAACAGATCTCTAGAAATGATGGCCTTGAAGGGAAAAGTAGTTCTCTAAGGAGGGCTGGCCCCTGAGCAGTGGGGAGGGGATCTGTCCCCAAGGATCCATCCCCAGAGCCACTGGAGACCACAGCTGGACCCCAGTGGCCACAGGCAGCAAAGCATCATCATTTCACACTGCCAAAACAGTCAGATCTCTGCCACAGCACTTGTTTTCTTCCCTCCCCCTTCCTTCCCAAAATGACAGTTTTCCCTCTGAATTCTTTGGGTTGACACATCCCCAAGGAACAGAGTGGTTTCCCTGTTTTCAAAGATTCCCTCACCATCAGCCTGCCAAGGAAGGAACCACAAAGAGGCATCCCAAAATTCTGCCCATCAGCCCCATGACACTGCAAATGGCACCCAAAAACCTCAAGGCACTGAATGTATATAAGGAGGAATATAAGAAGCTGAGAAAGGCATCAGGTCCAGGAGCAGAGGATGGAGATGATGGGGCCAGGCAAGACTTCTGGGGCCCAGCTCCAAAACTATTTCACAGCCCATTTACCTGTGCCTTGTACACAGGAGAAGGATCTCCCAAAACTGGCCCCATGCAATGGCTGGAAAGATCCACCACAGCTGAAAACTAAACTAAACTGAAATGTGCCTGTTTTGGCCCAAAAGCTGACTGGGGACTTTGGTGACAGTGGGATTTTGTGCTCCAGAACCCACAACTCCCCCTGGAAAGCCAAATGCCAGCCAGCCCCGTCCCTTACCGTCACCACGACGTACAAGCACCAGATGACAGAGGTGAGGTGGAAGGCAACCAGCTGCCCTGACTCATTGAACTTGCTGTGCTTGACCTTGGAGAGATGCAGACGCCTGTTGATTTTCTGGGAAGGAGCAGAGGGAGAGACAAACAAACAAGACAACATGAAACCACCATCAACTCTCTCTCCTCACCCCGAGCAGCTCCCAGAGATGAAGGCTCACTCATCATCACCTCAGCCCCCAAAACCAGAACCAGACCACCCCCAGAACAGCACTGAAGTGCAGCAGGAGCACAGCCCCCCGTGGGATTTGAGGGATTTTGAGGACAGGGAATGGTGCTCACGTTCAGGATGTATTCCTGCACCACCGCGTGCAGGATGATGGCGATGAAGATGTAGAAGAGGATGGTGACCAGATCCTTCAGCCCATAGTGATACTGGACCAGTTCCCCATCTGCAAAGAGATCAGAGTGTGGGTCAGACCTCCCCATGGCCCAAAGGATTGCCAGGGAAGGGCTTAGTGGGGAGCAGCTTGGATGGGGACACCAGAGAGAGGTCGTGACTGTGCCAGTGGTAGGGAAAACGGGCTCCCTCCAGGGTTAGCTGATGGCAGAGGTGGGTGGTTTCCCCTCAAACAGGTACACACCTCAAGGGAGAGGACACTGGGGACACTAAAAGCTTCCCCCTGCCACTGGGGGCAGCTCAGCTGTGGAGCTGGGAATTTATCACCTGCAGGGATGAAGACATGGGAGCCTAAAGCAAGTGATGGGATCAGGGATGCCCCACTAGGAACATCAGGGCTTGGCATAGGATTTCCTCCTCAGTTTTAATTTAATACTTCCTTATGATCTCCCACTCCTCCCTGAAAACTGCTGGAGCAGGATTCAGCTGCCTAAATGAAGATGCCTTCTGCTATTCAGAGATCTGAGGCAGCAGCACAGGGCTGGTGGATGAGAAATAGGACCCATTGGAGGCTGTGCTCTTCTGGAGCAACAGGAGACCCAACAGCACCCAAAATACCCCAGACAGCTGCATTTAGGTGACTATTTGCAGCCCTGAAGCTTATGGGAAGAGGCAGAGTTGGGAAGGCTGCAGGAAGTATCATCACACGAAGCTCAGCCCTCCCCTGGCTGCTGCTCTCCCTCACCCTGATCCAGTCTGTCCTCTTCTGATACCAGTGCTAGGAAGAGACTGCTCTGTCACCAGCCCTGCTCACCCTAAACAAAGCTCCATTCCACATTTCTAACATTTGAACAGGATTTATGAACACACCTGGCACAAGGATATGAAAACACCCTGTCCTTAGGAGCCCCTGGTGTTGTGCTGACCTAGAGGCAAAAATGGTGCCTGTATCCCAGAGCAAGGTAAAGACAGAATTGCAAGGCCAAAGAAAATATCATGTACATGTGCTCTGCCTCCACACTCCAGGGCACCTCAGAAGCTCTAGCAGGAGCTGTGGGGAACATGGGAAAGCCTTGGAAAAATTTAGATTCCTCCCAAGAAGCTGCTGCACCAAGATCTCTCTCCCCACTAGCCCATGCCCTATATTGATACCCCAATACCTGGTCCTGGGGAGGTGTTTCTTTGCCCCTGGGACTTCTCCTATCAGGAAAGAATAAATCCCTTAAAAAAACAGCAGAGGAAGTTGTCTGGACTGTGCCACAGGGGAAGAAGGGACCACAATTTAATCTGGAAGCTGGATGATTCCTTCAGCCATAACCAAAGCCTTTAAGGGCAGAGCTTTTATCTTCCGCATGTCTGCCTCATTGTGGCTCCACTAATCCCAACACCCTGCTCTTTCTTTGGATGATTACTCAAACACTCCCAATTAACTGCAGTTTTCTGCCACCAGGCCAGCCTTTGTGCCCCGGGCATTTGGCTCATCCCGAGCCCAGGCCTTTACCCAAACCACCTCCTGCTGTCTCCACGCCAGTGCCCAGGTCCCTGCCAGATCCAGAGGGGCTCCGAGCCAGGAAGGCAGCAACCAGCAGGCAAAATAGGAGCAGGGGCTGAGCCTCCTGGCTGGGAGCTCGGATACCTCCTCTGGTCCCTTTGGTTCTGAGCTGCACCAGCTCAGAGCCTCCTGGAATTTAGTCCCTGTGAATCAGAGCCTGCCTGGAGCAGGGATGCTGTGCACCATCATGTGCAACCCCCAAAAATCAGCAGGGCAGGGATGACAGGCACAGCCCCTGCTGCTTGGCAGAGAGGTAAATCCCTCCTGCTCCTCAGGGGGACAAGAAGCTGCTCCAGGCAGGCAATCACACCGTTGGATCCTGCCTGACCAGGCTTGGAGCAGCATCCTCACCCTGCAGGGAGCACAGAGTGGCCTGGCCATGGCAGAAAGAGAGAGGAAGCCCCCAGACTCCCTGGAAAGCATTTCTTCCCAACTCTGGCAGCATGAGGGCTGGCAGACATGACCAGAGTGCTCTGAGCCACTCAAACTTCCCTTCTTCCCAAAACATCTTATTTTTAACATCTCTGCCAGACTGTATTTACTGTATTTACTGCCAGGCAAGACCCTGAGCAGTTGATCAGTAGAGGGTGAGCCCAAGCCAGCTGGAAGTGAGGATTTGGGGCAGACCAGACTCAACTTTCCCCTGGGATTTGTGGAGCAGAGGCATCTCTCACCTGCTGTAGGCACACTAACATTATACTGAGGTAAGATGAACAGGAAGGCAGTCTTGGCTGTGACCTGTCAAAAACAGAGAAGAGAAGCAAATCAGTTGTTAAATCCATTCCTCTGGACCAGTTTTTTTTTCCTATCACAATGGGAAAGGCAAATCACCCAGGGAGATGTGCCAGCACCAGCTTCACTTGCAGAAACACGGAACTTTGCACTGGTCACCCACAGGATCCCAGATCTACGTCCAGAAAGGGAAAAAAAGCGTGGGATGAGACATCAGGACATCCAAAACCCAGGGCTGTGCTACTCACTCTTCATTTATTGAATCATAGAATCGAAAAATGGAATATCCTGAGTTGGAAGGAGCCAAAAAGATCACTGAAATCCCACTCCTGTCCCTGCACAGGACACCCCAAGAACCCCATCCTGTGCCTGAGAGCATTGTCAAAACCCTTCCTGAGCTCTGTCAGGCTTGGGGCTGTGACCATTCCCTGGGGAGCCTGTTCAGTTCCCCTCCGGGGAAAGAACCTTTTCCTAATATTCAACCTAAACCTGACACAGCTCCAGCCCTTCCCTCTGGTCCTGTCATTGATTACCAGAGAGGTGGCCAATTACTAAACTGCTTGTAATTCCAAGGAATGATCCTCCCCAGCAGCAATGCGGGAGGCTTTGTGGGGATGGGGCAAAGCATCCACCCCACAGGACATCTCAAAACTGCACCTTTGAGACCAAAGCACCCTCAAACAGGGGCCACAGCAAAACCCAGTGCACAGCCATCCAACACCCAGCATGCCTTCATCCCATCCAACCCCACACTGCCAACAGGTCACCAGATTTTTCCTTTCCAGTGGCTCCCAGCCAATCCTCCAATGCTTCACAAGCACCCACCCTCAAACACAACCATTCCCAAAAAGTCCTGTGCCCATCAAACACCGATGGAGATGAGCTGCATTTCACACAGACATGGCTGCCACTGATTCAGAGCTGCAGGCTATTGAATTCCCAGCTGGAAATTGCTCCACAGCTTATGGGGAAGACAGGGGGATTTTGCCAAGAGTTCCCATCCTGCCACCACTGGCATTGAGCAACCAGTGCAGGCAGCCCCAGCTCGAGGACAGCAAACTCCATGGTGTGTTTTCATGATGTTTGGAGATTTTATTGTTTTTTCCACTTAAAAAAATAAAGGAAATCCCACATGTTGTGCTCTGTTTGAGGAGGAGTAGATGCAGGAGACAGAGACCATGGGCAGAGTTTGGGGTGGGAATGGAAAAAGTGCATCGCCTGGCCTCAAGCTGGCTGAGGGAGACACTTCTGGCTCCTACAGACCTTGCTGGCTGGGAAAGCCAAGTTGCTTCATCCCAGAGCTGTGCAGCACATCCAGGAGTTTACATCCAAACCTTGCCACAGGCTGGCACAGGGCATGAAACAAAGGCATGGAGCCAGTGGTGCTGCAGGGATGGGTGGCTGTGTCATGGACAGCAGCAGGCTCTGATGGATTTACAGCTCCCCGAGTACCTGGCTGACATCCACTGCTGTAAACAGCTGGGAACAAGACATCACCTCCAGGTGAAGCCTCCTCACCTGCTGGAGAGGACACAGGCCAGAGCTGTGAGTCCAGGACAATGACCCTGGAGAATCTCCAGGGTGGGAAGCAATGCCAGGACAGAGCTCAGCCCTCAGTTTCCAAGGATTCTCCTTCTTTCCCAGAGCACCTGGTAGGAAGTTTCCTCCATCCACTCCAGCATCAAGCAATGCTTTGTCCCATCTCCACACCTGCCTTTGCTTCCTATGGGCTGGAGAAGCACTAGCACCCCTGCACCTTTCCTTACAGAGGGGTGGCAGGTTGCTTCCTAAAGCCTCAGTGAAATATTTTAACAACTGTGACCTCCCAAAGGCAGGCATCTGCAAGGCAAAAAGCAGGTTTCCTTGGCTCGGGAAACAGGGATGAGCACCAGGGATGGTAAAACCCTCCAGAGTCTGCCTTGAGCATTTCACAGGCAGCCAGGGAAAGCAGAAGTTTGGAGTGGGAAGAGCAACGTGAGGATTATTCAGAAGCACAAGACTCACTGTCCTGTTTGCTCTGAAACAAGATGCTGCTATGGTAGGGGCAGAATTCATGGAATCATAGACTAATTTAGGTTGGAAAAGCCCTCTAAGATAATGGAATCCAACTGTTCCCCCAGTTCAGGCACACAGAATCATAAAATCATTAAAGCAGGGAAAGCCCTCTAAGGTTATCAAGTCCAACCATTCCCCCAGCACTGCCAAGCCCACCACAAAACCAGGTCCACAGGTGCCACATCTTCACAAGTTTTGAACAATTCCAGGGACGGTGACACCACGACTTTCAGCCTGTTCCAATCCCTGACTGCCTTTTCAGCAAAGAAATTTTTCCCTCATATCCAACCTAATCCTTCCTGGCACAACTTTTTAGAGGGTGGGAGAGGGATTTGTCTCCATGGGACACACAGAGCAGGTAGCAAACACTGTGTATTTATTTCTCATCCACTCCCTGACCTGCATCAAAGGCCACCTCTATGCAGAGGGAGATGTTACTCATCCCAGTCTCATCCTGCCTTGCATGAGGGATGTGGCACTTGGGGGCACGGGTTAGTGGTGGCCTTGGCAGTGCTGGGGGAATGGTTGGACTCAATGACCTTAGAGGGCTTTCCCTATATCAATTATTTTATGAGTCTGTGCGCATGAAACAGGTAAATTTGAGAAGCAGCTTTCCTGGGAGCTCTCTACAGCCATGAAGNCAATGACCTTAGAGGGCTTTCTCTACATCAATTATTTTATGAGTTTGTGTGCCTGAAACAGGTAAATTTGGGAAGCAGCTGTCCTGGGAGCTCTCTACAGCCATGAAGAAGGAAGCACATCCTCAGCAGTGCGTGGCTTTCTGCTGGTTAAAGCCACTCACTCAAGGACCAAAGAGCAGATTGATGGTGGAGAGACAAAACTCAACGTGTCCACCAAGACCAGAGTTTCCTGAGGAGCCTGGATCAGCCAGGACAGGGATGAGGCTGTTTCTCATGTCCAGAAATCAAATTAGCACACCCACCTTGCAGCCCTGGGTGGCAGAGCAATAGATAAAGCCAAGCAATCCCAGCACTACCACACATTTACTGTTTATCACCAGGCATTTACTCCCTGATAATCTGATTGGAAAAATCCACACCTCCTCTAGCCTGGAGACTGCTGCTTAATACAGAGCAGCAAAGCTCTCCCCATCCTTTTTTAGAGTCCCAGAATGGTTTGGGTTGGAAGAGACCTTAAAGATCATGTTCCAAGCCCCTGCCATAGGAAAGGGAGACCTTTCATAGACCAGGATGCTCAGAACCCCATCCAGGAATTTAGAAGATGCTGTTTTTACCCCTGCCATGAAATGCTCCACACCAAAATCCCAACTCCACTTTTGCAGATGTGCAAGTGGCTTTTAAAAAGGTGTCTAAGCACACGCATCCAGGCAGTTCAGCACCTCTCCCAGAGAGTACCCACTGCAACTCTCAAACACTAATACTTTCAGGAATGAGGGATGACTTTTGAGCATCCTTCCCCAGGACACTCTATGGACTCCTGGAACAGCTTGCTCAGATTGGTTGTGGACTCCCCATCCCTGGAAGTGTTCAAGGCCAGGCTGGACAGGGCTCTGAGCAATCTGGTCTGGAGGAAGTTGTCCCTCCCCATGGCAGAGGGTTGGAATGAAATGAGTTTTAAGGTCCCTTCCAACCTGAACAATTCCTGGATTCTACAAAACATCTTTACCTTCTCAAAAGCCTCATCCAGTGGGATTTGTCTTCACCCCATGCCACCATCCCCATGGTCCTGTTTGAGTTAAAGCCTCTCTGGAGGAAGGAAGCAGCTCCAAACCTCTGGCGGGGGAGGCTGGGGGAGTTTTCTGCAGTTGGAGCCGGGAAAATATTTCCAGGGCTTGAAAAACAACTCAAACTAATTACAGACAAAATGCTGTCCAAAGGCTTTTCTCACAACTTTGGGTTTCTTTTCCTCCCCCTAGCCAGAGTTTTTGAAAGACAAACTTGCTGATCCACAGTATGGATTGACACAGGCCCTATATGTAAACTGAAGCCCAAACTTTGGACCAAAGCCTTTCAAAGTAAACATCTGGCTTTGACAAAAAGCCCTTCCCAAGGGCGGTGCAGCCCCTCTGCCCCCACACACAAACTCATCCCCCAGCACAACATGATTTCCACTGCCTCACCCTCCCTCCTTTTTATTCCCTTTTTAAAAGCAAACCTAAATACTGCTCTTTTTTAACCTTTCTTCCACTCTTCCCCAGCTATTTAACCCTTACACAGCCCGTGTGCCTCAGCTCCCACATCTGGCAAAGACCAGAGGCAGGAACACATTTTGTTTTCCCTCATTAACAATGGGAAGGCCTTAATTTTGAGAGTACTACGGAGAGGACCGGGAAGGGGAAAGTATATTTAGCAGGAAGCCTGGAAATAGCAGCTCATTCGTCAGCAGCCTTCTCCTGACAGTGTCACAACCCTGAGTTTGGGAGCCCGTGACTCACATCCCACAGTCTGCACAGGGGGGAAGCCCAGCAAGGAACCACTTCTAAAACAATGGTTTATAACTTTGTTTCATCACCCCAGGGATAAGACTGAGCCTCAGTTTCCCTACCCTAAGAGATTACAACAGCAGCCCCCATCTAAAATAGAAACTTCTCCAAAATCAGCAAAGCTTTCCCCAAAACCTGACCTGACACCGCTCACAGGAGCCAACCCTGGTGGGACACGGGTCAAACCCAGCCTTCATTTTTCTGCAAAGCAGGGTGGACAGAGATATGCAAAGTAATTTCTGCATGAGGATGGGAAGCACCTGTTTCGCGTTTCTATACAGAGTCACTCAAAATAGTTTTTCACCAAAAAAAAGGGGAGGTTTCTTTCTGGGCTCCAGCAGCCACACTCATGTGGCAAAACCCCTCTCTGGCACTGGGCAGCTGCACAGCCAGCTGTGTTTTCACACCCTGAAGGCTTAGGGCTGGCTGGGAAGGAAAAAACCCTTTGTAGTGTCCAGCTCAAGGCAGCTTTCTTTGGGGAAACTCCTTCCAAGCCCGGGGCTTCCCTCCCTGAGCAACACTTTTGATCCTCAAAAACACACACAATTTAAATAATCAAATCCAACACACCTGTAACACCCAGGAGCAGCCTCATGCCACCAAATCCCATCATGACTGGCACCTGCTCCCTGCCACAGAGGAATGACCAGCTTGGTGAATCCATAAGGATGGGGGAAAACTGTACACCCAAAAAGATGCTCAAGGTGTAGCTTATGCTGTGCTTGGGCAGTGGGAGACACATGGCAGGCCCCCAGTACCACCCTGAGCAGGGTGCTGGAGCAAGGGAGCAGGCAGCTCCTGAGGGATGCCTGGGAAAAGGTTAAAAACCTTATTTGTGTCTTCCCCAAAAAAACCTTCCCTGCAGGAAACGGCCTATTGTGAGCAGGATTCGGCCTTTTCCGCTGAGCCTGAGCTTGGCTGTGGCCACTGGCACTGGGGAAGGTGGAAGCCCAGCTGCAGGGTGGGAAGCAGGGATGGGAGGAGAAGGAGGGGAAGGGACAGTGGCAGGTCCTCCTCAACGTGCCATGGGATCAGAGCTGCCACCAAAATTCACCACAGAGGTGGCACAAACGGGTATGGATGGTTTGGAGGGCTGGGCAAGAGCAGAGGCTGACTTCTCCTCCAGGGGAAAAGAAAGCAGAAGCAATAAATGTAATAATAACATACAAATAAGCTAAAATAGCCACAAGGACCAAGAACTGTCCCAGACTTCCAAGGGGAAGGCAGGCATGATGCTGCCAGGCACTGGAAGCCACTCTGGCATGTCAAGCACTGAGCTCTGCTGGGAGAGCAGCAAACTGCTGCTTTCAGCATCCAAGGGAGATTTAATTAGAAGACATTAAAAAAAAAAAAACCAGAAACACCAAAAAGCCCTCCCTGCTGCCACCTCCACAGGGTGGGGGGGGTTCATCATTTTCAAAACTGCCCTTACAGCACCGTATCAACCAAAAGCACCACAGCAGCAAGCCCAGGTACCACCTCTGCAGGACGGGGCTCCCAATATGCAACAAAACCATCTGCAGGGAGAAACGCTGAGACAGAGAGGCAACCACAGTGGCATTTTCTTTTTAAAGTGCAAGTATGAAACTTGCAGCCCAACTTTGCAGCATTTGCATGTGGCTTTGGAATACAGCTGGTCCTCCCGGGTCGGTTTCGAAACCCTTAACTAAATATATATATATATATATGCACAAGGACATAGAAAAGGGTTCGAGTGTTGTAAGAGACTCGTTCATTCAATGAGTTTGCAGTAAAAAAAGAGGGGGATAGAAAAGCAGGGGGTTCCAGCGGGGAGGAATTAAGGAAATGGATTTCCTCCTCCTGCGATTTGCTACAGAAGGAGCCTTTCCTCCCTCGCCAGGCCCCCCGGCCACCCCTTTCCCATCCGGATTTGCTTTGAAACGTGGCACTGCCGAAGGGGAGGGTTCAGCGGGGGAGGCGGGGGGGGTCCCGGCCGGCGGTGCCGTTGACCACGGCCCGGTGCCTCGGCGTGGGATGCCCGGAGCGGAGCACGGCAAGGGGAAAGCAGGGCGGAGAGAGGGAAGGAGCAGCGGGAGGGAGACAGCGGCGTTCCCGGCATGGCCGTGGTGGGACAGCGGCCTTGCGGGGGTCTGCGGCCACTCGGGCAGGGTGAAGGGATCCCGTGGATGCCTTCCCATGGCCCGCAGCACAGCGGGAGAGGCCGGGGAGCCGCCGGCGGGTGCCCGAGGCCCAGGAGCCCCCGGCGCTCGTCCCACAGCGCGGGGTCAGCGGGCTGCGGAGAAAACACCTGGGAAAGGGCTATTGTTAAAGAAAAAAAAGGCTAAAAAAAGGCTAAAAAAAAATCTTCCCATTCCCAAGAGCTGGGAATATCACACGAGGCTTGGCTTCTGGCTGTGTGGGGTTGATGTGCCCCTCAGAGCTTGGGACACCCTGAGAGCTGCGCTGGGTTTGGGGCAGGGGGTCTGACACCGCCTGTGCTCCCCCTGCCCAGCCAGGGACCCCCGGCAGAGCTGGAGCGGGGGCAGAGGGATGTGCCACCCCTAAAGCCAGCACCAGGCTGGGTCCCCGTGGGAATGTGGGGAACCTCTCCGGTGGTGGGTGCGAGATGGGCAATGAATGGGGCGGCACCCTGACCCCCAGACCGAGGGGTCCCGCACCCCACAGCCCCTCCCCGTGCGGGATGGGGGCACCTGG
>VWYE01001383.1:106262-117665 GCA_013398995.1 Alaudala cheleensis
GCTCCGACCCGCGCCGGGACGGGGTCCGGCATCGGCACCGGGAATCGGCACCGACCCCGCCTGCACCGGGACCCGGCCACAGAGCCGGACCCGCACCCAAACCGGGACCCAGCACCCAATGTCGCCCCGGAGTCTGACCGGACCTGGGCACGGACACGGACCTCACCCCAGCCCTGGACACGGACCCGGAACCGGCACAGCCCCAGCACCGGTCCGAGAGCCAGGACCTGGACCCAGCACAAGACGGAAAGCTCGGATGTGGACCCAGGCACCGGGTATGGATACGGACACGGACCCTTCCCTGCACCAAGCCCCAGCCCTAGACCTGGATCCAGCCCCTGCTCCAGCTCCGCACAGCCCTGGACCCAGCACCGACCCGGGACCCTGGACCCAGCACCAAAACGGGACCCAGGACCCAGCCTGGTATCAGACAGAGAACCCAACCCTGGTCACGATTCCTGCTTGCCCCATGCAGACTCTGGTTCCCCACAGCAGGTGGAGGCACCCACTGGTTTTGGCACCCACCTCACATCTGCACCCCCGTACTGTGCAAATTTGGACACCCACCCACGCTTGAAACCACCTATTTGTGTATGTGGGGATGCCCACCTGCATCTGCACCCACCGACTGCTTGTGTGCACACAGACACCTCTGCACCCACCCCACTGTGCACACCCTGCAACCCCCTGACACCTTGCCCTGCTTCCCAAAGTCCCCATGCTGAACCCCAAATCTCCCTCATTAAGCAGGGAAAGGCCTGAGGCATGAGGAGCCTTCTGTAATCCCGCCTTCCCAAAACCACACCCCAGCTCGATCTGGGCTGTAGCAGTGGGGACAGAGGGTCTCCAGGGCAAAACAGTGGAACATTTGCTGTTATTCATTGAAGTCAATCCCAAAAATATCCCCAAAGCTTCTCAGGGAACTCCAAGGACATGAGGGGAGTGGGCAGGGCCCTTTGGTGGCTTTGCTTAGGAAAATCAAGTTATAAAGTGTTTTGACTTGAAAGATCTCCCTTCAAGCAAAACATGGATCCTTTTGCTTCCAGGGTCTCATTCAGCTTCTGCAGCATCCCTGGATCCCCACGGATCCTTCACAGATCTGTCTTGTGTGCAGTGAGGATGGATTCACAGGAGGGAGAAAACACTGCTCCAGCACATTTGAGAGAACTGAGCCGTCTCAAACCTGGTGTTGAGAGCACAAAACATTTTCCTCCAGCCAAATCCAGCTGGGGAAGCACAGTCCCTGGGTCCTCATTAAGCACTCGGTCCTATTAGGCAAGTCCTGATTAGCTGGGCTTACCCTCTGCTCCCCCCCTCTGTGGTATTGTTTAGCCTTGGAGCCATGGGCACAGAGCTGCAGCCTGGGCCCTGCCTTTTACAGCAACACTGAAGGCACCAGAAAGGGATTTGCAGCAAGCCAAATTTAATTAAAAGGGGAAAAAATATCCAAAGTTTCAGCTTGGAAAAAAACAGACAAATAACAACAGCCCTAGGGCAAATAATTCGATTTTCTGTAATGTCCAAGTATTGTGTTTCAATGTTGTTAGAAGTGGAAATATGGTTTTTCTGGGGAAATCTTTCTTGGGCTAGTTTGGGGGGTGTGTATTACATCATTTTGGGGCTGGAGGGAATGTTTTTTCACCCAGCCCAAAACCTGGCACCCATGGACAGTGCTCAGAAACTGGGCTGCTGGAAGGTGAGATCCCAGCAGGGCTGGGGCAGGGCTGCAGCCCCACACTCAAGCCCTGTTGGTACAATTCCATCCTGCTTTATTTTATTTCACCTTGAAAGAGGGACAAACATGACCCATTAAAAATAACAAGCCAAGGGGACAGTGCCAGCAGTCAGGACAGCCACGTTCCCAAGCCCAGGCACTCATCTGGGCATTGTTTAATTTCTTAGGGACGCAGCCTCTGTTCCTGCCTGTTTGCTCCTTTTTCCAGAACACCAGAGTGGCACGGCCAGTTCTCCTGGGGAGCCCTTGGGTCACTCCCTGCATTGTCAAAATTCATGCTTGGTTCCCGCTCCCACGTTACCCTTGAGAGCTCCTCTCACCTGTGGCATCGAGCTCCCCTGGGCTGGGGCACAACCCTCCACCTCTCTAAAGTGATGAAGAGGGTTTCCTTCAGAAACAAAATGAAAAAGGTTCACAGGAGGCAAATGAGCAGAAATTTTCTATTTCAGAGCAGGCAAAAGCACTGGACAATCTGTCTGAGTGCAGTGGGATGGAATTATCCCCTTGCTCTAGCTCCAAATGTTGGTGATGAGCACACCTAAAATCTGGACAGATCCTGGTCTAGCTCAGGATCATTCCTCATCCAAAAACAGCTCCATGGCAGATGCTGCAGAAGGAGCCGAGGGTCTGGCCAGGTCTCCTCAAGCATTTGGAACATTTGGAAGGTAACATCAGCAGGTTGCCTGGAGCAGCTGGTCCATTGCCCCTCTGCCAGCTGCAGTTTTCCATCCTGGGTTTGGACTGGCCCAGGCCTCCATATTTTTCCACACAGAGCAGTGACCTGGGATTGGTGGGATTTCTGCACCCCATGGGGTTGATGTGAAGACAAACCAGAGCGTGGAGTGACCAGGTCACCCACCTGGGCACAGCTCCAAGGGTACAGCACCAAAATGAGGACTCAGCACCATGGTGGTGACAGCTGGAGGCACTTCTACCAAACCCCCAGGGTCCCACCGTGCATCCAGTGTGATCTGGGGCATCTCCCCTGGAACACACCTTTGGACATGAAGGCACCATGGGATATTTATAGGTCAGTGACCCTTCTCCTGAAGAAGGCAAGACCCTGACAGTGATTTTCAAACATTCCCCGTGGCCTAGTGATGCCTGGGAAGTAAAAGGAGATGGCTACAGCCATGGTCTCATTCCTCCAAGCACTCACTGTGCATCCACCTCCACTATCCCAGAGCTCCCCATTTCATTCCCACTGGCTCCCACTGCAATGCCACAGCAACATCACTCCTGCACCTCCCTCTCCTTTCCAGCAATCATCCTTGGAGGGATTCAAAAGTCCTGTGGGGATGTGGCATGTGAGGACATGGGTTAGTGGTGGCTTCGGCAGTGCTGGAGAATGGTTGGACAGGATGAGCTGAGACCTTTTCCAACCTTAATGATTCCATAACACAGGCACTGGAGGTGCACACAGTATCTGGACCTTGAGCTACATCTCCCTCTGGTGGCAAAGGAACAAGGAGTTTTGGGGAGAAACTCCTCCCCAGCGTGATTTCCCCAGTCTGACAGCATTGGGAAAAGTCTGGAGGGGCACCAGGTCATTGGAGCATCTTCAGTTCTGCCCCCACAGAAGACAGGAAGGGTGGAGAGGGGTTCTCTGAAGCTGTGTTTTGCTGCTGGAGTACTTCTACTTCAAACAGGGCTTTAGAATTCACTAAAGAATAGGTTTAGATGGGATATAGGGAAGAAGTCCTTCCCTGTGAGGGTGGGGAGGCCCTGGCACAGGTTGCCCAGAGAAGCTGTGGTTGTGCCATCCCTGGAAGTGTCCCAGGCCAGGCTGGGGCTTGGAGCAACCTGGAATGGTGGAAGGTGTCCTTGCCCATGACAGGGGATTGGAATAAGATCATCTTTAGGGACCCTTCCAACCCAACCCATTCTGGGATTCTCTGATTAAATACAGGTTATTTCTACAGGCAGAGACCTGTGGCTCGGTGCTGGGACTGTACAAGCACACAGGGCTTGGACCCTGGGTGAAACAGGGTTCTCACACAGGTTGGAAGCCTTTAAGGACAGACAATCCATATTATCCCACCTGATTTCACATTGCTCCCAAGGAGAATGTGGAGGGGAGCATGGCTCACCAACTCTCATCATCAGGGAACACAGCCCTCACACAAACACCCTCATCCCAACCCCAGTCCTTGTGCACCCTCTGATTCCCCCCTTCTCTTTTGCCATTCCTTGATCTCTCCAGGATTTCCACAAGCACCTCATTTGAGCTCAGAGCCATCAGCTCATGCTGCACCTCTGCACTGTGGATGTGCTCTGAGAAATCAAAGTCCACGTTTACACCAGGCTCCTGTGCACAAAAGTATTCTTTACTTTCTCAAAATTGTTTCATTTCTGACTGGCCTGTGGGACAGTTTCATGCTGGCTGAATCTTTTTCTAACACCCAGCCTTAACCTTCCCTGACACATTTCCATGCCATTCCCTCAGATCCTGGTGCCCAGGTCCCTTCTTCACTCTCCTGCTGGAAATCCCAACAGACAACTCATCCTGGGGCCGCAAGAGCCAAGAGTGGGAAAAGAGACCCCTCCACACTTATTTTCACCCCCAACATGATACACAGACACAGCAAAGGCTGGTTTGGGCTGTTTTCAATCATAATTATATATTATCAAAAGTAGAAAACCAAGATAAAAATTCCTGTCATGGCCCGGCAGCGCCGCTGCCTTCTGTGTGATCCACACAGTGAGAAGGGCTCTGGAAAAGCCCCTGGAACTGCTCCTGCCTGCAGAGCACAGCCACAGCACAGGGGGCTGGGGTCCAGATGGAGACAGGGAGCCTCCATCCCCTTGGAATGTGGCTTCACTCCATACTCAGCACCAACTGGGCTTTCCGTGCCCTGAGGAAACGTCTGGCTGGGTCAGCCCTGAGCAGTGAATGCATCATGGAAGCTTTTTTAAATAATTCATCACATGCCTGTGCCCTTCCTGCTGCCTTCCCTGCCCTGTGGCAGCACCAGAGTCCTGCCCACAGTGGGACAACAGCTGGAGAGCACAGCCAGATGTGCTCCAGCTGGCACTCAGGAGCTTGGTGGTGAATCCAGCTGATCAAACCTCAGTTAAAATGTCAGGCCATGTCCTGGGCACAAACCTGTGCCCTGGGCACAAATCCATGCCCAGCCAGCTTGGTGGGAAGCACTGGCTATTTCTGAGGCCATGGTATGGCTGGTTTCAGCTCCTGACACAAATAAACCCTGCCTGCACCAGAGGTTTTATGGGAGCAGTAGAACCGGTTTGAGATTTGGCCTGAGTCTAAGTTTAGGAGGGAGCATCCAGGCAGATGTGGATTATAACCTGGTAACCTGGTCTAGTGGAAGATGTCCCTGCATGTGGCAGGGGTTGGAATTGGATGAACTTTAAGGTCCCTTCCAACCCAGATAATTCTGGACTCCTGTGATCTGTAGCTGGAAGAGGACAGGGAGGAGGCTGGAGAGAAAAGACCACTTGAGGAAGCAGGAGAGTGGGCAAGCAGCAGGACATGGCTTTTGGCTGTTAATTCCAGGTTTTGAGGTTCTGTTCTGCAGCAGGAAGAGGATCTGCAATCCTAAGTGACCCCCAAAATGGAGTTGGTAAAGGCCTCAAGATAAACCTGGTGAGGAAAAAAACCAAGCAATGCTGAGCCTAACTTGAGGCCTTACTCTGCCCAGAAGGAAGGACATCAGAGAGTAAAACCTGACTTAGGCACTTGTTTGTCCTGAGAAAACTGCTCTGGCCAGCACTGCAGCCCCTGAGACAGCAACCAGATCTCCACAGTGGGACAGCCAGCAGCTTGTGCAGGCACTGGTTAAAGGACACACTTCTAGTCATTGTCACATACACACCAGAGGCAGAAGGCTCCAGCTGCCCGGCAGGTCTGTGACATAAATAAGCTCAATAAATAACCAGCCCTGGACTTTTAGGGCTTTTTAAGGCTTTTGAAGTTCTTCAAGACTGCCAGTAGATGTACTGGGAAGGAAGGTGATGTCACAGTGATGGAGGAGCACATCTGCCCCATGCCAGGAGCTCTGTGGGGACAGTCTTTGTCCTGCCACCTCCTGCCATACTCTGTAGATGAGACACAGTCACCCCAAGGCTGACCCCAGGTGACAATGCAGCCCTTTACAGGGTCACTCTGGTAACCCAGACAGGTCTGTGCCCTCTCCCAGCTCCCCCAGTCCTTGCTGGGGGCATTTAAAGCTGGCCTTGGGGGTGGAGGTGAAGCACGGTGACCTCAGCTTGCTCCTCACCACAGTCCCCTGTGGGCCACAAGGGTGGGTGTCCCAAAGGTGTTGGCACCCCACAAGGGCACCCTCTGTCCCTGTGGGCTCTGAGCCCTCTTTGGGGGGACCTGCCACCCCACAGCTGCCCGTGTTGCTGAAGGAAGAGCTTCTCTGCAGACATTTGTGGGCATAAGCGCCCAGGATTGGGCTGATGCTGGCTGTCCCAAGGGATAAATCCCCTCCTCTTCCTCCTCCTCCTTCTCCCAGGCAGCCCTCGCTGTCCCTTTGCACAAGGGCCATGCCTGTGGCTGTGGCCATCCCTGTGCCAGGCGAGGCAATGCCTCCTGCACTTGCACTGAAATACACAGAGGAGCTCTCGGTTGAATCCGGGGAGAAGCCACTGGGGTGGGATGGGGATGGAGGAAAATCAGGCTCCTGCCCTGCTCCATCCTCCTGTGCCATTCCCAGAGTGCCAGCACTGGGTTTGATGCCTCCTCCATTCCCCACTGCCAGTCCAGAGGGATGGATGTCCCTCATGGGCAGGGAAGAGTTTGCCCCAGGCTCCACACCAGGGGGTTTCCCCATCATCCATCCTCCAGGAAAAGCCTCTCCCACGCCACCATCTCCGAAAGCTGCGTTGATCACGGACAGATCTCCTGTCTTCAAGGCCAGCTTCACCAGCAGCCAGTGGTGATGGTCTGTCCAGCTGTCCTCCAAACACCCTTTGGACTGCAGCAGCGATGAGCTGGTCTCGTTTTTGGGCTCTGTCTTGGTCCCTTCCCCTGGCAAGGACTCTTCATCTCCCAAAGTCCCTGAACTCTGCTCAGCTTGGGAGCTCTCTCCAGACACCTCCTCATCCCCAGCTGCTGCAGAGCTGCAGGCTGTCTCCAGGAATCCCTGCCAGATCTCTGTGGACTTGGGATGGAGCAGGCTGTAGTAAATCACCAGAGCTGTGGCACCTGGAAAGGAGCAGAAGAGCATCACTGAGGAGTCCCAGCAGCATTTTGGTCAGGTGTGGAGAAGAGGCCTGACCTTGCTCCACCTCCAGATCAACAAGACCTTTACAAAGATGCTGTTGAGAATTAGGTGCATGAGCAGCACATCTATCAGGCATTTCTGGGGATGCAAGAATCCCACTTGAGCAGCTTTTGGCAAAGGAAATGCACGCTCAACCCCAAATTTAATCTGGATTAATCTGCAAACTGAAAGTTGCCCAGCAGGGAGATGTGTGATGCAGGAAACCTTCCATGTCACAACATCCCCATCCTCTGGCCCTTAAATGAGACATTAGTAGGCTTTCAGCAGGCTTTTAAGACAGTTTCCTAAACTCATCAAGACCACAGGAGCTGCTCTTTTCCATCCCCTTTCTTTAATATGGCTGATCTGAGGATCTGGGGAGTTGCACTATTTCCCTCTGCCCCCATCCCACTGGGAAAACATGACTCAGCTTGGCACAAAGATGCTCCAGAGCTCCTCTGCTCTGGAGACAGGGGATGTTCATAGGGGGAAGTGAAGGATCCAGGGAGACCTCAGAGCCCCTTCCAGTGCCTAAAAGGGCTCCAGGAGAGCTGGAGAGGGACTTGGGACAGGAGTCTGGATGCTCATTTTCTCAAACTACTCTCAAAATGTGCAATCCAGGCTCTAAAATCAACGTTCTTACCTATTACAGACCCTGACATGACAGCCCCAGTCACAGTCAGGCTGTTCCTCAGCTCTGTCTGCAGGAACCGGGTGCCCAACAGCAGCAGGAGTGTGTTCTCCATCAGCATTATCTGCAAGGCAGAGGGAAGAGAGCCATCACTTATTTCCTTCTGATGGCTTCGAATCAGCCTCTCATAACAGAAAACACTCAGTTTCCAGATTTTCATAGATTTTTCGAATCACAGAATGGTTTGGGTCAGGAGGGACCTTAAAGCTCATCTCATTGCACCCCTTGACATGGGCAGGGACACCTTCCACAACCCCAAGTTGCTCCAAGCCCCATCCAACCTGGCCTTGAGCACTTCTCCTGTTATATTTTGCACCTAATATATCACTTAAAACACAGAAGTTGTCAAACTGAACTTTCTGCAAGGTCTTCACCTATTTTTGACCACAGACATTGTAAGGCTGCCTCTAAGGAATCAAAGCCAGTGCAGAAGGCACATCCACCTTGGTGACCACGTGCCTTTGTCAGGACACAGCAAAACGCTGGATTTTGAGCAAGAGATGAAAATGGAGAGTCTGAAGCTGTTGCTTGTTCCCCAGCAGCTGCACCCATGTGGGACATTAAACATTCCAGGTACTCACTGCATAGAACACGGCCACTCTGGCCTTGGAGGGGCCAGGCCTGACATTGATGTAGCAGAAGATGTACACAGCCCCCAGCAGGCAGTTGAAGAGCCTCCAGCAGCACGGCTGGACCACGATATCTGTCTGCTGGGCCCCCAGCCAGAAGGACATGAGCAGCCAGTGGAGCCCTGCAGGGAGAAGGCACTGAATTTGCAAAGCCACTCCTGCACAGTCCCAGCAGCAGGAGCATCACAGGGCTGACTTTGGGGTGAGGTGTGGGGAATCTCAGGTCTCACCTGCCACAGCGAAAACCCAGAAGGAATAGAGCCTGGCAAAGAGCACCAGGGCCAGGACCCGGGTGCCCAGCATCCCTGTCCTCCAGAGCAGCAGGCACAGGATGACAGCAGCTGGTGGGCTCAGGTGGCCAGGCTTCAGCAGGCAGGTGAAGTGGCTGTAGGAGACCAAAGCCCAGGCCAGGGACAGCAGGGACAGCCCTGCACTGACACCTGTGTGGGGACAGGGGCAGTCAGGGCTCTGATGGAGGCTCAAATGCACAGTAGGGCCAATTCTCTGTGTTAAGGAGGTGTTGGGAGCACAGCACCCCCATACAAGCCAGACACCCCTTGATCTTGCCAAGTGAACCACACAATCAAGGAATCACAGGTGTTGAAATCCTAAAAACTGAGAATTTTGGGTTTTCTGTGCTCACAGGCACTGACACACAAGGGAACACTGCATTTGACCTGAGGCCTTGGGACAGGCTTCCAACATTGAGTGAGAACACTGAGATTATGGGTGAGGAGTTTGTGGAAGTGTGTGATTTCACAGGGTGAAGAACTTAGATTTAAGATTTTAGTGCACAGCAATGTGTGTGAGCCAAGATGGAGGATTTAGGGTGTTGTCTGAGCCCTTCTTTTCACTTTCTTCTTCACCTTCTTCTTCACGGGTTTGGGCAGTTTTTGTGATTGGTTAGAAAAGTCTGTAATGCAGACCATTACAGACAAGTAGTTGGTTATTAGGTTTAAAGTAAAAATAATTTAGGTGCATTTCATAATTGGGTGATTTGTCCTTGAAAAGACATGAGAAGAGAAGATAGAGAAGGTAGAGATAGAGAAGGGCTCCATTTTGTGCTCAGTGAGTTGGTGTGCAGAACTCACATATCTTAATGTAGATGAGAATTAATAAACACCTGAGTCTTAAGACAAAATTCATCTCTTGTGCATTCAGTTCCTGGCTAACAGCAAGGCTGATAGGAAGCCTAAGCCCTGGCAAGAAGGGACCTTAAAGGCCATCCAGTCCAAGCCCTTGCAACGAGCAGGGACACCTTCCACCAGACCAGGTGGCTCAGAGGCCTGTCCAACATGGCTTGAATGTTACCAGGGATGAAAGTGGGGTATTTCAACTAAACCCTGCTCAATCTGGTCTCTGCATGCTCAGCACCTCCCTGTGGGTGCCCTCTGAGTGCTGCCTCCATGGTCAGAGCTCTGCAGCCCCAGGGCAGCTCCATCCCAGTCACTGCCATCGGACCAGAGATGGACAATGAGCGAGTGTGACCTTGCACATGCCGTGACTCCACACCACCACATCCCTCTTGGCACACCTGGAAATTCACCTTTGGGGCAAAGCAGCCACCTCTGCTCTCAGCCACAGCAGATCTTTCAGCCACACTTGTCCCTGCTGCTTCACACCGAGGCTTTCCCAGTCCCTCCGCAGCACATTGCTCCACCCGGAGGACACACACAAATCCCTCACCCAAACACATCAACAAACCCTCCGGCAGGGTGAAACAGCCTCCCGGGAACTCACCGGGGATGAATCCTGCTGGGTCCACGGCCACCACCACATAGGTCTGGAGCAGAAGGTGAGGCAGGGTCTGCAGCAGGGCCTCCAGGAGCCGCAGCACACAGACATCCCCGAGCTGAGCCAGCACCTCCCCGGTGCAACCGCCCGTCTCTGCCCTCAGGACATCCCAGTACCTGCGAGTGAGACGCTCATTTTAAAGGAGTAAAGGTTCTTAGAAAAGTTAAAATTGTGGTTAACAATAGCTGAAATGAATAGAGGAGCTTTGCTGAAATCAGTTAAAAGTTAGAGGATAGTTAGAAGAAGCCAGATCTGAGATAAACTATCCTGGATCTAGTAACTCATTGCTTGTCAACTTTATGTTTATGTAGCTGTGTTTTCAGTGAAAAACAGGAAAACTGATCAATAAAATCCCAGGAACACAAGACAATTGCAAACCTCCTGTTTCCAGAAATCATTGAAATAGCCCTGAAAAACAGGAAACAAGGAGTTTTTCAAGAATTCATCAATCACATCTGCTTTGAAAGTGTTGAAAGTTCAGACGTGGGTGATCACTCCTCATAAAAAGACCACCGACCCATTTCAGAGAACAAACTACGCATGGATAATGGCCTTTTTGTTAATTACCATACGAAGTGGAGAAGAGGAGGTGAGGGCGGTATGAATATGCATTTGTATTTTGTGTATTCAACACTTTTGTAAATAAAAGGCTTTGTAATCACCTGTAACCTTTGCAGGGCAGATTAGGGACCTGTCCCAGGAGCTGCCCAGTGTCGTAATAACCATACCCTTTCTAACTTTTGTCCATCACATATCTAATATCGATATTTTGTTGGATATCGATATTAGATCGANGATGAATCCTGCTGGGTCCACGGCCACCACCACATAGGTCTGGAGCAGAAGGTGAGGCAGGGTCTGCAGCAGGGCCTCCAGGAGCCGCAGCACACAGACATCCCCGAGCTGAGCCAGCACCTCCCCGGTGCAACCGCCCGTCTCTGCCCTCAGGACATCCCAGTACCTGCGAGTGAGACGCTCATTTTAAAGGAGTAAAGGTTCTTAGAAAAGTTAAAATTGTGGTTAACAATAGCTGAAATGAATAGAGGAGCTTTGCTGAAATCAGTTAAAAGTTAGAGGATAGTTAGAAGAAGCCAGATCTGAGATAAACTATCCTGGATCTAGTAACTCATTGCTTGTCAACTTTATGTTTATGTAGCTGTGTTTTCAGTGGAAAACAGGGAAACCGATCAATGAAATCCCAGGAACACAAGACAACTGCAAAACTCCTGTTTCCAGAAATCATAGAAATAGCCCTGAAAAACAGGAAACAAGGAGTTTTTCAAGAATTCATCAATCACATCTGCATTGAAAGGGTTGAAAGTT
>VWYE01001383.1:119629-135371 GCA_013398995.1 Alaudala cheleensis
GATATTAGATCGATACTTATATTTTAACAAATCACGAGAGTCACAGTGACGGGATGCCCACCCTGGTTTGAGGAGGTTTGGGGCTGCGCCCGGGTTGTGGGGGTCGGGAGGATGGCGGGGAGCATCTCTCACCGCTTCCAGAGGCCCAGCTGCAGGAGGTGCAGCGCCAGGAGCCAGCAGCCGGGAGCGTGTCCGTCCGCCCGGAACCAGAGGATGCTGAGGAGCTGGGCGGCGTAGCCGGGCACCAGGCAGGCGAGGGTCAGCCCGAAGCAGCCCAACTGCCCACGGACAAGGTAGTGGATGATGGCACAGAGCCCTGGAGAAGGGCAGAGAGGCGGTGCTGAGGGATGACACAGACACACCTCCCCCCAGCAACTGAGCGGTGCCGTTCATAACCACAGAATCCCAGAATGGTTTGGGTGGGAAGGGACCTTAAAGCTCATCTCTTTCCACCCCCTGCCATGGGCAGGGACACCTTCCAGGTTGTTCCAAGCCTTATCCAACCTGCCCTTGAACGCCTCCAGGGATCCAGGGGCAGCCACAGCTTCTCTGGGCAGCCTGTGCCAGGGCCTCCCCACCCTCACAGGGAAGAATTTCCTCCTAATATCCAATATAACCCTTCCCTCTGTCAGTTTAAAGCCATTCCCGCCAGAACTCCATCTCCCAGCCCGCCCAGGGGGTTCGCAGCCCTTGTCCTGGCCTTATCTCCAGCTGCCGGCTCCCGGTGGCTTTGTCAGCTGAGGCACAGCCGCCGCCACCGAGGGGCCCGGCCCCCAGGAAGGCTCTGATAAATAGCTCGGGCTCCAAAAAAACCCCAAATAAATAAATAAGCGGGAAAGGAGAAAAAAAATTAGATTTTTCAAATATGAAAAAAAAAAAATCCCCGAGCACGGCTGGACCCGCGGGGATGCGGGAGCAGAACCGCGCATCGCCCCCAGAGCGGGGCGCAGGGATGACCCCCAGCTCCCCGGCACACGGAGGTGATTCGGGACCCCCGGGACGGCCGCAAAGGCGTCACTGCCAGCATCGCACCCGCCTTCCCCCTCCCCTCCACCGGAGCGCAGCCCCCCGCGCCTCCTGCGCGCTCCCTGCGCGCTCCCTGCGCGTTCACTCACGGGCGCCGCTCTCCGCCGCCAGCAGCGTCAGGCTGAGCCTGGGGACGGCCCCGCGCATCCTGGGAGCAGCGCAGGGAGGAGGAGGAGGAGGAGGNNNNAGGAGGAGGAGGAGGAGGAGGAGGGAGGAAAGGGAGGAGAAGGAGGAGGAGGAGGAGGAGAAAGGAGCCTCCGGGACCGATCCCGCTCCGCCCGCCCCTCCTTGGCCTCAGCGGGCACCTCCCCCAGTGTCCCCTCCCCGGGCAGTGTGACATCACCGTGCTTACGTCACCCCCTTGGGGGGCTTGGGGATACAGGGACAGACCGGGGCTTCACCAGCCGGAGACCCCTGGAGCTGCTGCGCAGTGCCACAAGCCCATCCCGTATCCCCCAAATTGGTGTGCACCGGCTCAAGCCCACCCCGGTGTCCCCCGGGTTCTTGTGCGGTGGCGCAAACCCATCCTGATGTCCCCCGGGTTTTGGTGCGGTGGCACAAACCCATCCTGATGTCCCCTGGGGTCTTCAGAACTGGCACAAGCCCGCCCCGTTGTTCCCTGTGTTACTGTGCACCGGCACAAGCCCACCCCGATGTCCCCCGAATTGTTGAACACTGTGACACGGCCACCCCGATGTCCCCCAAATTTTTGAGCACTGTGACGCGGCCACCCCGATGTCCCCCGTGTGATGTCCCCGTGTGGCGGGGATGAGCACTAGGTGGCAGCTGGGACATGGTGTGCACAGAGCCGCACATTCATTAATCCCGTTGTTTTCCCGCCCCACCGCAGAGATGAGACCGTTGTGAAATGGGATCCCGAGCATCGGACGCTGCAGGGGCCCTCTGGCGTGCAGCTGCTTTCTATCCCAATTTCCAGCCCTGCAGCCTCCAGCCCGTGCTTTTTAGAAAAGAAATTCCCAGCAGGTCGCTACAGGAGAAGCCACAAAAGAGGGGGTTTAATTAAGTCAAAATATCACCTCTGGTTTTGGTGGTTTCTGCAGTACGCTGCAGGAAGCTCCCATGTTTTTGCACATCAGCTGGGCTGTGGGATGTACCTGTGTTCTGGGACTTTACTACATTTATTGTTGCTTTTCTAAATTTTATTGAGTTTTGTTTTGTTTTGTTTTGTTTTTTGTTTTTTTGGTGTTTTTTTGCAGCTCTGGCAATAAAGCCCAGGCTCTGCTGTGGAACAGGAGCCACCAAACTGCTCAGAAATGTCCTTGCCTGGTTTTCCTTTCTCGTGGGAGCATCCCCAGGCTCTCTGTGGGTCTCCAGCACTGCTTTTTCCCAGGAACTTGGCATCTTTGCAGCCTCAGCTCCATCTGATTTGGTTTGGGGGCCCTTTGGGTGTAAAGGACAACCCACTTTCCCTCCTGTCCCCCTGCCCTGCCTGTATTTGTGTTTCATTAATTAATGATGCTGGGCTGCTGGGCCCAGCTCCAGTGAAGCATTTTAATAAAGTCAGGGGTGTAATTAAGGGCTCTGGAGCCAAGTGAAGCTCAGCCTTGGCTGTCTCTGTCCTCCACAGCAGCAAATACCACGGCTGCCAAGTGGCCCATTCCTAGAAATCCCCATTTTCAGCATACAAAGCACAACTCAGCCTCTAATGGGCACCAAAGCCTCTTCCAGACCTGAGAGTGGGATGTGGAAGAATTATTCTTGCAAATTCAGCAGTGCAGATGCTGCCAGGGTCTGTGCAGGCACAGTGTGACCTTTCCTGCCACCCACAGAACACATGAGAACCTCATCATCTCATCCCTTCTGCCCTTCATCATCCTCATTCCCACTCTGAGGTGTCTCAGCTGTCTTTCCTCCTGTGTTCCAAGCCAGGAATAAATCCTGTGCCATCATCACCCCAGAACTTTGCCAGGCAGAGAAGGAGAAAGCCAGAAGGCCTTCCAGAAGATATTCCCAGAGCTAGCCACCCTCCCCAGATTCCCTGCCAGCTCCCAGTTGCTCTGGCTGCCTCCCAGCCACCGGTTTGGCTGCACTTTTCTCTGCTGGATTTCAGCACCCAGGAGCCTTTTTTGCTAAAAAAAAAATCTCCTCAAGTCTCCAAGAAATCTACATCCTGGAGAAGAGAAGGCTCTGGGGAGACCTCAGAGCCCTTTCCAGTGCCTAAAGGGGCTCCAGGAGAGCTGGAGAGGGAATTGGGACAAGGGATGGAGGGACACAGGGAATGGCTTCCCACTGCCAGAGGGCAGGGATAGATGGGATATTGGGATGGAATTCTTGGCTGTGAGGCCTTGGCAGAAGCTTCCCAGTGAAGCTGTGGCTGCCCCTGGATCCCTGCAAGTGTCCAAGGCCAGGTTGGATGGAGCTTGGAGGGATCTGCTCTGGTGGAAGCTGTCCCTGGCCATGGCTCCAGCCCTTGGAGCATCTCCACGGCCTCCTCTGGACTCCCTCCAGCAGCTCCAAGGCTTTCTCGTGTTGGAGACCCCCAGATCTGGACTGGGTGCTCCAGGTGAGCTGCCCACAGGTGACATCACCCAGACCCAGACGTTCCTCACCGGCTGAGCCACTTTTCAGCCCAGATGTTCGGCTGCACATCTGTCTGCCAGCACCTCACAACACCTCAGGGAAGGGTTTCAACAACAGCACTGCCCTGAAGGACCAGGGCACATCTTGTGGAAGTCCTTCCCTTGCCTGAGGTGATGCAGCAGAGCAGCTCTGACAGGAGATGGTGGATGGTGCCAGGAGATGCAGACATTAGATTTTTCCTCTGTAAAACGCACATTTTTTCTTGCTGTACNGCAGCAGAGCAGATCTGACAGGAGAGTGTGGATGGTGCCAGGAGATGCAGACATTAGATTTTTTCCTCTGTAAAACGCACATTTTTTCTTGCTGTACAATGGCACAGCTTGGAACAGCTGCTCCTGGCATCCACAAGAACATTTGCCTTCAAGGAGCCAATTCCAAAGCTGTTTGTGGGAGCTGCTGTGTTAAAGTGACCACAGCACAATGACGTGTAACCACGTTGTGGGACCAAAAGTACGTTCGACATGCGAGGATTTAATCCCAAAGAAAAGCAAAAACGAGGAAAGCACCCAAAGGAGCAGCCCAGAGAAACAAGAAGCCTGCGGGAAGCCTGAAAGCTGCTGAAAAGGCTGCGCTGGAAACCTCCGTGAAATAATTGCTTTGATTGGGAAAGAAAACAAAGAGATCTAAGAAAAATCCCTGCAGGGCACGAAGGGCGAGCCCAGGGAGGCTCCGGCAGGGATGAGCTCAGCCAGGCTCGAGGAGAACGGCAACTCCCATGGAATGGGACCGGATTCAAGCAGGAAAGAGGGATGAAAGAGAAGTGAAAATCCCTTTGCAGCAGGCACCCGAATTTATAGAAATGTCTGTAAATGCATTAAAAAAGCAGGGAGGCATTGGAGGAATCCCTGGTGAGAAAGGAGGATGATTAGGAGTGCTGTGCTCAGAGAACTCTTCTGCCCATGGCAAGAGAGTAAAGAGAATAATAAAACTAAAATTGCAGGGCATGGGCTGTAATAATTTCCATAAATGGTTATGGTATAAAATATCTATGTGCCATGCAGGTAACCTAATAATGAAAATGTTTTGGTGCAAAAATTTAAAAAAAACCCAAAAAAAACCCTAAGCCCATTTTTTCCTTTTTTAGTCTAAACTCTTAGATTTCTGTTTTCCTCTCTCACTTTTTTCCCTACCATTCCCCAGTGCAGATCTTTTCCATGTTCTTAATTGTCCAGGTTTTCCCTTCCAGCAGCAATAATGGTGTAGAATGAATGACAGCCTGTTCACCCTCTTCCTGAATTTCCAAAGAACAACTAACTTCCCATTTAACGTAGGTTTGGTGGGTTTTGTTTTAACATAATTCCAGCTGATCATTACTTCTATGATGATCTATTGCTCATGTTTGTAAGGAAATATAAAACCTCTGAAAATAGGTGAAAACAGAGACCTTGAGTGAGCTGCTGTGGCCAAAGGGTTGCTCAAAGGGAGGAGGCCCAGGGTGGTTTTTCTCATCTCAACACATTTCCCGAGGCGATGCTGCAATGGTTTGAAAGCCAGACCTTGGTTCCTCTTAGGACAACACCAAAGAGGATTCACTGGGTGCCCCCAGAGCTCCCCAAAGCCTCATTGGCCAGCAGAAGGCTGTGGAGGTCAGACATCCCTCACCACCCTGCAGAAACAGCCCAAACCCACGCTCTGCTCCTTCACCTTCATCTCCATCCGCGTGGCTGACACTGATCCTGGGACTGTTCCAGCCTAGAGCTCCTCCTCCCTGGTAACAACCAAAATATTCTCATTATTCAGCCCCTCTCAAAAGGTTTTGTCCTTCTTAAAAGGGCTGGAGACTTCATCTCTTTCACATTTTATCTGCATTTTGTTTTATTGCCTTAACTGTGCAGTGGCTGTGCATGAGCCAGTTCCAGAGGTGTCAAATGTTGATAAGGGAGAATTTTTGTTGGCTGCAGGAAATGCAAAGACTCAAAAAATGGATCCTGGAAATAATGTAATTCTTGAGGGGAAGAATAAAAAACAGCCTCCAAGCAAGAATAAGGAGAAACTGGCTTTTGAGTCAACTGGGAAGAAATTTGCTCTTTCTGCTCTTTTTTTTTTCAGTAGAAAAGCTTGAGAAAAACTCATGGGGTGGCTTTGTATAAATCTAGCAAAAATTGTGTTATTTTCTGAATTATCAGCTTTAACTTCCATAAGCCAAATCAAATTTATTGCAATGTGTTGGAAGTTATCAAGAAATCCAGGATAAATTGCTGGTCACTTGATGGATTAATTAAAAGGGAATTTAAAATTAAATTTTTTGCATGGAAGTTTTTCCTATGCCATGATCCTGCGTGTGCTCCAGGAAAATCTTAGGACAATTGACATGATCATGACAAAAATGTGTAATAACCTCTTTTAGGTAACTTCCAGGTCTTGAAGAACATTTCTCTGTGCCACTTCTGGGATTGTGGAGGGACAAGGCTCTAACCAATGTCCTGGTCTCCTTTCTCTGCAGTGACCTGAGATCCCAGCCCATCCTCTGCCATGAAAATCCTGCCTTTTCTCCTTGTTCTCCTCTTGGTGGCATTTCAGGGAGCTGCAGGTAAGATGAGGGACTAAAGACAAGATGTTGGTGTCTTGCAAAGGTCTCCTGCCCCCTTTGGGATGTGACCAAGCTGCCTCCTGCAAAGAATCCTCACATAAATCATCAAAACTCATTGGAGATCACAGATGAGAAATGAAATTAGCAGGCAAATACTCCAAACATCCCTTTGGAAAGGGCAGCCCCAAAATTACCATCCAGCACCAGTGTTTTCCCTGTTAAACCCTGCAGGCTTGCACTTAAATCACTCTGTCTCTGACTCACCCAACAAACAAATTAAATCATGATCAATTATTCTTAAACCAAACAGAAAAAAAAAGTAATCTGGCCCCATGTTCTTCAAATATCCTTTGCTTCAGGAGCTGGGACATGGGGTGGAGAGGCACAAAATCATGAGTTAATGTTTAAATGCTACTGGCAGCATCTCCTTGGTGGAGAAAACCATTCAGCCTTCAGTGCTGGTGTAGGCTGTGCCTTTTGAGGGGGTGCAAAGGAGTCTGGAAGCCCAAACCAACTCTATTGTCCAGAAAAAGGGATTGTATTTTAATACCAGCCCTGATAATGGCACAGCTACATGTGCAAGGTGCACAAGCAAGGGCTGGTGGAGTTTTGATCTCTGTGGGAACGGGGTGGAAAGTGTCCTCTGGGGAAGTGAGGTTGGGAAAAGATGAACTGCAGCAGACCAGAAATGTGGGGAAAGTGTCACATGTATCCCTGGAGGGGTTTAAAAGCCATCTGGATGTGGCACTTGGGGACATGGATTAGTGGTGGGCTTGGCAGTGCTGGGTTAACAATTGGACTTGATGATCTTAAAGGTCTTTTCCAACCTAAATGAGTCTGGGATTCTATGATTTCATGTGGTTGTCTGACGTTATTCTTACCTGGGCCTCTGCCTGTGCCAGTTCTCATAGGCAGAACACTGGGCAAAGAGTTCCTTTGGTCTGTTTTATGTCCTTGTTTAACACACAGTGGATGCTTGGCCTGTTTCCAGTAGGAACTTCTGGGTATATTAAAGCCAGAAATTTGTCTGTATCTGGGAAGAAAAGTGTTTCTGAGAGCCCAGACTGCTCCCAGCCACCTCTGCAGTGCCCCACAGACTGCTGGTTTGAGACCAGGAGTGTTTTATTCACCCTTTAGAGTAGTCCTTTATTTCTCAGTGTGATTTTCTGGATATGCATGTATCACTCTACTCACATGCTGGGAATCCAGCTCACCAGGGATGTGCTGGATGCACTGTCCCTATGTAATATTCATTATCAGTTTGCTGGAACAAGCTCCCCTCTCTCTGAATTTGCTGGGCTTTGCATTGTTCCATGGATGAGCTGGAAACTGGAATTAATTGGCTCATGTGCACTCAGTCAGGTGGACCCAGAGCGCTTCAGCTGCCAGGCTACAGCCTTATTAATCAACCAAACCTCCTGCCTAATTGCCAGTCTGCTCCCTGGGGTTGTTTTGATCCCTGACAATTAGCACCTGCATGGATAAAACCTCTTCTGGGAATAGCACAGGTTGGTGGCCATTCCCAAAAGGCAGTTTGAGTGTGGGTGTCCTGTTTTAGCAGGGAATTTCCATTTAGACACATAGGGAAGAGCAGTTCCAGGCTGTCCAGCCCCAGAGGGCAGTGCCTTGGTAGTATGGAAATGTTGTTTTGCATGGATTGATGGATTTATCCATGCATGGGAGCCATCCCTGCTGGACACCAGGATCTGTTTGAGACATGGGTAAAATGTAAAGGGAGGGAAACAGCCAAATCTGTACGACCATGGAGTTGTGGAATGGTTTGGGTTGGAGGAGACCTTAAGGATCATCTCATTTCATCCCCTGCCATGGGCAGGGACACCTTCCACTATCCCAGGATGCTCCAGCCCCATCCAACCTGGCCTTGGACACTTCCAGGGATCCAGGGGCAGCCACAGTTTCTCTGGGCACCCTGTGCCAGGGCCTCCCCACCTATTATTCTTCCTAATAGCTAACCTAAATCTCTCCTCTTTTAGTTTAAAGCCATCCCCCTCTGTCCTATCACTGTCTGTTCACATTAAAAACCTCTTCCCCTCTTTTCTATACAAGTGTGACTCTCCCAGATGAGCTGATTCATCTGTCCTGAGTTGTGACCTGCAGGGTTTTAAGAGCTGCTGAGTGCCTGCTTATTGTTTTCTATCAGATCTCTGATGTCTATCCCTAAAATCTGAGTTCCTAAGGAATTCCTGTGCTTGGAGACACATCAGAAGAAGAAATTAGAGTGTTTGCTTGGTCGTTGTGCCCACAGGCCTCCTCCTCTGAGGGTTGAGCTGTCACAACCTTGTCAGCTCACAGGGATTCAGCAAAATGCAAATCCCTGCCAGAAATAAAATGTCTCCTATCTTTATTTGTTGGTTGATTTGTCCTTTTTTTTTTTAAGGTAGAAGCTTGGCAAGACCCGGGAGACCTTACATGGAGTGTGGCTATCGTGGGACCTTCTGCCACAAGGGGAAATGCCCCCGTGGCAATGATTACCTGGGGTCGTGTCGTTCCGGGTACAGCTGCTGTAAGTGGTAAGTTTAGGATTTATCTGGGGAAAAGACAACTTCCCAAATTATCATTTGAATCCCAAGCAGCAGGATTTTCCTCATAATCCTGAAACCCCTGAAATATCCTTTCCTTTGTGTAGGTTGTAGTGTGGGTAATTGTGGAGAATCTCCAGGAGCGATCGCTTTTGACATCGTTGGATTCAAGGAATTGTTGCAGCAGCCACCAAGGATTTGTCATTCTCCTTTCAATAAAAACAAGATCTGGGGAGGCTGCATGGCTGCCCTGTGTGAATTTGTCACTCATTTCCAAAAGTAATTAATTTCCCATTCATTTCCCAAGTCTTATTTCCATTAAGAATTGTCAACAAGAATTCTGAAATCAATCTAAACCTGCCAGGAATGTGTAGTTCACCAAAATATTTACTCCTCTAGGCCTGCTGATTGAGTGAGTGCTGGCAAGTTCTCCACATAGGCCAACTAGGGAATTCTGTGTCATGATTAAGACTGAGATCAGTCACCATTTCCACTGGGAGCACAAAAGTCTTCTCCAGTGTAATGCTTCACAGCACCTCTGCTCTGAAAACTTTGGGTTCCCATCTCCTGATCCAGAGCTTTCAGAGCTGGGAACAGCATCTTGTTTTATGATGAGAACTAAAGTCACACTGAGCAGGACAAATTGGTAATCTGAAGTCTGATTTTACCCTTGGCATTTCTGTCTGATATAAATTTGGAGTGAATCTACAACATTTATATCAGCTGCAGTTGCAAATCAGGAGATCAGAGTTAGACCTGTGACATTGCTTGAGGCAATTACAGAAACATGTCCCCGAGGCCAACCCCACTGTGCCTTTGATCACTTCTCTTTTAAGAGATTCAGCCTGTCCTGCCCTGACCACAACAGAAAACCCAGAAGGTGCAGGTTTGTCAGAGAGGTTCTGTCTCTGCAGCTGCTCCTGCACAGTCAGGAGCATCCTTTTGCTGACAAGGAATCCTTGGTGCCCAGAGAGGCTGTGGCTGCCCCATCCCTGGGAGTGTCCCAGGCTGGGTTGGACAGGGCTTGGAGCACCCTGGGATTGTGGAAGGTGTCCCTGACCATGGCAGGGAGTTGCAATGAGATGATCTTTAAGGTCCCTTCCAATCCAAACCATTCTGTGATTCTNTGGGGCTGTTCAAAGCAGATGTTTCTGCCAATGGCTCTGCCCCCATTGAAACCACAGCCCTGTGCAGGGCAGGAAGCTGCCAACGGCCGCCTCCCAGGGATCTCCCTGGATGGAAACCTGAGGAAGTTGCCAAGTGGAGCCAAACCAGCAATTTACAGTTGATGTCCTAAGAGGTTTTTGCACAATCCACTGTAAGTGAATGTTTCACAAACTGGAATGGCACAAGGTTTTTGCTCAAGGACTGAGGATTTTGCAGGGAGGGTTCAGCCCTTGTAATTTTAGATTCATGTGTCTGTAGCCAGCATCATGCAGAATCCAGTCTCGTCATGCTTTTAGCTCTCCACCACAAAGAGCTGTCCTTGCCTTTATGGCTGGGGAATTGCTTCAAGAGCCAGTTTAGAGTGAAACAGGCTGAAACCCCCAAGGATCCATGCTGCACATCTCCTCCCTGCTTCTTATCTCAATCCCATCTCCCTGGCACTCTACACGTTCAAATCCATAAAATCAGAGAATCATAAAATGGTTTGGGTTGGAAAAGGACCTTAAAAATCACATAGATTCAACCCCCTGCCATGGGCAGGGGCACCTTCCACTATCCCAGATTGCTCCAAGCCCCATCCAGCCTGGCCTTGGACACTTCCAGGGATTCAGCTGATGTGTGTGCTAAAGAGCAACAGTACAGAGATGCAGCTAATTGCCACCTTAATGAAGCCCTGTAAGGAACTTGACTGAGGTCAAGGACAGAGATGCTCCCAGTCCCTGGCCTCCTGGGGTTTTGATGCCAAGACAGCTCAGAAGACATAAAAAAAAAAAAAAANAAAAAAAAAAAAAAAAAAAAAAAAAAAGGGGGGGGGGCATGTTTTTATCCCCTTTTCTGGCTGTAGCTGTAGGATCAGGAATTCCTTCAGTGGAAATAACAAGTTATTCTGAGTACTCTGACTACCATGGCAGAGCAGTAGTGATCTCTCCCTGGGCACAGATCTGCAAATAGTCTGTACAGTGTCCCTCACTGGGGAGTGGAAAAACAATGAAATACGGTGAGTTGTTTGGATCCAAGGCATATTCATGTATTGCCCAGAGGAGCTGTGGCTGCCCCATCCCGGCAAGTGTTCAAAGACAGGTTGGATGGGGCTTGGAGCACCTACTGGAAGGTGCTGGAAGGTGTTGGAACCTCCTTCCAAACCAAATCACTGTGTGATTCCACTGATTCATGTGACTGCTCAGTGAATGCAGGCCAGGCACGAGTGTGTTTTTAACATCCACACACGTACCCGTAACGCCTGATGAAACTGCAGCGAGGCTGGAAACATTTATGAAGGTGCTCCATCAAACAGCAAAGGGTTACACACAGCAACACCCCCCCAAACAAAGCCACAATGAAAGCTTGTCCTTCCTGGGATTGCTGTTGGACGGGGATGTCATCCCAAGCGGCGTCTTCCCGGTTATTTTCAAGCGAAGCATAGAGAGGCCGTTTCCCGCGGGGGGAGGAGGAGGACAGAGCTCCTTTGTGTGCTGAGAGCTGATTGTTTGCCAAGGCCCGACCAACAGGGGTGCTGTGTGTGTGTCCCCAGAGGTGTCCAGCAAACCACAGCACCGAGCAGCCTTTACGCAAGGCGGGATGACACAAGATCCTGGGCTGGAGGCCTGGGAATGCTTCTCAGGTGTCAGATGAGGAGAGCTCTGCTTGTGTTTTTTTTCCTCCATCGGGGGAAGAAACAGAAAAAGGAGCTTTGGGGCTGGACTTTTTGAGGACTCAGCCATCCCAAGGGATCTTGTGCCACGTGGAGAGACCAAACTGCTGCTGGTGGTGCCAGGAAGCTTCGACTCCCGGGCTGCGGAGTGCATCCTCTCACCAGTGACCGGTGACATCCCGTCTCCTCAGCCCTGTCCCCGCGCAGGTGCCACACGCCCTGCAGGGAGGGACCCTCCCATTCACCTCCGCCTCCTTTCTCCTCTCCCCAGAGCTGCGACTCTGCTGGCGACTCCCAGGCATGCGGATCCTGCCTGTCCTCTGTGCTCTGCTCCTCCTGATGCTCCGGGGAGTGACAGGTAAGAAATGTGGAGGGTTTGTCCTTTGTCAGTGTTTTTTCAGGGAGGATTTGTCACCTGAGCGGATGAGTCACGAGTGAGTTCTCCTGGTGGCTGTGCCATTCCCGCCGGGCTCCCTCTCACCCCACAGCTTAAGGAAAGACTCCAGCTGCAGGTTCTGCTGCTGGGACCGGAGCTGGGGCATCGTACTAAAGCTCTCATCCTTCCACAACTGGGATTTGACCCCTCTTCGTGCCTCCTGACCCTTGCATTTCTGAGTCAGCAGCGCTGGGCACAGCAGCCCTGCTGGACGAGGAGGAGGAGGAGCTGGGGAGGAAGGGAAATCCTGCTTCCACCCTTGGAGCTCTCCCTTGTTCCAGGAAGGAGGCAGCCGACACGATGAAGACCTCTCCCAGAGCCTGCTTAGGGGTGTAGTGACTGTCTCCCATCCAAATGCCATGAACTCACCTGGATTTCTGCTGCAGGCACCTGCTCAGCAGTTGTGGCAGGGGACAAGCAGGGCTGGGCTGACGCTGGCCGCGCAGGGACCAGGGGCTGTGCTCAGCATCTCGCCTGAAAGTCTCCTCTCCCCGTGCCCTGCAGGGCTTCCCCCGGTTCGAGCATCAGCCCAGGACTGCGAGCGCCGCGGGGGATTCTGCTCCCACCGCTCCTGCCCGCCGGGGATCGGCCGCGTCGGCCTCTGCTCCGAGCAGGAATTTTGCTGTCGGATGTGAGTTCAGGGCTCCGCCTGCTGCCTGCTGGGGGGAAAAAACGGGGAATGTGCAGCCCAAGGGTACAGGGACATTCCTGACCCTCGCTGCTGCCCTGGCTGGGACAGGCACTGCCAGAGCTTTCCTCCCACAGGCGCTGGTATCCCTGACGGGCTCCTGGATCCCCGAGCAGGACACCAGCCCGTGCCCTCGCTGCGTGGTGGGGACGATGCTGCCTGGAGGCACCAAGCACTGCCAGAGGCAGCAGCAGCAGCAACCCTGCACAGCCAGACCCGGATCCCATGGGAATCCCACGCCCCAGCATCCCCAATACAAGGTGGTGGTCGTTCCCACTGCCAAGATGTATCCTGGGTGTGCATCTCTTTGGGGTGAATTCCTGACAGACATGGACACACAGACACTGTGCCACCATCCACCCTCTCTCCGTGCTGGCCTCAGCCACACCAGCATCTCCACCCGTGGTGGGAGAGGGGACACATTGTGACACTCACAGGGACCCCAACGCCAGCCTTTTGGCTCAGCACCTCTCACACAGGGAGGGAGAGGTTGCTATGACCACCTTAATTTCAGTGGAGACCTGCTGGTTGTGCACTGGCTCCCAGGCTGGGTCAGGAGTCCTTGTGGGGCTGTTCCATGGGACACACACTGCCTTGGTGTCCTTGGGTCCATCCCCAGCTGTAGGGTCTGAGTGTGGGGCACTGGGGGGGTGTTGTGGGGTCCAGGGATATCTGGGGCTGGGAGAAGTAATTCTGCTCCAGAGGAAACAGGGGCTGATGGCTGTGCCATGGGACTTCTCAGGAGCTTGGGATGAAGTTGGGGGTCAGTGCTGGGAGGGTTTCAAGGCCTGGGGCTGAGGGCTCAGTTGGGAGCCCAGGTGGGTCATTGTGGATGATTGGAGATCCAGGATGCTCAGGGGTGCCATGAGGGGTGGCCCCAGCACTGCCATGGGGCAGTGACCATAGGGATGCTGGGACAGGGGACACCCACTGCTCCCCTCCATGGAGCAGGGCAGCCAAGGGTGGGAGCAGCCTCTCCTGGGATGTTGGGCATTGCTGTGGGTACAGGGGAGGTCAGATCAGGGTGCCAGCTGTGGGTCCAAGTCCGGGTCTGGATCAGCAAGGCCAAGCTGCAGCTCTCATGGGGTCGAGCACAAGATTCCCAGGTCAGAGCAGGTTCCCAGGGCAGGGCTGGCCTCAGCCATGGCCTCCCTGCAGAGGGGATTATAGAAGTCCTTTCCACACCATAAGCAGCAATCCCTGGCTGTGCTGGCCCTTGGCCTGGTCCTGAGTCTGGTTCCAAACCTCCAGGAGTGAGGATATTCCAAGGATCAAGCAATGGACACCCAACCTTACTTCTACAGATTAATGCTCGAGGGATGTCCCCATCATGCATCAAGGCCAGGTTGGTCAAGGCTTGGAGCATCCTGGGGTGGTGGAAGGTGTCCCTGCCTATGACAGGAGTTGGAATGAGAGGAATTCTAAAGTTCCTTCCAACCCAAACCCCTCTATGATTCTGTGCATCTCTCTGAGAGGTGACACCAGACGCTGTGTCCCTGATGTACCCAACCTCAAGTCCCATTATCCTCTTCAGGATCCAGCTCCAAGAGCTTTGGTCTCTCTGAGCAATGGACCAGCACCCTGGAGACACACTGCAGAGAGGCAGTTTGTACAAAAAAGGGTTACAAATAAAGTTTACTAGGAATATAGGACTGGTAATAAGATGGATGTAGGCATGGCCAGAAAGCAGCCATGGATACATTGCTTCTTTCTCTCTCATGATCTTTCCTCCAGGAGCCACCTGGATCTTTCTCTTTCTGAAGCAGCACAGAATTCCTAAAAAACCCGAAACATCTCCTGCTCAAGTCCACACCTCTAATGCCTGATCAGGCCCCATTCACCTGCCTTCACTAATCTCCCATAGATTGCACATTTTTATACAGTGTTTTGCTGCTGTTCAACCACATTTGTGATTTTGTACCAAGCAGGGCAGTTTCACAAGCAGCAGATTCAGACAGGACGAGGTGAGATGTGGTCTCCCCTGACAGCATTTCCTCTTTGCACTGCTTGACTATTTGAGCAGACATCAGAGAGGCATCCTTAGGCTTATCACTGCCTGGCAGGTGGAATGCAAGTCACCTAGGCAAGGATGAAGCTGTTCTTGTGATGTTAAAAGAGAAGGACACCAACACTGTTTCATTGTTTCTGTGTGTCACACAGCACCAGCTCCCTAAGCAAAGTGACAGGACGGGAAGAGAGAGGTATTTTATCAAAGCATCTCAGAATGGTTTGGGGAAGAAGGGACTTTTAAGGTCATCCAGTTCCAACCCCCACCATGATGAGGGACACCTTCCACTATCCCAGGCTGCTCCAAGCCCTGTCCAACCTGGCCTTGGACACTTCCAGGGATGAGGCAGCAACCTCTGGGCAACCTCCCCACCCTCACAGGAGAGATTGGTTGGGACTGGTTCCCACTTCTGCACCCTCCAGCCTGTTTTGTTCATCCCTGTTCATGCCACCACAGCCTGGGTGTCACAAGAGGTGTTGCATGAGGACAACGGTGACAATTGCAACAACCCCAGGAAGCACCTCAGCCTCTGCCATTGCATCAAGAGGGACAGGAGAAGCCCCAGCATCCCCACGTGGATGGGTGGCTTTCTCATTGGCCAAGGGGAGTTGTGTCAGCAAAAATCAGTGAACGTCCCCACGGCCTGCAACAATATAAAATCAGAGTGTTTTGGCCAAAAAAGTGCTCCTTGGACCCAAGGGCCGCTGGACACAGCAATTCTTGTTGGGTTTGTTGCTGCCTGAACACCCAGACTTTCATCAGGTAGGTGATTGTGGGGTCTCCTGGAAAAGGATCAAATGAGGTAATGGATTTCCCAGAGACTGAAACATCATGAAATGCTCCTGAGGTTGGCAGGGTGGCACAAACCACAGAATTATTTTTTAAGAGGAAAGCAGAGGAAACATAATCTGCTGTGGCTAGAGGCATTCCATCTGCAGTTTTGTGAACCACAAAGCCCAGCTTCTTGTCCCACCTGCAGTTCTGCATGTCCCCATTGCCTTGGTGTCCCCTCTGCAGCCCTGTGAAGACCCAGGAGAGGCAGCAGCCATGAAGATCCTGTTCCTGCTCTTCCCCCTGCTCCTCCTGTTGGTGCAG
>VWYE01001385.1:0-48398 GCA_013398995.1 Alaudala cheleensis
AGAGGGGTTTGCAGCCTGTTCCCATCAGAGAGGGGCCAGGTGAGACTCTCACCCTCAGGAATGGACAGAGAGGGATTTTCTAACAGCCCATGGAATGATGGAGTGATCTCCTGGAGGTTTGGCTGCTCCAGCCATTGGTGGGAAACCCTCGGAGCCCTGCACCACTTCTCCATCCTTCCAGGCACGTGTTCCCACAGTGGAGAGTGCAGATTCAGATAGAAATGGAATTCTTGACATTTCTCTGTCTTAATGGGGATGGGAAGCCGTGTCTTCCAACACTATAGATTAAAGAAACAAAGGCTTTGACTGGCAATATAATTATAGGCTGGGTTGATTATTAAGTTATTGCAGTTTGTGTCATCATTTGATGTTGACTTACAAGAGCTGGATGAGCAGTGGCTGGGGGATTTTGTAACAGTTCTGGCAGTTTCATTCACCCAACAGCACNGAGCTGCGCTGGCACAGAACAAAGGCATCGCAGTGCCTCTCACACCACGGCGTTGTTTCCCCTCATTCCTCCTCCAGGAACGGCTCGCAATGACATTTTAGCAAAAGTCACGCTCTTTTATTTGTTTTGTTTTTTTACGGCTCCACCCCCTGCTTCCAGCAGGAATCCCCGGTCCGTTTAGGAGAAGCCATGAAAGGCTGACCCGAGGCAGCAAGAAAAAGGAGACAGAGCCCCTCATTCCTGTCTGGCTGCCTTGATTCCAGAGATCTGAGATGTTTTTTCCCCCGTCATTAAGTGTTTAATTGTGATTTGTAATCTTTAGTTCAGCACATTGACTCCAACAGGGAGATCTCTGTGGGGACCCCAGAAGGGTCTGAGATAACCTTGACATGCCCAGGACTGCTCAGTGCTCATTTCTAACACCAGTAGTATAAAATAGCATTCAGCAAAAGGTTGTGCAAAGAAATCCATGATTCAGTGTGTCAGACATCACCAAATAAACCCATTTTGAGGCCTCAGTGCCAGACACCTCCTCAAACCCAGCCTCCCTCCCTGGTACCCTCTGAACCTCCTGGCCAACCTCGGCAGCTTTGGTCTCACAAAGTCATGAGAGTTCCTGGTGGCATCGCCTCTTTGGCTTAATCATATTTATATTTACATTTCTCCACTCAGACTAGGACATGAAAACAGAAAATTAAGTCTTGCAGGTTGATAATTAAGCCTAATTTAATTGGCAGGTGCTTTCAGAACCCCCTGCAGCCGCTTGGTGTTTGCTTTGCCAGGGAGAGGAGCTCCATGGGCACGTTCCCTGCCCCTCTTCCCCACGATGTGACAGCCAGGGACAGCCCAGTGCCACTGCTGAGGGTCACCCCAGGCCACCACTCCCACACAAAGGGACACTGAGGGGTCTGGCAGCAGCTGTGTGGAGACATTTGGGGTCAGGGTGTCCTCGACTGAGCAGCCTGAGCCTCCCAGCCCAGCCCTGGCTCTGACAGGGAATGGGGGCAGTGGGAAAAGCTTCCCACTAACCTTGGTTACTCCACACAAACAAACAATTCCCCCCAAAATCCCGGCAGAATGATGTAATGGCCATCTCAAAAGGAACTCCTGCAGTGCCTCTGTCGTTTGTGGGGAGGGAAAAGCCTCCCTTGGCCTCAGAAATTGTTCTGATTTCCCCTCCCAACCCCAGAATGTGGCAGAATCGCAATGATTTGGGCTCGAAGAGACTTTAAAGCTGATCTAAGCCCAACACTCTGCCATGGACAGGCTGCTCCAAGCCCACCCAATGACTGCACACCCAATTCAGGCAGCAGGGAAGGTTGTTGGAGCCAGGGAATGCCCTGGAAGGGTGATCAGGTGGGATTCTGCATCCCAAACTCCCTCTGATCCCCCCCAAGCTGCTACTGCAGCCACCAGCCCTATTTCATCTCATCCATCATTAAAACAACACCAAAATTCAGAGCCTGTTTGGCTCAGCCTGCTGCTACCGACCTCTCATTCCTCTGAAGCCCCTCAAAAGTCCTTCCAAGGTGGGGATTAGCAGAAAGAAAACAGTGAAATCAAGCAATTAGGCGATTTCTCCAAGCATGAATGCAGAAATGAGGGAGGAAGGAGGATTTGCTCTCTCCAGCACAGGCAGGTTCTCCCTGGGGAAGAGCCAAACCTGCTGCCAGCTCTGCTCTGCAGATAAAACTCATCTCCAGCAGGAAGAAAAGATCCTTGTTTGGGGCTTCAGGTTTAAATTACTGTTCCTGGGCTAAAACTGATTAGCCTGTGGTTCTACTGCAAGGTTTCTCACTGCAAGGGAGAAAAGGAGAATATTAGGAAAAATATCAGAACACTCCCAAATTCAGCCCTGAGCAGCCAGAGAACAACAGGTTTAGTTGCACTTGCAGGGGATCTGATGTGGGCCAGGGGAGCCCTTCCTCCCAGCATTTACTGCATTTATTCTATTCCTGATTTGATAGAAACAAAGAATCCTTGGGGCTGGAAAAGCCCTCTAAGAGCACCAAGTTCAAGCATTAACCCAGCACTGCCAAATCCACCACTAAACCACATCCCCAGGTGCCTTTTTTGAAACCTCACCAGGGGTTGTGTTCCCACAGCTTCCCTGGGCAGCCTGGGGATTGTGATATAACCCTGATGTCTGCTTTGAGTAAATAGGTAAAAAAAATTAATAACCCCCTAAAACTCACAGCTAAATAAGTTCTCTGAAATATTAGAGACTTCCTCAGAAATCCACATTTGTCCCAGTTTAACTGTCAGCACTGCTCCTGCAGGAACTGCAAGGCTGTGGGTACAATCATTTCCTGCTCCACTCTCAAGCTGATGCTTTGATTGCTTTAGTTTGTACAACGGCACAACACTCAACAGTGGTTAAATGACCATAATTAAATGCCCCACGTTTCAAGGGGCTGAAATGATTTATCAGCCAAAAGCCACTAAAGTGCTTGATCACTTCAGCAGATCATTAATCTGCCCTCCAGGAACGTGCCTGGCACTTCTGCAGTCAATTATATTAATTTTAAGTGACTGGAAGTCAGTGTATGTACACAAGATCAGATCAATATCGGACATAATTCAGTTCATATATTCCATCAGATATTAAGTGGGGGGTTTAAAAAGACAATTTTCTTTCTATTAAGGCAAATTAATAAATAATTTAGCGTGCATAAAACTCAGATAATGACCAGTGTGAAAGGGGAAATGCTTTCTATTGACAGCTGCCAAGCTCTCCTGACATTTAGTGCTTTAAAATGGTGAGAGAGGAGCTGGGCTTGGCTTCAGTTCTGCTGTGCTTCCTCCTGAACACATGGGGTTGGAGTGATGCTGCCTCTGCCTTCTTTTTTTTGGCTGCAGTTTTTGCCAGGGTGGCTACAAACGTCTGCTGGAGCCTTTTCTGGATAAAAAACACGGTCCTAAAAATACCCCCACACACTTGGAGGATGTCAAAGCCATCCTGAGTGTTCAGCACGTGGAAGCACATCCTCAGAAACAGCAGCCTGCCATCTAAATTGAGAAGCAAAATGAGTTCTCCTAGTGAAGATTTTCCTGTGAAAACTCCTTGTTTTTAACCCTCTGGGATGGCTGGAGCTTCCAAGAGGCTTTGTCTTGTCAGCTCCTCTCACTCAGCTCAGAAAAGCACTGCAGGAAGTTGGGCACATGCAGATCTAGGGCTTCCAAATCTCTCTCATCCTCTCAAATGCCACATGCCTGGTGGCTCTGTGGCAGCTCAGATGGTGAGGAGCAGGCAGATGTTTGGGAGGCTTTATTGGGAAAACCAGAGCAGGGAGGAATCAGTGGCTGAGCTCCTCTCCAGGACATCTCCTAATGAGGTTTTCAGTGCTGTGTGCTGTACAAGAAGTCCTCCTTCAGCCTTTAATTCCCCATTTCAGAGGGCTGGAGTCTCTAATCACACACTCTGGCCATGGAACAAGGTGATTTATCTGTTTTTGCACCTCTCTTTTTCTGGGAATAGCAAAGAGCTCCCCAGCTCACAGCCTTGGCCTGAGATTTCCCTCATCACGTAGCTCAAGAATTCCTACTCTGCCTCCAAAGCTTTCCTTTACTGCCCAGCTTGCCTGGAGCTCCCTCAAATCTCTCTTTTTGACTGGGAACATTTCCTTTTTCACCACCTGAGCAGAGAGAACGGGAGCTGTTCTCCAAAGAGCTGCTTGGCCACTTCCCCCTCTCTCCTTCCTTCAACATAAAAACACAGCCAGGACCAAAGAGCCAGAGTGAGATCATGGGGGTGCTTTTGGGGCACTCTGCACTGACTTGGTTCATCTTCCCAGGGGAACACAGAGGTCTCAGTTCATCCCTGGAGGCAGTGCCTTCCCCTAACCCTGCTTGGCTCCCTCCTTTCTACTGCTCTGGTACAATCGAGCCAGACATCCCAACCCCATTAGAGAGCTTTGCAGCCTCTTAACAAACACAACTGCACCACAAAGAGCATTTTTAAATAAGCCAGGAAGAAAACAGAGGCACTAATAAAATAAATTGTGAGTATCAGCGATACTCGGTGATGTTGTTTGCATACAAATTCTGGCAATGTGGCACTTATATATATTTTTTAAATGCTCAGCTTCATGAAAATCCTCAGCAGCCTTCAATGCCTGGGGAACACTGCTTTTTGACTCCTGGCAAAGAACAGAAATTAATTACCTGTTTAGTATTCTGGGTTTGCCTTAGCAAAATGAGCAGCCAGCTTTGCAGAGGGCCAAAATTCAAACAGAAACCCGATTCATGCACAAGAGATCAGCCCTAAAACTTGGATAGGGCCCATTCTGTCACCAGGGCTTCTGTCAGCCACGGGGTGATCCCTGCACAATGCAGAGCAAACACCCTGGAGGCAGCAGGGAGAGCTCTTGGCTGGGATGTTTTGTGTGGGGAAGGACTCTGGAGCCTGTCCTGCAGCTGGTGCCTTTTGGGGCTACCTAAAAACAGAGACCAGACAGAGTTAAGGCAATAAAAAGCTGTTCTATTTATTGAAGGGCCTTCAGGTACATTCAGGGCAGGAAAACCCCCCCAGGGGCTGCACCAAATAATCGACTACTTCTATAAGTTTGGTCCATTTGCATTTTGGGGGTTCATGTCCCAATTACAGCTCCAGCTAATGAAGTCATTCACCCCCAGTTTGCTGCCCCCAAGTCACTTTAGTTTCCATCTCTCAGGGCCTGAGGCAGTGAGGGGTCCTTGGTTGCCAGGCCTGGAGAGGAATTGTTGTGTGTGACCCCAATGGGGCAGCAGCAGCTCACACTGTGTGTGGGGTTTGGAGTCACACACTGAACAACTGCAGGGTCACAAATAGATGAAAAATAAAGATAAAATCCTAAGGCATCATAGCACAGGCTCCTATGAAAGCACCCAGCTTCCCACCTTCTTCCCAAAACAGGTCCTGAGTGCCAAAGAGCAGCTGATTGGCAGTTCTGGAATGACCTGGATGGAACCCACACTGCTGTGTGACAGGGCAGGGACATCCCAGGAGATCACAGCAGAATGGTGGTGCTGTCACACCTGATGACACTCCCCCATCCCAGCCTGACTGTGTTTTTATAAATGATTATTCTCTTTATGGAGGGATTTCACTGCCCTGTGCACAAGACACAAAGAATCTTTGCAGTATTTTCACATCCCGGTTTTGCACTGTCTGTACAAAACAGCCTCTGGTAGCCATGGACATTTCCTGGCTGGAACTTGCTCAGCTTTAACTGGTTGTTCCCAACTTCCAGAGGGAATCCAGATATAAAAACTGCTCTGAAACATCCCCCCTCAGGCCTGGTGCCTTGCTCAAAGAGCTGAGGAGGAGAAAAGACACCAAAAACCAGATAAATCCAAAGTTACACCTGCCATGGGCAGGGACACCTTCCACTGTCCCAGGCTGCTCCAAGCCCTGCCCAACTTGGCCTTGGTCATTTCCTTCTGGAATTGAAGGGGAAAAAAAAGCCAAAACAAACACCAACAACCAAAAAAACACCACCCAAATGAGAAATCAGCAGCACAAAAAAAGATGGTTTTGTGAATTAGAAACTATGGGACTTGCTGAGGATAATTTGCTCAAAGGCAACTGGAAAAGGTGGAATTAAAATTAAAATTAAAAGAGTAACTAAAACAAGTAACTGCAAACGTGGGAACTCATGTTGGTTTCCATAAATGCTTGTTCTGATTCTTGGTTCAAAGCTGGAAATACTGGAGAATGAGCAATNACAAGGTGATTTATCTGTTTTTGCACCTCTCTTTTGCTGGGAATAGCAAAGAGCTCCCCAGCTCACAGCCTTGGCCTGAGATTTCCCTCATCACGTAGCTCAAGAATTCCTACTCTGCCTCCAAAGCTTTCCTTTACTGCCCAGCTTGCCTGGAGCTCCCTCAAATCTCTCTTTTTGACTGGGAACATTTCCTTTTTCACCACCTGAGCAGAGAGAACGGGAGCTGTTCTCCAAAGAGCTGCTTGGCCACTTCCCCCTCCCTCCTTCCTTCAGCACAAAACCACAGCCAGGACCAAAGAGCCAGAGTGAGATCATGGGGATGCTTTTGGGGCACTCTGCAATGACTTGGTTCATCTTCCCAGGGGAACACAGAGGTCTCAGTTCATCCCTGGAGGCAGTGCCTTCCCCTAACCCTGCTTGGCTCCCTCCTTTCTACTGCTCTGGTACAATCGAGCCAGACATCCCAACCCCATTAGAGAGCTTTGCAGCCTCTTAACAAACACAACTGCACCACAAAGAGCATTTTTAAATAAGCCAGGAGGAAAACAGAGTCGCTAATAAAATAAATTGTGAGTATCAGCGATACTGGTGATGTTGTTTGCATACAAATTCTGGCAATGTGGCACTTATATATATTTTTTAAATGCTCAGCTTCATGAAAATCCTCAGCAGCCTTCAATGCCTGGGGAACACTGCTTTTTGACTCCTGGCAAAGAACAGAAATTAATTACCTGTTTAGTATTCTGGGTTTGCCTTAGCAAAATGAGCAGCCAGCTTTGCAGAGGGCCAAAATTCAAACAGAAACCCGATTCATGCACAAGAGATCAGCCCTAAAACTTGGATAGGGCCCATTCCGTCACCAGGGCTTCTGTCAGCCACGGGGTGATCCCTGCACAATGCAGAGCAAACACCCTGGAGGCAGCAGGGAGAGCTCTTGGCTGGGATGTTTTGTGTGGGGAAGGACTCTGGAGCCTGTCCTGCAGCTGGTGCCTTTTGGGGCTACCTAAAAACAGAGACCAGACAGAGTTAAGGCAATAAAAAGCTGTTCTATTTATTGAAGGGCCTTCAGGTACATTCAGGGCAGGAAAACCCCCCCAGGGGCTGCACCAAATAATCGACTACTTCTATAAGTTTGGTCCATTTGCATTTTGGGGGTTCATGTCCCAATTACAGCTCCAGCTAATGAAGTCATTCACCCCCAGTTTGCTGCCCCCAAGTCACTTTAGTTTCCATCTCTCAGGGCCTGAGGCAGTGAGGGGTCCTTGGTTGCCAGGCCTGGAGAGGAATTGTTGTGTGTGACCCCAATGGGGCAGCAGCAGCTCACACTGTGTGTGGGGTTTGGAGTCACACACTGAACAACTGCAGGGTCACAAATAGATGAAAAATATAAAAACTAAAATCCTAAGACATCATAGCACAGGCTCCTATGAAAGCACCCAGCTTCCCATGTTCTTCCCAAAACAGGTCCTGAGTGCCAAAGAGCAGCTGATTGGCAGTTCTGGAATGACCTGGATGGAACCCACACTGCTGTGTGACAGGGCAGGGACATCCCAGGAGATCACAGCAGAATGGTGATGCTGTCACACCTGATGACACTCCCCCATCCCAGCCTGACTGTGTTTTTATAAATGATTATTCACAGCAGGATGGTGATGCTGTCACACCAGATCCAGGAACTGTTCCTAATTCTGTGTGACACTCTCCCATCCCAGCCTGTGTTTTTATAAATGATTATTCTCTTTATGGAGGGATTTCACTGCCCTTTGTACAAGACACAAAGAATCTTTGCAGTATTTCCACATCCCAGTTTTGCACTGTCTGTACAAAACAGCCTCTGGTAGCCATGGACATTTCCTGGCTGGAACTTGCTCAGCTTTAACTGGTTGTTCCCAACTTCCAGAGGGAATCCAGATATAAAAACTGCTCTGAAACTTCCCCCCTCAGGCCTGGTGCCTTGCTCAAAGAGCTGAGGAGGAGAAAAGACACCAAAAACCAGATAAATCCAAAGTTACACCTGCCATGGGCAGGGACACCTTCCACTGTCCCAGGCTGCTCCAAGCCCTGCCCAACCTGGCCTGGGACATTTCCTTCTGGAATTGAAGGGGGAAAAAAAGCCAAACCAAACACCATCAACCAAAAAAACACCACCCAAATGAGAAATCAGCAGCACAAAAAAAGATGGTTTTGTGAATTAGAAAATATGGGACTTGCTGAGGATAATTTGCTCACAGGCAACTGGAAAAGGTGGAATTAAAATTAAAATTAAAAGAGTAACTAAAACAAGTAACTGCAAATGTGGAACTCGTGTTGGTTTCCATAAATGCTTGTTCTGATCCTTGGTTCAAAGCTGGAAATACTGGAGAATGAGCAATCAGGCAATTCAGAAAAAAGCAGCAGAAAAGTGGATTTGGAAAGGCAAAGAATCCTTTTAGTTTGTACTTAAAAATCACTTTGAATGGAAATAAAATGTAAAATACGTAATATATTAGCAGAAGCATTTAATTACCCACCTTAATCAACTTGAATAATTAAATAAGCCAGTTCCTATTTAAATGCAGCACTTTGTGTGCTGAAATACGGAACAGAATTAAAGAGAAAGGCTGTTTGAATCTCAGAGCTGAAAAAAATTAATCCTCAGCCCTGCTTTAGTAGCTGCAATTCTAAAGTATTGATTAATTAGATTTCCATGCAGTGAAATTACTAAGAATTTTCACATCATGCCAGGATGCAGGAAAAATGGGAAGCAATTGTCATCTTCATTTCCCTGAGCTTTATTAGGAAATGTTGCTCTCAGCCAGTTCATTGCTGCTGCCACTGGAATTTCTTGCAGGGGAATGTAGAACACAATGTAATGAGAGGATTATAGCAATTGCAAATATTCCTTTAAATTATCCACCATTTCTCATTGGAGCTGCTCCAAAACCTTGGAGGCTGCAGGCCTAGAGGCAGGTTCCTACAACCTGCAAAAGGTACCACAAATATATCAAAAATATCTGATTATTGAATGTTTATTAAACATTCCCAGGCTGTGTTTAACAGCAGGACGACCAAGCTACCAGCAGCAATGATTAAACCCATCTAACACTCTGTTTATCTGTTGTTTTGAGGAGGAAAGTCTGTTGGTTATCCACTTTTTGGGTGCCCTTGTTGAGGCTGGCAGGGACCTTTCTCCAGGAGATCCCACAGCTCTGCCCAAAGCTGCCAAATTGCAGCACCAGGCAACAGCTGGTGGAACCAGTGCTGTGAGATCTCAGCCTCGAATTAGATCAAACAGAAGTCAAATCTGGGCAAGATCCCTCAAACAGCTAAAGAAAATGTCATTGGTGTGTTATGGAGTTCGTTTTCTATCTCGTTATTTTAGCAGCCACAGCCCTCAAGGAAGGGATAGGAACAGATGCCTAAATAAGATTTTTTTCCACAAGGCATTTCCCCCAATCAATGTTCTTGCCCTCCCTTATTGACTATTAGCTACAGCAGGCAGGAAAACCAGCCTGGAGAGAGTTGAGGGGCTGATGAATTGCTGTGTTCCATGAAAAAAGGGAAATCTGCTTTTGGGGGGTTACAGACCTTCAAACTTTAAAGGCTTTTTGTGCCAAACACGTGGGATCTCTGGGATATGGAGAGACACCAAGGGGTGCAAAGCATCAAATTGGACTTTTTCTTTCTCCTCACCTTCTCATCAAACCTTTTCCCAGGAATATCACACAGTCTGACTCACTCTCCATCACCCACCGAGGTTTCTCTGCTGTGACAAAGAGAAACCTCCCAAACCAACCACAGCAGGCCCTGCTGTGCAATATTCCTCTGGCCAGTTCAGATGTTTGGCTGTTATTTCTCACTATTCCCAGTTAAAAATCACAGCAGAGCTGACTCCCAGGTTTGGAAAGNTCCTATTTAAATGCAGCACTTTGTGTGCTGAAATACGTAACAGAATTAAAGAGAAAGGCTGTTTGAATCTCAGGGCTGAAAAAAATTAATCCTCAGCCTTGCTTTAATAGCAGCTGCCACTGCAATTCCAAAGTATTGATTAATTAGGTTTCCATGCAGTGAAATTACTAAGAATTTTCACATCATGCCAGGATGCAGGAAAAATGGGAAGCAATTGTCATCTTCATTTCCCTGAGCTTTATTAGGAAATGTTGCTCTCAGCCAGTTCATTGCTGCTGCCACTGGAATTTCTTGCAGGGGAATGTAGAACACAATGTAATGAGAGGATTATAGCAATTGCAAATATTCCTTTAAATTATCCACCATTTCTCATTGGAGCTGCTCCAAAACCTTGGAGGCTGCAGGCCTAGAGGCAGGTTCCTACAACCTGCAAAAGGTACCACAAATATATCAAAAATATCTGATTATTGAATGTTTATTAAACATTCCCAGGTTGTATTTAACAGCAGGACGACCAAGCTACCAGCAGCAATGATTAAACCCATCTAACACTCTGTTTATCTGTTGTTTTGAGGAGGAAAGTCTGTTGGTTATCCACTTTTTGGGTGCCCTTGTTGAGGCTGGCAGGGACCTTTCTCCAGGAGATCCCACAGCTCTGCCCAAAGCTGCCAAATTGCAGCACCAGGCAACAGCTGGTGGAACCAGTGCTGTGAGCAAAGCTGGGACACCTCAGCCTTGAATTAGATCAAACAGAAGTCAAATCTGGGCAAGATCCCTCAAACAGCTAAAGAAAATGTCATTGGTGTGTTATGGAGTTCGTTTTCTATCTCGTTATTTTAGCAGCCACAGCCCTCAAGGAAGGGATAGGAACAGATGCCTAAATAAGATTTTTTCCACAAGGCATTTTCCCCAATCAATGTTCTTGCCCTCCCTTATTGATTATTAGCTACAGCAGGCAGGAAAAGCAGCTTTGGGCAGCTGGAGAGAGTTGAGGGGCTGATGAATTGCTGTATTCCATGAAAAAAGGGAANCCAGCCTGGAGAGAGTTGAGGGGCTGATGAATTGCTGTATTCCATGAAAAAAGGGAAATCTGCTTTTGGGGGGTTACAGACCTTCAAACTTTAAAGGCTTTTTGTGCCAAACACGTGGGATCTCTGGGATATGGAGAGACACCAAGGGGTGCAAAGCATCAAATTGGACTTTTTCTTTCTCCTCACCTTCTCATCAAACCTTTTCCCAGGAATATCACACAGTCTGACTCACTCTCCATCACCCACAGAGGTTTCTCTGCTGCCACAAAGAGAAACCTCCCAAACCAACCACGGCAGGCCCTGCTGTGCAATATTCCTCTGGCCAGTTCAGGTGTTTGGCTGCTATTTCTCACTATTCCCAGTTAAAAATCACAGCAGAGCTCACTCCCAGGTTTGGAAAGGATGAGCCATCCCCTGCCAGCTCCCCACCTGATCCCTTTGTGTGTCACCAGTCTTTTTTTCCTTTGGGTCCTGTGTTTGATGTTCTGCTGTACAAAACCCACAAGCCCAGCACACAAAGCTCTCAGAGCAGACACAGAATGACTCAGCACATGGAATTGTTCTTCCCCCTGAACACTTGGCTGACCTTTGGCTCTCCTCCTGAAGGAGATGACACATCCTGTGTCAGAATGAAGTGACTGAGCCCATCACAGCCCTGGCATTTCCACGCTGGAACAAACCACAGGATTTCTGAGCTGAAGGGCACCCACTGTTCTCTGCACTCTCTTTCTGGTTCATGACCTTACACTTGCAGCATCTTTTGTACATTCAGCCATCTGTGATGCTGCAGCTGGGCAGGGCTTCAGAGTTTTGTGGGGTTTAAACTTGAGACCTCAAACAACACCACAGCTCTGACTCAGATCTCGAACTCTTTAGATCATTTAAGGACATTAAGTGTTTTGTCATTACCATAATTCAGTATAAATAAGCTTCCTGGCTCTTATTTCTTTCCTAAAAAGAGAAACCACATCCTTTTTTTGACTACAGTTGATTTGAAAGCAAAAGGAATAGCACAGGAAGGAAAACAGTAACACTCATTTCTGGGTCAGGGCCCAGGTTTTTTAGTGCTTTCTGAATATTGTACAAAATATCTGTCCTTTCAAAATGCACTCATCTGAAGGATGTAATTATTTAAAACTGGCCTCTTGTGATAAAGTTCAGATTCCTTTTTATAGCTGCCAAATGCTGGACTTCTAACAAATGGAGAAAATGCCCCTGTTATAAAACACTGAGTTTGTGACTCCAGCTTTGCTTTAAAGCAAAGCTACCATCATAAAAATCCTGAGGCAGGTGTAGAGACTTGCTGTGTCTGGATTTTGGCTTGAACAGCCAAGAATTTCACAACCTTTCATCTGCTGAGAGCCTCGTGCTTCCTGATGATAGCACAGAGGGAAGAACCTCTTGGATCACAGGGAATTGCTCAGGACTCCCCTTTGAAGGAGGATGCCAGGGCAGCTCCCTCACTGGGAAAGCCTCTGGTGGAAACAGAGGGGCTTAAATTAAACAAGAGAGCTCGTGGCACATGGAACCAGAGATAAGAGATGCTTCAAATGCTTCAGTACCAATTTCTGAGCTGGAAAAAGGGATGTGGAGTGATGGAAAAGCTCAAAGAGGACTTGCTTGGAGCTCTGCTCAGAGCTGAGAGCTCAGCAGGGCTCAGGACAAGGCTCTACCTCAGCCTGTGTTCCAAATAAATAATTCATCTGCAAAAAAATTACCTATAGAGGCAATCTCAATGAGATTAATTAGTTCATCCAAACAATTGTTGATGAGTCCAGGCAAAGTCCTGCCACAGTATTGATGGAAATGTTCTCAGCACTGTGATGCTCCAGTGTCCTACAGGATCCTCTGTCCTGTCCTTCAGAAACCTCTCCTGGATTTCCTGAGGGGCTTCCAGAGCTGGGGGTGCCTGGAGAGCTCCACATTCACCCCGAAATATTGTTACAACTTACACACAGCTCCAGCCACACAATGCAAACCAAACCTTTGTCCTGACAGCTTTGTCCCCCCTCTCTGTCCTCATGGCTGGACTCAGTGACCCTGGAGACATTTTCCATCATCAGGATTCTGTGATTCCATGGTTCTGGGGTAGGGGGGAAAACACAGATCAGCAGCACAGAGCTGGTGGCTTGTGCACTTATTATCCAGAGTGGTTCATATTGAACTATTTGTATTGATACTTAAATATTTATATCCACCTGTTTGTGTTTGTATTGATACTTAAATGTTTGTATTTAACTGTATTGTATTTCTCCTTAAATACTTACATTTAGCTATTTGTATTTGTATTGATATTTAAATGTTTGCATTTAACTGTTTGTATTTATATTTTTCTTAAATACTTACACTTAAATATTTGCATTTTTTTCTTAATTTTTTTCTTAANGTATTTCTATTTTTTTTCTTAAATACTTACATTTAACTATTTGCATTTTTTCTTAAATACTTACGTTTAACTGTTTGTATTTATTCTTAAATGTTTATATTTAACTGTCTGTATCTGCAGGGGCAAGGCTGGAGCTGGTGCTTGGGATCAGCCCTCCCAAAGCCAGGCTGCCTCTCCCACATCTTTCCTCGGCACATTCCCCATTTCCAAACCCTGAAAATCCTCTTTTTTTGACAGATTTTTCCTCATTTTCCCCCTCAGAGAATATCCTGCTCAGATCTGCTCCGTGCTCCGCAGGAATGTTTGGGAGGCATCACCACATCCAGCACATCCAGCGTCTGATCAGACACAAATAAATCCCTGTAACCTGGAATCAAAACTTCCTTGGCTCCCTAAAGTGCCATCTCACAGCACTATTTATTTATACACAACATTTTGCTGAGATTTATGTCAATCCTGTGGTGACGCGTGGGAAGCTTTGTGCGTTACCTTTTTATTCTGAAGGAGGGAAATTCGGAATAGAACTGGCAAAAAAGGCTGAAATGCAATTGCTGAGTGCCCTCTGGTGCTGCCAGGAGGAAACAGCTCCNCACATTTCTTTTACATTGCTGAGATTTATGTAAATGCTGTGGTGACGCGTGGGAAGCTTTGTGCGTTACCTTTTTATTCTGAAGGAGGGAAATTCGGAATAGAACTGGCAAAAAAGGCTGAAATGCAATTGCTGAGTGCCCTCTGGTGCTGCCAGGAGGAAACAGCTCCTCCGCCTCCCTGCCGGGATACTGAGGAATTTATTTTATAAAAATGTGTCCTGCCCTACACATTCTTTATAAAATCCCTCTTTTTTTTTTCCCCATAAATTTTATCTTCTGTGTGCCCTTAATTCCCGTGTTTACCAAGAATCTCCATTTATGTCGTTAAGAAGAAGCTCTCTGGAGCCACAAATTAAAGGCACAGCTTCCACCCTGCTGTACTGGATTTGGAAAATAAAATATGCTCCGTTTTACCTTTATCCCCCCTTGTTTCACCAGTCCTGTCCTTGCCGAGCTCAGCAAACAAAGATATTCAACTTTTATCATTGCTCCCTCATATTGTTTATAGAGTGTTCAGGGAAATTGAGTATTTAGTGCAATATTAAATTGCAATTGCACTGAAAAGCAAAAAAGGAAACCCCCAACACTCCTGTGTGTGAACTGAACACAGGAACAAAGCAGGTAAATTAAAATAACACCACAAAACGGGGTGAGGGTGTGAAATATGAGGAGATTTTATGAAACAACAAACACTGGATATTGTTTGTACAGGATATTGTTATTTGGATATTGTATTGTTGTGGGCCAACCCCTTCATATTTAAAACTGAAGGATTAATCCCTATTTTTGGAGTTATCCTCTCTTCTTAACAACACTGGGGATTTTTGGTTAAAAAAGTTTCCCCAACACTGCAGAATATTCCTCATTTCATTCTATTTTGGCAACTCTGTAGTTTTTAAACCATCCCAGGTTTCATGGCAAGGCTGGGGTTTGTCAGAGGGAGTTAAAATTCAAAATACAGACTCAGAATAATGCCACCCCTTTAAATTTTTGGGGGGAAGAGCCACAAGAGCTGGAACCAGGAGCTCTGGAGCAACTTTCTGGTTATAAAGGGGGTTCCCAGAAGGATGAGAGGTTCAGGTCCATGGTGGGGATACTCAGGAGCCTCAGTGAGCAGAATTACAGAGCACAATTCAGTAATTAGAACAGCTGATTGCTGTTATTATGGGACTCATTCCTGTTTTGGGACTGTAATTCCCAGGTTTCCTTAGGGATGACTCAGGTGACTCCATGATTTAATTTAATTGACCCCCAAGCTGTAAATGGTGCAAATCCAGCACTGCAGGACAGAGATTTCCTGGTTCCACACCCACTGAGTTATTCCTTAGGCTCCCAAATTTTCAAATTGCTCTGATGGCAACGTTGGCTCAGCTCCATCTGAGGGACCTGCAGAGCTCCAGGGGAGTTTCTGGGGGTGAGAAAGAGGCAGTGGAATTCCTGACTCTATTTCAACCCACTTTTTACATCGAGGGTAATTTCCTTGTTTTCCTGAAACCACATTGACTTCACCATGGAAATAAAGGTGCGGAAAAAAAAAAGCAAAAAAATGGATTTTTCTCTCCCAAATTGTTATTCCATTTCAGTCACTGCGGGACCAAACTTTACCACCCCTGGGATTTGCAGGGTTTGCTTTGGCACCTGATTCACCACAGAGCAAAGCAGCATAAAACTCCTCATTCCCAGTCCCAGGCAGCCTCTGCTTGCCCAGGAGTGAGGAATATTCACTGCAAACGTTCCCTGTGCCTGGAAAAGGAGCAGATTTCCATCCCAAGGACTGTCAGCAGCAGCACTGAGTCAGCACAAAGTGACAAATCACCAGCAGGAGCCGATGGCAGCTCTGAACCATCGTTTTATTACAGGAATTGCTTTTGTAAATTTAAAGAGTTTGCTTTGCTGATGACAAGGAGATGCTTGAATGACTGATTTTTTTTGTTAATATTTATAAGCAGATATTCATAACCTCTGGCAGTTTGTCACTAACTTTTCCATGTGTGAGAGAGCTGTAATGAACTTCATTACAGTGAATATTTGCTTTCCCTTTTTGCTGCTACACTAACAAAAAAAAAAGGCTTTTAATAATAAATAGCATTTCCTAGAGTGAAAGGCATGGAAATTGTGGCTCTTTGAAGAGCCCTTCTCATCCCTGCTCAGCAAAAGTAGAATTTGGGGTAATAAAGAGTAATTTACAGTTTTTCTTCTGATTTTCGTTTGTTTCCTTTCAAATATAAAAAGAGTTGTTAACGAGTCAGAAGAGTTTTGTTTGTCATCCTGACTGCTTGTTTAGGTTAATTTAGTTACTGATTTTACCTGGTCTGTGCTGTCATTTATTGCTGCTTAATTCAGCTTGACCTTCACCCTTTAACCCCTCACTGTACCAAAAGGAAAAGCAACAACGATTTAAAATATCTATTTTCTGCTTCTCTGACTGCTTTGTCATCTCTATTGCTGCCCAAAGCTTCTCTAAATACCAACAACAGAATTTTGGCTGCAACAAAGTGTTACACCATCAGGGAGAAAGCAATGGAGAGTGAGATAAGGGCAGGATCAGATGAGAAAATTGGGGAAAATCCTTCCCTGTGAGGGTGGGCAGTGCCTGGCACAGGTGCCCAGAGCAGCTGGGGCTGTCCCTGGATCCCTGGAAGTGCCCAAGGCCAGGTTGGACATTGGGCTTGGAGCAGCCTGGGATGGTGGAATGGGACTGTCCCTTCCAACCCAAACCATTCTGGGATTTGAGCGTTAATTAACGAATAGAATAATGAAAATTGTGACTAATGAAAAAAATGAATAGAAAAAACAAAGCCCAAACTCACCCAAAAAGCAATTAAAGGCTCTGTGCTTCATATTCACACCAGGCAGAATTTAATCCTCTCACTCAAAGCTTAAATAGGCACAATTTTCCCCCCTTATCCAATTGTATCTCAATCCTAAATGCACCCAGATTCCCACAGAAATTTTGCTGGAAATAAAGGTTTGCATTCCTTTAGTAAGAATTTCTACTGAGATNCGTTAATTAACGAATAGAATAATGAAAATTGTGACTAATGAAAAAAATGAATAGAAAAAACAAAGCCCAAACTCACCCAAAAAGCAATTAAAGGCTCTGTGNTCCAAGGGAAACCCTATCTTGAGAATTCCCATCTCAGTTATAACCAAAGATATATCAGAGCAGCACAGAAATTATTGATAAGGCATTTAAAAGTTCATTGTTTTCTGGAAAGGAACAGCACATCATCCAAAATGTTTTCAGGAACCATTTCTATATCCACAACACAGGAAACTTCCCCAGCCCTCCTGCACAACCTATCCAGCAGCTGAGGCAGAGCTGAAGCGTGTGATGGAGAGGAAAAAATTAACGTTTAAGTAGTTTGGCAGTGTTGAAACAAATGGAATTATTGAGCAGCACAGCAGTGGCAGCAGAGAAAATGAAAAGGTGCATGAAGAGCCTTGTTCTAGACAAAATGCACACTTAGCATCCAATTATGGAAAAGCTGCTGCTCTCAGGAGCTTTAAAATAACTCCACAGAAAAGACTTCACATCCCAATGAATGCTCAGTTAGAGAGGTGCCCTCCCACCCTTAGCAAAGATGTCCTTAGCAGATATTCCCCTCTCCACCAGGGAATAAAACATTCAGGAATTTCTCACAGACTGATAAGAATTTTGTACAATTCAAAGTGGTTTTTGGTATCCAGGTCAGCTAAAGAATGAATAAAGAGGCTGTGAGATGAACATAAAGCAAAACTCCATCAAATTTCACTTTCAAACATTTTTCCATCTCAACCAAGCTGTCAAAACGTAGCTCAAAATCAATTCTCTCAAGGAAAAAAAAATGAAACAAATGCAATTGTTTTACATCTCACAATAAAGACAGAAAGAGCAGCATTGCTTGGATCCAGCCAGCAACTTGTGGCAAGAGCTGGAGGTAAAGGACCAAATCCTGGGGAAAAATCCATATTCAAATAACTTCAGCCAATGGGAACAGAAGAAATCCACTCTGACCTGTTCCAGCAGCTGCAGCCCAAAGGACAAGGAGCTGCTCCTCACCCAGACACAGGAGCAGGGACCCACAGCTCCCAAATTCCAGCCATGGGGGATAAAGAGGACACAGAGCATTCCCTGCTCCCCTGAGGTCATGGAAAAAGGGAGGGAGGGCAATTTAAAGTCTGAGACAGGTGCCCTGAGTTTCTCCCAACACAAAATCCCTCCCAATCCCAAAAGGATGATTTGCTGGGATGCCCCTTTGGGAGCTGCAGCTGGAGCAGGAGGTGACTCCTGCTGCCATCCCCTCTCCTCTGGCATCCCCAGGTGGAACAGATGAGCAGGGACAGAGCTGTCACCCCGGGGTGTCACCAGGGAAAGGGATTTTGCATGGATACCCCAAAGAAGGTGGAATGAATCCCTTCCCAAGCAGTAGAAATCAGGCTTTTCCCCATCCCATCACTGGGCACACATTCACTGATGGCTCCTGAAAGCCCAGTCAGGGATCCCCAGTGAGGGGACACTGATCCCACGTTGTCCCAGCAGGGGAAGGAGGTGACAGTCCCGAGTCTGTGTCACTGCCCTGGCTGGGATGGGTGCTCTAAAACCCAGTGCTGGATTCTGTTCCTTTCCATGGGACTCATCCCAAAGGCTCGTGGTGTAAATTCAGCAATTCCAGTTGAACCAGTGACCACAGGAATACAGATATTATTGGGGATTTTAAAAAATTGAATTGCATCCCTTTAAAAGAAAATAAAAATCCAATTCTCACAATAAAAATTTCCTAAAAGTACCCTCAGTACTAAGTGAATCTGTTTCTCTTATTGTCACACCTCTTGAGACCTCAGCCATTACAAACCAATCAGTTCTGGGTTTAAATACTTCAGGAAGTCAGAAGTTGCATAAATGTGAGTCATAAAAAAACCCCACAAACCTTTGACAGCTTTTACTGCCCGGCCAAATTTACATCCCACGGTCACAGGTCTGTGCATTGCCCGGTGCCTGGTAAGAGAACTCATCAAAAACACAGATATAAACCACACACACCTTGCTTCTGTCTCAGAACGCTGCACCATTTTTATCTCCTGCCCATAAATAATGGAAGCATCAGCACATTTGTCGGGGCACCACAACAAATCCCATCCTCTTGGTAATTGTGAACACACTGGAGCTTGTTATTGACCTTGTGTAAAATACTGACACAGGAAAATAGGGGGGGGAAAGAGAAATAAAGTTTTCCCCCTCACACACACACCAAAGGTAAAATCCAGCTGAATTTATAATGTGATGTGGGAGGAATGAACTGTCACCAGAAACGAGCTGCAAAATAAAGCGTGGAGCAAATCTCAAATCCGATTTTAATAGAGTGAGGTGTATCCATCCCCATCATGACAACTTACGTGCACATTTCACTTGATTTAATCAGCCCTCATTTCAAATCTTAAAATACCAGTCACTGTAATGACACGGAATTTATTACCCATCTGTAGGAGCAGCACCGCTGATTTTCCTGAGTGATCCATTTAGATACTCGTGGACATGTGAATGGCTGAATTCATCAGGCACTCAGCCCTGATTTCCCACCTCCTTTGTGCCCCTTTGAAATGTCCCGTGTATAAATAATAAATAAATGATTCATCTGATTGAGCACAAGTGCTGTTTCCTGAAATCCTCGACTTGAGCAGAGTGTTGGAAAACACATTGTCATCTAATAATGCAGCTGTAACATTTTGATGTGAAGTGTCCTTTGCCACGTTCTCAGTTCTTCAAGGCCCATCAAGGATGGTGCTTATGTGCTTTATTCCATTGGAACTCTTCTCCCCACACGACAAAAGGGCTTTTTGAGGTCCAGGGAAGGGCTTGGGTGTGAAATGTGGGAAGTCAAGGCACAGAAAACTCTCAAAACCTCGTGCAGAGAATCAGAGAATTCCACCTGAGACCTTGGAAAAGGCTTCCAGATTTAGAGACCAGAAGCAAGAATATGTAATACAGATACAGACATATTAAGCTGGGTAGTGGGAAGTTTTAAAATTTAAAGTTTAAGATATAGAATAGTTACCTGGCAAATTAGAAGTTTTAAGGTGTAGTGCTGTAAGTTTGTGGTGATTGCTCGAGAGAGTCCGCGCTGTGGCAGAGACACATAAAAACTAATTAATCAGGGATTGGTGTGAAAGTAAAAACACCCTTTGTGGCAGTAGTTAATTGATAATTAACCTTAAAGAGATCTTGTAAGCTGTGATTTTGTGACCACTGGCCACGAACTCCTGGCCAGTGAAGATGTTCTCACCCTTCATGAGACAGTGGAAGAAGAGCAATAAATCCAGCTTTAAGATGTCTCCCGGTGGTCCTGCCTCTCTTAACATCCCGACAGTGAAAGGCCCACAAAACTTGGAGTGTTTGGGGTATCATGGAGGGGTCTGAACCTCCTGGATCAGAACAGGAGACAAAAACCCTTCTCTGGTGGGAGAGGAGCAGTTTGCTGTTGATTACAGCACTTTCTTCTCCGTGTTCATAACTTTCCAGAGGAATTTCCCAGGCCTGCTGCTCCTGCAAAGGCAAATCCATTTGGGAAGGATCTGTATCAGAGCCTTTCCATCCACTGAGGACATTGCTCTGTGGGGTTTGCTGTTATGAAATAGAAATAAATAAATATGGAGCATCAGGGATAGTGTGGCAGCAAAACCAACTCTTTTTTAACCTTAATTTTAACCTATGATTCTCTGTATGCATACACATACTTACTATTAGATCTCCTTTTTCCAATGCAAAAGCAGGCAGTTTTAGTAAAAAAAATTATATTTGAACTTTTAAAAGGGCAATTCTTATCCAATCCAGAACACACTTAAAAAAAAAAAAAAAAATCAAGTTTTCTATGCAAAACCTCATTACAGAATTGTTGTGAAGAAACTGGAACCAAAATAAAACCAGAACATCCCCAAGTAAGAACAAGCACTCCTCAAGGGATTACCTGCAGAAATGCTTGTGCCAAACTGTGTTTATAAAGATTATAACTCATTTACCTGCAGTTCTTTCCTGTCCAACTGCTTCTATCAAGAAGAGCACCAGGCAACACTCGAGTCTTGACTCTGAATTATCTGAGGCTGCAAAGAACTTAAAGGGAGAATTTTTAGTTGTCCCAGATGAGTCCCCTCCCTTTCTGCCCTGAAAACACCAATGCTGCTGGTCTCATCCCACATCCCAGCACAGCCATCTGTGAAATGTGCAAATATTTCTGTAAAAATCCTCTTTTCCAGCCAGAAAACAATTAGTAGTGATCGTATTATCTTCAACGCTGTTCTTTTTTACAGACAGTTAGAAACTGCACTTACGTGCTCGGCATCTTGTAAAATTGCTAATAAGTGGCAATTAGGGTTATTAATACTTCCCTCTAAGTGAGAAAGCAGATCCTTTTCATTAGACCGAGTAGTTTGTCAGAGGAAATTGGGGCAATAACAAAACAATTTCCTGTTCTAACAGGGCACGTTTTAGGATTTGTCTGCAGGGGATTCAGGTTTTTCTTTGCTAAAACAACACCCAGGGCCCCGATGATCCCGAGCCTGCACAGCTCCAGGGGTCAGGAGAGGTTTTGGGTCACCTCACTGCAGTGTCCGTGCAATATTTGGTTGGGTTATAAATTATTTTATTATCCCTCCACGTTGAACTGACTGCTGTGTTTTGGTTTCCCCAGTATTTCACTGGGAAGGGGGTGAACCCAAAATTCCCCAGCATCAAAAGGGGTTTAAATGAGAACTTTCACATTCCTTCTGATCATCAGAGACACTCTGGGCTGGTTCTGAGTGATCATTAGTGAGCACTCCGAGCCAGAGTGATGAATTTTTAATGTGCAGGTAGAGCAAACCTTACAAATAAAAACCCTCCTGAGGCAGAGGAATAGGTGTGGACACATCCCTGGGGCTGCAAAATCCCAAGCTGGAGCGAAATCAAGAAGAAATAAACATGGACAACAAGATTTAATCAACTTATCCCCAGGGTCTTCATCCCAAATTTCTTCCTGCTGTGGATGGATGTTCCTGGTGTTACTGAATCTCACCCCCCAGCAAAACCAAAATCCAAATCAGGGACTGTCACTGAAGAATTGGATGCTATAAATTGACTTTCATATGTGGCTTTGCTCTGAAATAAAGGTGGCATTTTTAATATATCTTTAAGAATCACTTGACAACTTTAATTTTAAAATAACAGCTTGGTTTTAACGGATTATAAACTGTATTTTATTAAATTTATACCCAGGCTGGGCTGACTCATGAGCCAGAGATGCAGAATTACTTATAGGAAGCCAGGAAAAGTTTGGCAGCTCTGCCTTAAAATATTCTGGGGGTTTAATATTTTTTTTTTATGCAGAAACCACGGAAGAATCAAGTTTGGAGTGTGGAGTTCATCTTTGACTTAGCCTTAAAATGATGATCCATTTGGGATGTCACCATGGAAAGCCAGGATCACAAATGGGGATGGGGCTTTCAGCTGGAAAATTGAACGGAACAAGAGGAAACCTGGATTTCTCCACACCTCACAAAACTCAGAGAACACGAGAAGAGAATAAATTCCACAAGGATTTCCACACAATTCTTTTTAAATGTAAGGTTTTGGAATTTTCCACTTCCTATTTTTGAAGCAGCAGCTCCTATTGAGATAACCAGTTCAAACAAAACAGCTCAGCTTTGCTTTTATGCATCCATAAAATTCCCTGCACGAGGTGCTCAGTGAAGTATCAGGCAGTAAACTGGGGAAAACAGAGCCATAAAGCTGAAAGGTAAACATGTGGAGAATAATCAAACTTTTAAAAGGCACACATTAAAATGAAATTCTCTATTTTTATCTGTCTAATAAGTGGATTTTTTTTTTTTTTTTGTACAGAGCAAGGTGTTAAAACCATCCAAGATCCCCAAAGCCTTTGGACACTGAAAGAAAATGCAGTGATTTGACTCTCCAGTCTTGCTGATAATTAGCCTATTAACAGCCTATTAAATCAATTAAATCGATTAACAACTCTAAAACTGAAACCCACAGTTTTTAGTAGGAAGGATTTGATGTCTCCGTGCATGGCACTGCTCAAAATCTCTGGCAGAAATTCACAGGCAGCTCTAGGGCTCTGTTGAGTTTAATTTTGGGACTCCTTCCCACTAATTGCTCAGCAGGAGGAACAGTAATTACATGAGCTGCAATATACAGGGTGCAAAAAAAAAAAAAAAAAGCAATGCAAATTTGCCACACCAATAAAAAAGGCTGAGAAAATTATATTTTGTACAAATTAATTAGAACCAAGCATTAAATTATGTAGTAATTGCTCTGTGGCATAACTTTCCAACAACTACAAATTAGTTAAGGTTTTCAATAACTACATATGAGAAACATCATTTTTTTACAGCTTTATTTTTGTTAGTTTAGGTTTCTAGACAGCCACAAATCCAACGTTACTTTCCTTTATGTTAAACAAAGAGCAGAGAAAATTCCCAGACCTTCCCAATGAAAAGCTGCTTCCAAATATGACACTCCACACTCTGAGGTTATTTTATTCTTTCCTTTTTCACAGCAATTTCCACCATGAATTGCTTAAACACTCCTTGGTATTTACATAAAGTATTAGGAAATGTACAAAACTGGTGGGACATTAATGCAAAGAAAACTTCCAACCTTCTCACTGTTATTCCCATATGAGACAAAGATAAACTGGGCTTATTTAATTTCAATTGACCCCAAAGTAGCATCATTATCCAATATTTAAGAAAAAAATAATGGCAAGGTCATGTCCTTTTAGTGTAAGAGTGACAAAACCCAGTGCTTTGAAAGAAATCTGGGTTTCAGTGGTTGCCTGGAGTGCAGATGTTCATCAGAGCCTCTGAACTCTTTTCCACCCCCTGAAATTCCCATCTTGTGCTCAGTTTAGGCAAATGAGATGCAAGAACAGATGAGCAGCACCAATTTATTTTTTTTTCCAGACAGATTTCCATCCATTTTTTGGTGGACCCAGCTCATCCTTCCTCAGAAATTAAGGCTGGAACAGCAGTGGCAGCTCTGAGCTGGAGACACCTGGTGCTACCAGAGACTCAGGCTGAGGCTGGTGAGTGTTTTTTTGATTTGATTTAGGCTTAGGGCTGAACATAATCATCCAAACAAGATGATAGAAAGTGCTGATCTCTGTGTTCATCCCTACTCAAAAAAATCCCCCCAATTTTTACCTGTTTTCATCTATTCCTGCAGGAGTGAGGCTGAGTTCTGTCCCTGGAGGGAACAGTTGCACTTTGGTGCCTGACCCACCTCAAACTCATATTTCTTGAGGAGCTCACATGCAGAAATGGCCATGGAACAACTCACAGGAGTGTGGCTCATTCCTTAAAGACAGTGACACGAAAATGCCCAGAAAATTCCATGTGTGTTTGTGGAGATGCAGCAAAACCTGGAGTTTTGTGCCTGTTTGCAGAATAAAGCTGAAGTTTTTTGTGCTTTCACACCCAGTTTCACTGTTTAGACCATTTTCACCCAGTTTTTCCAAGCAGATCCAAGACCCCATGGAGGTGCTGCTGACAGAGCCCTGGGGCACCAGACCTGCTCAGTCTCACACATCCCACTCCTCACTCCAAACATTCCACATTTGCTGCCCTCTCACCCTTCTCCTCTTCCTTCAGCTTAAAATAAACCCCTTTGTGTGTTCAGTTTTCTAATCAGCATGTTGGAAGTGTTTTACAATTACCCAATTTATTGGGTTGTTTTGTAATTTGGAAAGAAAATGACACCATTTAATTAAGTTTTAGTGCTGTCAAACGTGACCTAAAGCAGTGATTGATTTCTACTTATTTCTATTTATTTCTATTTATTTCTAGGCACTCTGAGCCCAAGTCAAACCTCCTGCAGAGCCACTTTTCTCTTTCCAAACCTCATTGCAGCTTCCAGCTCTGCCCTAAAGCTCAAAATGAGTAATCTTGGTTTCATTTGTACTTAAAGATTGATCTGATCCAAGTTTGGAGCATCCTCACTTGTTGCTGTTTGGGGAAGTATTTTTAATGATGTTATCAAACATTTCTTTAAAATGAAACATCTTTATCAAAAAAGACTCTCAAGTATCAAAGATCACAGAATCATGGGATGGTTTGGGTTGGAAGGGACCTTGAAACTCACCCAGTGCCACCCCTGCCATGGCAGGGACACCTCCCACTGTCCCAGGTGGCTCCAAGCCCCAATGTCCAACCTTGGACAATTCCAGGGATCCAGGGGCAGCCCCAGCTGCTCTGGGAATTCCATCCCAGCCCCTCCCCACCCTCCCATGGAACAATTCCTTCCCAATATCCCATCTGAACCTATTTCCTTTTAGTGTGAAGCCATTCCCTGTGTCCTGTCACTCCATCCCTTGTCAATTGTCTCTCTCCATGTTTCTTGTAGCTCCATCAGGTCCTGGAAGGTCACAGTGAGGTGACCCCAAAGCTTCTCCTCTCCAGGTGAACAATCCCAGCTGTCCCAGCCTTTCCTCCCAGCAGAGCTGCTCCATCCCTCTGCTCATCCTGGAATGTAAAATTCCAACTGCTGAGCCCCTTTCCAAAGGAGTCCAAGCAATCAACCTTTCACAAATCACTGATTTTAGTCCTTCGTTTTACTAAGACTGAAATCCAACTTCTCCTGGGCTTTTCTAACTGTTTCATAATTAAATGCCAATTCCACAGCTTTTGGAGTTGACTTTTGACTCCGACATGAAATGTGAATTTAACAACCCCTACCAGCATGAGGCCAAACAGAAATGCATCAAAGACAGCTGAGAGGAGGAGGAGGTGTTGATCACAAGCCTGGCATTTTTAATGTTGCACAGCTCCTTTTTCAGCAGAATTTTTATTTTCTAAAAATTTAGTGCTAAATCACAAAGCCCTTTCTTTCTTTCTTTTTTTTATAGCTGATACATAATGTATGACTCCACATAAATCTAGTCCAAGTCTGGCTTTGGACATTCACAGCCACCACAGCAGAATAAATTTACAACAGAGACTGATTTTAACAGCCTTCTTCTCTGGGAGTTCAAAGCATTCTGTGTCTGCCTGAATTCTTCCTAAAGTTTGCAAGATCTGGGAGATTTTAAACCTTTCTTTTCTTGGAAACAAAGAACAGGAAAATGAGAAATGCTGTTGGCTCTTGTGGCAGCTCCTTGGAGCTGTAACCAGCCCTGCTCTGCACTCACAGCACCAATGCAGAATTATTTAAGGATGTTTTCCATGGCTGGGCTTCCAAAATAACCACGAGCAGCAAGAACAGAACCATCAGGATTGGAAGGGAACCACAAGGTCATCAAGTCCAACAGCACCACCAAAATCACCTTGTCCCCAAGAGCCACATTCAGAAGCTTCTTGAGCAGAGACAGTGACTCCACCACCTCCCTGGGAAACTGATTTCAACATCTGGGCAACCTTTCAGTGAAAAATCTTTTTCTAAAGCTCCATCTGAACCTCCCCTGGCACAAATTGAGGCCTTTTCCTCTGCCACAGCAGAAGAGACTGAACCCCACCTCAACCATTTGCTTTGGAGGAAAAGAAAGGGTTTGTGAGCCACTTTTGCAGGTTTTTTTGCAAATCTTAGGGTGGAGAAAGCCTTTATGGCAGCTTGAAGGTCAACCCCACCTCATGCCAGCATGAACATTTCCAAAGTGGCCAAGCTCTTCCTTCCCATCCTCCGCCAATCACACACAATACATTTCCATGTTATTTTCTTATTCCTGGCTGGATTAAGCCATCACACAAATCTCCAGCAGCACAGGAAGCTGGAATGATTCCCACATATCCCTGCAGGAAGAGCAGTGGCCCCAGCAGAGCAGCACCAGGCTGGCTTTGGAATCTGCATCCTTTATAAGGAACAACTCCATTTGCATCCCAGCTGCTGAGCTGAGTTGACATTTGTTCTGCCAGGGTCTCTTTTGGCTCCCCATGACAAGGCCACAGGTCCCATGGAGTGGCAGCAGTGGTTATTTAACAGAGGGCAGGACCTCTGCAGAGTGAATCTGTTAATAGAGTGCACTGCCAGCCCCTCACAGTCAATCAATTCCTGTACTGAATCCAGACCTGCAAAGGCAGAAGGCAATTATTTTTACTTTTAGATCATTTGAGAGATTTTCTTTGGACACAGATTAATCAGAATCAGTTTTCTGAGTTATTTCACATTAAATCACTTAAATACACTAAAATTAAATGCTCTTTCTACAGGGCCCAGATCAGGGCTGGAAAAAGGAGGTGACATCCCCCCTGAGAAAATGGTGCTGAGGAAACTTTGTGGGAGGATTTGTGAATATGGGTCTCAGAAACACAGGGAGTTTTAAATACAGAGGGAAGAGTGTGGCTGTGCACTCCAGAGCCCTGAGGGACACAAGGCACTGAATTCCTGAATCCAAACCCAGCCTCAGGCTGATCCTGCCTGCAGGACACTGAGCCTTGCTCTACATTCCACCTCACTCCTATGGACCACTCTGAATTTTGCTTCTCACCCTTTTTGTCTCATGCCTTGGATGCCTGGAAAACAAATATAGAAAATATCAACGTGATCAAAACCCAGGAAACTCAGATATTAAAGGAATTTTTTGTGGTTTTGTGTGCTCTGGTCACCAACACGAACAGAAAAACCAGAATAATTCAACCACTCTCTGAGCAGTTTCCCTCCCACATGTAAATGTGTGGTTGGGAGGAGATATTTTATATAAATCAGCTCAGAAACTTCAGGAGAGCTTTCCATAAAGCCCTGTGGAGGAGATGCTTTAGCTGGGATGAAGGTGATGGGTTGGTACAGGTGACATTCCAGGATGTGCTGTTCTACAGGGGAAATATCCCAGGATTCCAGGTGTGGATGGGGAGGATAAACCCCACAGCACCCCCAGCCTGCAGCTGGAACTGCCCCAGGGTTTGGAACCACATTTATCTCAGCCTCACCAGACACTCAGTTTAATTTCCAAGCTTTTCTTTTTTCCATCAGTGTTGCCCCACTGATTGCAGCAGGTTCACAATGGATTTATGGCAGCAGAGATGAGACTTTTGGGTTTTTAAATTTATTTCTCCATCTGGGCCTCACTCCATGGGATAAACTCCTTGCCCATTGCACCCCAGAGGTGGGAGCACCTCCCTGGCCTTGGGGGGAGCTCCTGGGACACCTCCAAGGGCAACAACAGCTCCAGGGAATCCAGCAGGGACAGGAGAGAGCCAGGCTGTGCCAGAGAAGCAGATACTCCATAGCAATGGTACATTTTATTTCCAAATCAAGTGTGTTTTATTTCTAAAAATCAGATTTATGAAGCCTCTGCATTCTGGGCAGCTCACTCAGTGTTGAGATGTGCAGCTCTGACAAAGTGTTTTATTTCTGTGCAGCTGGGACATCTCAGCAATACCTGCTCTCTGAAATATTCTGAGATGCACAACTCTGCATTTCCTGCTAAATTTAAACACCAGGACTTTCTTTTGGGCATATTTATTTCTCTGTTTCTTAATTTAGATAACGTGTCTGCCCTCCTCTTTGTCAAATTAGCTCCCAATTAAAGCAGCACTTCAGACTTCCCTAATGCAATCATATGCTAATAAACCTTCTGCAGCACCAATTACAGAAAGTGTTTCTCTTCCAAAAATAGTTCTGTGTGTTCCTCAGTTCTTTCTGCAAGGCAGTCTGAGCTGCTGGGGGTTTGAAGAGTACATTGAGTATTTGAGAACAAAACAACTGCATGGAAATTGTAGGAAAATAGTGTGAAGAGATGGATTTTTTGGGAAGTTGGACTCTGATAAAACTCTGAAATCCACTTGCCTCAAAGAGAGTTTTTGAGATCTCTCTCTAAAACCTCACAGTGTGTCACTTCAGCAGGAGAACAGAATTCATCAGTCTGGAAAACAAATTTTTTAAAATCCCCTTAAAAAAAATATTAATCCTCAAAACCAAAGCTCCTGCATGAAAAAAAAGCAAACAGTTTCAGCAAGTTCTGCAAATCTGAATATGTACAAAGTTGGTAAAATTACTAAAATATCTTCTTTTGGCATTTTCAAAATTAAAATAAGAAAATTTCCCTTTTCAAAACAACCTTTCCCTTCAAAATCTGAGCTAATCAAGCAAATGACAGATCAAAGATAGCAGCAGAATAATTAAATGCTTCAAATCTATCAAAGCTATTTTTGTCAATTAAAGCAAGAAAAGATCTCATCAGTTTGCAAAAGAAAAAAAAAAGAATTAATAACAGGCTTTTTTCTGGTGTGGGCTTTGAATTAGGGGGATGNAGGGACACAAGGCACTGAATTCCTGAATCCAAACCCAGCCTCAGGCTGATCCTGCCTGCAGGACACTGAGCCTTGCTCTACATTCCACCTCACTCCTATGGACCACTCTGAATTTTGCTTCTCACCCTTTTTGTCTCATGCCTTGGATGCCTGGAAAACAAATATAGAAAATATCAACGTGATCAAAACCCAGGAAACTCAGATATTAAAGGAATTTTTTTGTAGTTTTGTGTGCTCTGGTCACCAACACGAACAGAAAAACCAGAATAATTCAACCACTCTCTGAGCAGTTTCCCTCCCACATGTAAATGTGTGGTTGGGAGGAGATATTTTATATAAATCAGCTCAGAAACTTCAGGAGAGCTTTCCATAAAGCCCTGTGGAGGAGATGCTTTAGCTGGGATGAAGGTGATGGGTTGGTACAGGTGACATTCCAGGATGTGCTGTTCTACAGGGGAAATATCCCAGGATTCCAGGTGTGGATGGGGAGGATAAACCCCACAGCACCCCCAGCCTGCAGCTGGAACTGCCCCAGGGTTTGGAACCACATTTATCTCAGCCTCACCAGACACTCAGTTTAATTTCCAAGCTTTTCTTTTTTCCATCAGTGTTGCCCCACTGATTGCAGCAGGTTCACAATGGATTTATGGCAGCAGAGATGAGACTTTTGGGTTTTTAAATTTATTTCTCCATCTGGGCCTCACTCCATGGGATAAACTCCTTGCCCATTGCACCCCAGAGGTGGGAGCACCTCCCTGGCCTTGGGGGGAGCTCCTGGGACACCTCCAAGGGCAACAACAGCTCCAGGGAATCCAGCAGGGACAGGAGAGAGCCAGGCTGTGCCAGAGAAGCAGATACTCCATAGCAATGGTACATTTTATTCCTAAATCAAGTGTGTTTTATTTCTAAAAATCAGATTTATGAAGCCTCTGCATTCTGGGCAGCTCACTCAGTGTTGAGATGTGCAGCTCTGACAAAGTGTTTTATTTCTGTGCAGCTGGGACATCTCAGCAATACCTGCTCTCTGAAATACTCTGAGATGCATATCCCTGCATTTCCTGCTAAATTTAAACACCAGGAACTTTCTTTTGGGCATATTTATTTCTCTGTTTCTTAATTTAGATAACGTGTCTGCCCTCCTCTTTGTCAAATTAGCTCCCAATTAAAGCAGCACTTCAGACTTCCCTAATGCAATCATATGCTAATAAACCTTCTGCAGCACCAATTACAGAAAGTGTTTCTCTTCCAAAAATAGTTCTGAGTGTTCCTCAGTTCTTTCTGCAAGGCAATCTGAGCTGCTGGGGGTTTGAAGAGTACATTGAGTATTTGAGAACAAAACAACTGCATGGAAATTGTAGGAAAATAGTGTGAAGAGATGGATTTTTTGGGAAGTTGGACTCTGATAAAACTCTGAAATCCACTTGCCTCAAAGAGAGTTTTTGAGATCTCTCTCTAAAACCTCACAGTGTGTCACTTCAGCAGGAGAACAGAATTCATCAGTCTGGAAAACAATTTTTAAAAAATGCCCTTTTAGGAAAAATTATTAATCCTCAAAACCAAAGCTCCTGCATGAAAAAAAAAAAAACACAAAAAACCCCACAGTTTCAGCAAGTTCTGCAAATCTGAATATGTACAAAGTTGGTAAAATTACTAAAATATCTTCTTTTGGCATTTTCAAAATTAAAATAAGAAAATTTCCCTTTTCAAAACAACCTTTCCCTTCAAAATCTGAGCTAATCAAGCAAATGACAGATCAAAGATAGCAGCAGAATAATTAAATGCTTCAAATCTATCAAAGCTATTTTTGTCAATTAAAGCAAGAAAAGATCTCATCAGTTTGCAAAAGAAAAAAAAAAGAATTAATAACAGGCTTTTTTCTGGTGTGGGCTTTGAATTAGGGGGATGATCAGAAAGATAATTTGCCAATTTGCATGTGATTAAACGTGATTTGGTGATCCAGTGCTGCTTGAAGGCTGCTCTGAACTGAACCTCAGAGATTATGAGAGGAGCCAACCCAGGATTTCAGGAATTACGGAATTTAAATTGTCCCTCCAGTGGTTTCTTTTCCAACATTCCAACGTTCATTTTGGCAGCAAAGGGGAGGAGGAGAGCCTTGGTCACAGCAGCTGGAGGGCAGAGAAATGGAGAAACTGCCTTTCCTTGAGATCAGGGTGCTGCTGGTGACTCCCAGCACCTTGTGCCAGCCCCAGGGGGAGACACAGAAAACCAGGAGATCATTTAAAATGCCTTTAGACTGACAGAGGGCAGGGTTAGATGGGATATTGGGGAGAAATTGTTCCCTCTGGGGGTGGGGCGGGGTTGGGATGGAATTCCCAGAGCAGCTGTGGCTGCCCCTGGATCCCTAAAACCTGGGACACTGGGGTTTGGAGCAGCCTGGGACAGAGGGAGGTGTCCCTGCCATGGCTGGGGTGGCACTGGGTGGGATTTAAGGTCCCTTCCAACCCAAACTATCCCATGATTTTATGAAGATCAGTGACTGGGAAAATGCACATTTGTGTTAGAGAGGTGAAACAGTGCAAGCTCCTGGAGCTGCAGGGGTGATTCACCAGGAAAAGCTGCTCCTCCTCCTCCTCCTCCTCCTCTGCCAGGCCAGGCCAGCTCAGCCCTGAGCCCCTGCTGGAGCCCAGCAATGATGCAGAGCCATGAATTACCCACCCCTCAATGTCCATGAGTGACCTCACACGTGCCAACCACACCGTGCTCATCAAACCTCTCTGGGATTCAGCAGGGCAAGTCTGTCCTGGAAAATGGAATTCATAAAGACCTGATGAACTGGCTGGATTTTAACTCTCCCTCCCTCTTTGCCCTTCTGTGACTTCCCCTGCTGCCTCCTCCCATCACTCCAGCACGATTTACTGCAGACGTGGTTCAAATCTCCTTTAGGGGGGAAGGAAAGCAGGAAAGCAGCAGCTGGGACTTCTCACAAGTTCACCTCTGCATCTTAACACCCAATTATCTCATGAAAACACAGCTTTGGGTACCTGCAGCATCAAACCCAGCTCTGAGAGCAGGAATCCCTCCAGGAAAAGCCATCCAGCGTGAGGGGCACGGGGTAAAGCCAGCACCCACTGCTGGTGGGGTTTGCACCACCTGGAAAAACAGGAATCATGTTCCAAGGCTGGCAAAAAGCAACACACACACACAGAGGAGCTGCAGGAATTCGTGTTCTGACCCAAGGGAAGAGCACAGGGAAATCAGAGGAGATCCTGAACCACCCCACAGCATTTTCCAGTCAGTGAACTGCTGGCAGAACTGGTTTGGGCTGTGTTTCATCTTAAAACAGTGAACTACACCCTGCTCAATATTTACAGAGAAGTCTTTATGGTCAGATCTCTCTTTTCCCTCTGATTTTACCTTTTTTTGTTATCAGTACCACATTTCACTGTCCTGTAATAAGAAAATCAGGCTGCATTTCCATAATTATCCAGGACAGTGCCAGGTTTTGCAGAAGAAAATACACGAGGGTAAAGGGACACTCTCAGAGATCCCAAATGATTAATGAAAACTTGGAATAACTTGGAATGATGCAAATAATTCTACATGGGAGGGTTTTGTTTATCACAAATGCTGGACATCCAGCACATTGCTCAGAGGAGCAGGCACTCCATTTACTGTGTAAATTCTCCCTTCCATAAACCATCAGTGGTGCAGGAACAAAGTGAAAAACACAAGGATGGACAGAAAATTTTTTATGAGTGCAGACTCTTAGCATGAAACTTCCCCTTTCTTCTCTCCATCCTTTTCCTTCAGCAGAGAAATTGAAATCTCCTGTAAGTTTTCCCCATCCCGTTTTGAAAACTGATTTAAGTCACTCAGCAAGAATTTGACTCGATTTTTCTCACCCACGACAAGAAGGATGAGAGTGGGAACAGCTTCAAAAACGAGCTTTCCTGGCTCTGAGTGGAATTAGGGTTGGGAATGAACACAAGAGGGAGAACAAACCCCACATTTGCAGCACCACGACTCCACAGCAGCTTGATGTGACCCAAAATAAACATCAGTTTCAGGTGGTTTAAACCCAAGATGCTCAGAGCCAAGCAGAGGAATTTTGGTTCTTTGCCTCCACTTCCAAAGTGGATCCTGAAAACAGGAGGGATTGATCCTGATCCTTCTCTCATAAACCTCAGCCAACCAAAACAGGGGGAGGGAATTGTGGTGCCTCAAAAACCAACATCCATTTATTATTGAATAAAACAGGTGAGTTGGAATAAATGTGTTGACTTCAAAGGTCAGGAAGGTTTAGTTGATAGAAATGAATTTTCACTCCCTTAAACTTCCAAACCTTTCACCTTGTTGTGATTTTTTCCCCCTATTTTAGCCAAATCCTCTCCTCATTTTTAAGAAAAAAAAGAAATTAACTCAGTAAGTGAAGCCTTCAATATTTTAGGTACCTGCAACTGAAATAAGGCAGGGAAAAAAAAATAAAAATAGCCTAATTTGACAATGTGTGACATTATTTAAGCAGCTCATTATGTGAAGCTTTCGAGTTGTTCTCTGAGCTCAGCTGAAGTTTTTGCTGCCTCCCTGCCCTTGTTAAGTCTTTCTGGTAAAAACTAAAGAGCTGCCTGTCTAATCAGGGATTAATAAGCTTATTTGGGAACTCTGCACTGCAGCAGCATCAGGACAAAATGACTTAAGTTAAAAAACTACAGTTGAAAAAAAAAAAGGTACACAAAGTTTGTCAGCTCCCTTTGAGGAGTGATGACTTATTCCTTTAATTTGAGCTTTACACATTCAATTTACACACTAAAAACATTTCCAGGTAGCAAAGTTTAAAGCAAAAATCACTGATCAGGGTTCAGGGCATGCCAAGGGTTATTACACTGCCCTTAATGAACTTAGGTTTTGAATTAACTCCTGTGTTTATCTGGGAGTCATTAAGGGAAGGAACTGTGGCTGCAGAAATGAGTGACAGCCAAAGCTTCACTCCTCGTTAGCTCTTCGTGCTGGAAAAGGGACGGGAGCTTCTCCCAGAGCCTCAAAGCTGCCTTTGAGGAATTCCACCTGCTTTGGGCTCCTGGGGGGGAAATCTTCAAAACCTCAGCCCTGCTCTGGGACTTCTGATGGAGCCGGGGCTGCTTTGCCACTCAGTAAAGGATTAGAAAACTATTAAAATAAAAATTTTAGTGTTTTCTACAAGTTTCTTTGCTTTAGAGCTGTTGTAAAGTTTGGGAACAAGGCAATAAATACGTGGCTAAAAACCTCCTGAGACACTTGCAGGAAAACCTCCCAAGATCTTTTAGAATTGGTTTCCTTCCAGTTGCAGAAATTCCCTTTATTCACAGCTGCCCTGCCAGACTCTGTGGAACTCTGTGCCTCCCTCCACAGCCCAGATTCACCATTCCCTGAGGTCAGGAGCTGAGTTATCCTTCCCCAAAATCCAGATCTCAGAGCTCTCAGCTGAAACCATCTAGAATATCCTCTCCTGGATAAAACCAGATTCCAGGATGCTCTAACCACAGCAAGGACCACTCCTCAAAGCTGAATCCTCAGCAAATGACCTTTTTTCCCAGATTTTTACTCCCTGGGGCCAAAAAAAAGTAAAGTAATGATTAATCAAACACCATCCAGTGAGCCAGGACAGCCACAGCACATGGAATGTATCTTAAATTTCAGCACTGCTGTCTCAAATCCAGATCCTAAATCTGGTGCTGGGATCTCCCCCAAACAGAAATCTGCCCATTCCTCTGCTCTTTGGGAACACTGATAACAACAACTGGCAGAGAAAAGACTTTACATTCAGGAGTGCCACTCAGATGAGCATTGGCCAGGAAATGTGGTGAGCTGGAGGAGAAAATGAATAAAACCTGCCCACAGTGAGATGTTTTTGTCTATATGGCACCAAAAGCAGCTCAGAAATATCCTGACAAGTGCAGGGAGAGCAGGAGACAGGGCAGAAATGCTGTTTTGGAAAGTATTTTAATGTAGGGACATTCAAAAAATGCATTAAAGCCACTTAAAAAAAAAAAAAAAGGAAAAAAAGAAAAGTGAGAGGCTCCATCTGGATCACCAAGTGCAGATCTCCTGAAGGTGAAGCTCCCACAGCTCCCACTGAAGGGCTGCCCTGAATCCCAGCCCAAATTCCAGCTCTGTCCCAGCTCCCTGAACCCCTGAGCAGATCCAGGGAATATCAAGTGCCTGTGAGCTCCCAGACTGAATGTGGGGAAAATGGAAATCCTCACTTTTAAAAGGTCCCTGAGCCTCACTTTTCACAACTGATGCATTTGACCCTTGGAATTCCTCCTGGTGAAATAAATTTCAGACACCAGTGCTGAAAATGACTTAATATTAATATTAATATCTGTAATTCTTCGTTAGCCCTTAATGAATTCTTTTAAAAATAAAGCGAAATATTCCTGAAATTAAATATGAAAATTGATGACACATTTTGAAGAGGCTCAGTGCAGTAGCAGAGGTCAAGCCTCACTTGTCTTCTGACTGAAATTCTTGGATAAAAAGGGAGAGCACCTTCTTTTTTTATGAATAAATGAGGGGATTTCAATATAGATATAACAACATGAAATGGATTTGGCCCGAGTACATTACAGCCATTAAATAAATCACTGCTTCACAGAGAAAAAGAGGAGACTCTGAAAAGAAATGTAATTTCATACAACTTCATGACAGAACCAATTAATCAACTAAATGTAATTTCAGACACTGGTTATAGAGGGGTAAGATACAAATCCATGAAATATTTCATCATTTGGGGAAATAAATTTCCCAAGGAAAGCTCATTAGCCTGGGAGCTGTGCAGATCATGGGTCTGATCAGAGCTGGCAGCAGAGGACAGGGAGCTCCTGCAATTCCCTCTGATCCCTGTCAGATCACCTGGATTCAGAGCAAAGGGGATGAGGGGGACCCCACAGAAATCTGATTTCTGCTGGGAAATCAGGAATGGTCCTTGTGGGAAGAGCCAATCTCATCCCAATCCCCAGGGAAAATAATCCTGCTCTTGTTTCCCTACTGAGAATCTCCATGGGATGAGATGAAACTTGATAGACCCAAAATAAAATTTGACTTTTGGCATTGCCCAGGTCAGGGCTGGACAAATATTGTGTCTTTTTTCTTCCTACAAAGAATCAAATTCCTATTTAATCACAACCATGGTATTACACAAGTCACAACTCTGTAATTTTGCTTCCCTTGCAATGCTACTCTTGTCTAGTTTATTTATACTTTTCCTTCTTATTCAACAACACCTTTTAAAAAGGGAGGAAGAGAAAAATAGCACTGCAATTAAAAATGTTATAAAATAATCAATGTCTTTTCCTAGAAGCTGAGAAGGTTTTTATTTTCAATACCTATTTGCTTTGCCTCTGTAATTCCTCTCCACCTGAGAAAGCACATGAGCCACCTGAGAAAACTCCTTATCCAATTCCTTAATATTCCAATATCTACCTGACAAAATGCCTAATGACATTAAGCTCCTAAACAAGACAAATTAAAAATAAATAAATAAACCAGATGAGTTTATTCCTCATCAAATTCATCTTTAGTGTTCTGTGAATATTTCCTTTGACCTTCTCTGCATCCCAAAAATATTTCTCTTGTACAGGACAAGTTCACAAGATGGAAAAATAATAATTTTGGAAGCTAAGGCCGATTTTAAATAAGAAGTCAAATGTTGGCTGTGGAAGGGGAAGTTTCCCCATTTGGCTGGAAATCAGCTCCCACTCTGGCTCCCTGCCCTGTGCTGCTCTCTAAACACTGGCAGCTGGAGCATGAAGAGGAGAGACAGGGAAGATAAATAGGGTAGAAACTGCTTAAGGTCTTTGTAAAGTGTAATGAAAGATTTATCTCTGCAGGGTAATGTTCCTCTTTTCTCCTGCTGAAACAAGACTTTGATAACCTCTCGTTGAGCCTTTGATAAATCACAGCTCCCAGCCACGACTGAGGGGGTGGGAAATGGAAAAGGCCAAAGCAAGGTCTGGTTGTTCAGCTCTGCCAATGGGAAACACCCAGAAGAATTGGGCTGGAAGCTGGAATAATTTGAATTTCAGGAATGAGGATGGAGTGTTGTACAGAGATGTCACAACAAGAGGAGGATTCCTCTGAGTGGGAGTCCTGGTGTGTAAGATCAGTAATTAGGGCAGGCTGTTAATGAGTGATGGTGGAAGCAGCAGAGGCTGGAAAGGCTCGTTTTGGTCAGGAACTGAGAGAATCTGAGGGGTGACCACAGAATTCAGTGTCCAAACCCTTTGCTGTGGGATTTGATGCTCCAGGCACACAAATGTCCAACCCTGACTGAGAAAATCCCTGCTCACAAAGCCAAGCACGAGGGAGATGCTTTTGCCTGTTCTTTGAATGCTCCATGTTCCAAAACTGATCCAGCTGCAAGGGAAAAACCCCATATTTTTAATTGAGAATAGAGCTGTGAAGACAGACATTAATCCTTTTAAACATTTACAAGCATCTTTGAATTATGTTTTTAAAAAATACCCAGCAACCACAAGATCACCACAGACATGTAAAATATTTTTAGTTTTGCCTTCTATTTATCTTAAAAAGAAAAACTACTGTAACACCTGGAGGCAACTCATCAGCAAACAGCAGGGCACCAAAAGCTTTTAGAGCTTCAGTAAAACTAATTATAAGGTGTAAGGACTCAGAATGGGCCAAGAAATCAGGATTTTATCTTTCCCCTCAATTCCTGGATAATCCAGAATAGGCTCATTCACACCTCTACAAATCCTACCCACCTACAGGAGGCACAAGGAAACTTTTCCTAAGGAATAGGATTATTAATTTTGTTCCCATTTACAAACAGTTCATTTTCTGAGTGCTGCAAGGGTATGAATTATTAAAATTGCACTACCACAGCCCAATTCCTTTCCAGGACAATTTATCTCTCACTCAGTACTTCCCACCATTGGAGGCAATAAAGACAATTCCAATCCCTCAAATTGGAGAGAGCAGGAATTCTCCAGGGGTCACTTATGGGTGTGTTCAGAGTGGAGAGTTCTTGATGAGACCTCTGGGATTCCACCAAACTGATCCCAAATCCCAAACACTTTAATTTAATGTACCTTTTTCTGCTCACTTTTAATGAAGTGATTCTAAAAAGGGCATTTTGCTTTATGAAGTATTAACATTGCTGGCTGTTGGGTAAATCAGCAGATCAAAGAATTTGAGGGTTTCTAAATCCAAATGACTCATTTGAAGAAAGGATGTGTGTGACCATTATTAGTGACTGTTATTATTAACTAAAATCTAATCTTTGCAAGAAGGAGGAAGGAGTTTTGTCCTCCTGGAAGGAAACTCACAAAATGTGGTGTCTGGAGCTGTTTTACAAATGTTCTACCAAGTGTAATTCAGTGTTTTTTCCATGGAATTTGCTTTAGGAAGATGGGACAGAGCCCATAACACATCACAATCACACCAATATTGAATTAAAAGTATATCTGCTTTGGATAAACATATCTACTTTGGATATATCTGGGTAAAATAGAAGCATAATATTTAAAAATAATAATTTAAAATGTGTCCATTTAAATAGTACATAAGATGGATAGTTAAGCAATAAGAAGCAGTAAAAGGAGACAATAGATGCTGGAAATAAAAATCCAGTATATTGACATCTGCTGGTCAAAACCCCAGGTCTTTGCCTCAGAATTCCTTGAAAAAACCCCAAAACTTAAAGCCCAAATGATTTTTTTTATTTTTAAACTTGGGATTTCAGCCAGCAGAGGATCTATGCTGCAGATCCTGGGGGCAGTGGAGAAGAGCCTCCAGATGATTTTTGTCAGATCATTTTTGCCACTGCACTTGGAGCTGGGAAGTTCACTGGGGTTTGTGCTCAGGCAGCCCCAGAGCCCTGGAAAGGGATCCCAGCAGCCTCAGGATGTCCCTGAAATGAGGAAAATCTGCAGGAACACCCCTGAGAAAAGCTCTCAGCTTTGTAAATAAAGATTCAGGCACTGGGTGCCCATTCTGACCCTGGGCTGGTCTGAGACACAGAGAATTCACTGTGTAAATTTGCTTTATTTATTGCAGTGCTGGTTCCTCCCCTGCTGATGGTGGCACCTGGAAAATGGGTTTGGATCCCAAACACCACCACTGCTCACATGAGCACTGATTGCACAAAAGTACTAATTAAAAATCTCAAGTGCTGTGTGTTTAAAGGAAAGGTCAAAATCAGGGCAAAAAACCAAACCTACAAAAAAAAAAAAAAAAAAAAAAAAAGAACTAATCCCATGCCTAAAAACCTGCTGGGATCCCTCCTCCCTTTGCTGTTTGCCTAAAGCTGCTGCAAGGTTTGGGTTTCATACCTCAGCCCAGACCCCCGACCTGGCCCTGCAGGTGAGGCTGCCTTGGAATGGCTGGTTTAAAAAAACAACCAAAAAAAAAAANCCTTTGCTGTGGGATTTGATGCTCCAGGCACACAAATGTCCAACCCTGACTGAGAAAATCCCTGCTCACAAAGCCAAGCACGAGGGAGGTGCTTTTGCCTGTTCTTTGAATGCTCCATGTTCCAAAACTGATCCAGCTGCAAGGGAAAAACCCCATATTTTTAATTGAGAATAGAGCTGTGAAGACAGACATTAATCCTTTTAAACATTTACAAGCATCTTTGAATTATGTTTTTAAAAAATACCCAGCAACCACAAGATCACCACAGACATGTAAAATATTTTTAGTTTTTCTATTTTTCGTAAGTCAAAAAACTACTGTAACACCTGGAGGCAACTCATCAGCAAACAGCAGGGCTCCAAAAGCTTTTAGAGCTTCAGTAAAACTAATTATAAGGTGTAAGGACCCAGAATGGGCCAAGAAATCAGGATTTTATCTTTCCCCTCAATTCCTGGATAATCCAGAATAGGCTCATTCACACCTCTACAAATCCTACCCACCTACAGGAGGCACAAGGAAACTTTTCCTAAGGAATAGGATTATTAATTTTGTTCCCATTTACAAACAGTTCATTTTCTGAGTGCTGCAAGGGTATGAATTATTAAAATTGCACTACCACAGCCCAATTCCTTTCCAGGACAATTTATCTCTCACTCAGTACTTCCCACCATTGGAGGCAATAAAAACAATTCCAATCCCTCAAATTGGAGAGAGCAGGAATTCTCCAGGGGTCACTTATGGGTGTGTTCAGAGTGGAGAGTTCTTGATGAGACCTCTGGGATTCCACCAAACTGATCCCAAATCCCAAACACTTTAATTTAATGTACCTTTTTCTGCTCACTTTTAATGAAGTGATTCTAAAAAGGGCATTTTGCTTTATGAAGTATTAACATTGCTGGCTGTTGGGTAAATCAGCAGATCAAAGAATTTGAGGGTCTCTAAATCCAAATGGCTCATTTGAAGAAAGGATGTGTGTGACCATTATTAGTGACTGTTATTATTAACTAAAATCTAATCTTTGCAAGAAGGAGGAAGGAGTTTTGTCCTCCTGGAAGGAAACTCACAAAATGTGGTGTCTGGAGCTGTTTTACAAATGTTCTACCAAGTGTAATTCAGTGTTTTTTCCATGGAATTTGCTTTAGGAAGATGGGACAGAGCCCATAACACATCACAATCACACCAATATTGAATTAAAAGTATATCTGCTTTGGATAAACATATCTACTTTGGATATATCTGGGTAAAATAGAAGCATAATATTTAAAAATAATAATTTAAAATGTGTCCATTTAAATAGTACATAAGATGGATAGTTAAGCAATAAGAAGCAGTAAAAGGAGACAATAGATGCTGGAAATAAAAATCCAGTATATTGACATCTGCTGGTCAAAACCCCAGGTCTTTGCCTCAGAATTCCTTGAAAAAACCCCAAAACTTAAAGCCCAAATGATTTTTTTTATTTTTAAACTTGGGATTTCAGCCAGCAGAGGATCTATGCTGCAGATCCTGGGGGCAGTGGACAAGAGCCTCCGGACTATTTTTGTCAGATTCTTTTTGTCACTGCACATGGAGCTGGAAAGTTCACTGGGGTTTGTGCCCAGGCAGCCCCAGAGCCCTGGAAAGGGATCCCAGCAGCCCCAGGATGTCCCTGAAATGAGGAAAATCTGCAGGAACAACCCTGAGAAAAGCTCTCAGCTTTGCAAATCAAGATTCAGGCAATGAGTGCCCATTCTGACTCTGGGCTGGTCTGAGACACAGAGAATTCACTGTGTAAATTTGCTTTATTTATTGCAGTGCTGGTTCCTCCCCTGCTGATGGTGGCACCTGGAAAATGGGTTTGGATCCCAAACACCACCACTGCTCACATGAGCACTGATTACACAAAAGAGATTTTAATCATTAAAAATCTCAAATGCTGTGTGTTTAAAGGAAAGGTCAAAATCAGGGCAAAAAACCAAACCTACAAAAAAAAAAACAAAAAAACCCCAAAAAAAACGAAACAAAACAAAAAAAAAAACCAAAAAACCGAAAAAACAACAACCTGAAAACAAAAGAACCACACACACACAAGAAAAAAAGAACAAAAATTTTAAAAAAGGAATATTCTTTGCTGGGGGTAAAAGGATCCCAATAGGAGCTCTCTAAATGAGCCCATGGAATTCTGTCCCTGATCCAAAGCCCTGGGCTTGGATCTCCTGCCAGTTTGGAATTAAGAGCCTGAGATCTGTCATTAAATGGTGACTTCACCATTCCTTTATCTGAATTCTATTACCCATGAGAAGGTCACTGTCACTTTTGTTCCATGTCCCATCTCAGCCACCACTTGTTGATGAATGTCTGTGAATGCAAATAATCCATGTAAAATGCACAATGGGAAAATTAGATATTAATGTTAATGAATTCTGGACAAAGCTGCCATGTAATTAATGAGATTGATTTTTCTTTCCTGTGTGCTCAATTTTGTATTTAACAATGGCACCAGAAAACATTAATTTTGGAGAAACAAAAGAGGGAGCAGAGGGAAAATAGGAAAAGTGACAATCTCATTATTACTAGAAACAAATTTTATTTTGACAAGGGAAAAAACTTTACCCCTCTCAACATTGGCCATTAATTAATGGTTCATGTTTCAGGCAAGAAATCATTTTGATTAAGAACAACACGTGGCAAAAAAATTAACAAAATAATTACAGCTTTTTTCTTCTATCATTAAGCAGTTAAAATTATGTAGCCCTTAAAATGTGCTGCCTTCTAACAAGGAAGACAAAGGGAAACAATTTTAAACTAAAAGAGGAGAGATTTAGGTTGGATTTTGGGCAGGAATTGTTCCCTGGGAGGGTGGGCAGTGCCTGGCACAGGAAGTGTCCAAGGCCAGGCTGGAAATTGGGGCTTGGAGCAGCCTGGGACGGTGGGAGGTGGGAATGAGATGGGATTTGGGATCTTTTCCACTTGTTTTTATTTCCTTCACTCTTTCTTGACCTTCCAGAACTCTGTGCAGCCATTTGAACTCACACTGGGTGTTTTGCTGTCTTTGAGGTGCTGATCAATCTGTTTTAATGCTCTTTAACTCAGCTGAAAGCAAAGTGCAGCCTCTCAGTGAGTGATTGCAGCTCTGCAGAACCAAAAAAAACCAATCTGCTGACTCAAATGTTGGCCAAAATTAAACAAGGAGGGTTTTACCCCAGCACAACTCCCCTTTCCCACCTTCCTGCCCCAGTGCAGCTTCTGGTGAGTTTATCTTTCACAGAAAGGTTGTGATTGATGTGTAGGAGCTGCCAAAATCAGCTCCACCATCCTTGTTGTGAGAAGGAAAAGCAGATTTTCATAGCACAGTATTGATTTCTTTATTGCTTGTCTGGTTATTACTAAGTAATGATTCTTGTATAATGGCATTATGGAACCCACTGAACCTTGATAAGATTCTTAAATATCCCTGTCAGAACGTTTATACACAAAAATCAAAGGAAAACCAGCTGAATGTTACCCACAGAAGGGATGCAATAAAGCACAAACGTTTCTGCCTTCCCAGAGCTGGGCTAAATTTGAGATTTAGCCAAAGTTAGTCCCAGCTCTGCTGTGGGAGAGCCCAAAACATCCCACATTCTGTGGGAATTCACCAGGAAATTCCTGCCTTGGAAACTCGTGGACAGCACCCAGATGGAGCCAGAAAGGGAAGGTCACATTTTTTTAAGCTCAAATGAAAAATTTGTTTCCTTATTTATTCTCCCTCCTCATGTAGAGAAATGCTAAAAAAAAAAAAAGGTTTAAGATGCTCTGAACAGGTTCAACCACACACTTGAATATTTTTTAAAGGTGAGTGGAATCTAAGAGGATAATTAGCTGTTAATGCTGGTATGAGGAGGAGTGAACAGGAGAGGTTTTGGGTGTGGAATGGTGCTGGGAATGGTGGAGATCAATCCCCTGGATTCAGAGCAGCTCAGCACAACCTGGGGAAGTGCCTGGGGCTGGGATCGAGGGTGTTCTGCTCTGGGAAGGATCAGCTCAAGAGTGGAATGGAGAGCAGAGCAGGGAAGCAGCCCCAAAATGTGTGTGCAAACAGAGCTCTGACTCAGCAGGGCCAAGGTGGAAACATCCCCACTTCCAGCATTTCAAATGGCAGATTGTCCAAATTCCCACTCAAAACCTCCCTAAAATCATCCCTAAAATATGAACTAATATGAGTGGTAGCAGATTTACACAGACACCCCTTCTCTGGATGGAAATGCTTGGAAATTCAGGGATTTGCACTGACCACCTCCCCAGGTTTTCTGGAATAACACCATTATTATTCCATCAGTGAAGAACAGGTTTATTTTCCCATTCCCTACTTGATCATCTCATTCCAAATCACAAGCCTGGAGTGAATCCATTACATGAATTTGCCTCTCCAGACTTCTTTGCTGTCGTGCATTTTTTCACTGATCATTATAATTCATCTGAATGTGACATTTAACTGAAATCTGCTTGTATTGGGAGAATGATTTATATTCATCCTGAAAAAAACCCCAAAAAAGCATCTTAGAATATTGAAACAGAGGTTAAAAATCCCTGATTAACTGAGGCTTGCAAGGAAAGGTCCATTCATTGGACAAATTTATGGGATGGGGAAGGCAACAGGAGCTTTTCCCCATTTCACACCAGTTTCTAATATGCTGGAAGCTTCAGGGATTTTATTCTTCCATAAATCTTCAGGGTTTTTTTTTTTTTTTTTTTTTTTTTTGCAGAGATTTTTGTCCCCAAATTCCAATCAGGGGATTGGATGGCTGCTGGGATTGCTGTGCCTGGCTGAGGGAATCACAGCAAAGGGGATGAGCCTGCTCCTTCCTCAGAGTGCTCCCCCCTGACAAATGGGAGCTGGGCACACTCACTCAAGGAAAAGGCAGAAATGGGCAATAACATCAAGAGAAATATTGTTTCAGTGGCTACAGGAGGAGATCAGTTTTCTCAAGGAAGGTGTCCAACAGGGAGAAATACAGTTCTCTGCTGGCAAACTTCCTCGTGCAGCTCTCAAGGACAGGACCCGAGCAATCCATCTGCAGATTTGGGGCATTCATCAAAGAGAGACACGATTGTGGAGATGTAGTCTAGACACTGACAATCTTCTCTGCTTCACACAATGATGAAACAGTAGATCTCAAGAGTTTATTCAAAAATAAAGTGTGTCTCAAGCGAGCATTTGGTGTTTCAAGGCAGGGATTCTTTATGTTCCCTTCCCTAGAAATATGGGCACTCTGCTTCCCTGGATTTACCCTCAGCCCCCCCAAACAGGACTGGCTGTTTTCCCCACACCACCAGCCAGAAACACTTCAGTTTTGGGGTGTGATGGACCATAAAACACAGAGAAATTTGGCAAACATTTAGTTTGCAAACATTTGTTTTCTCTCTGCTGCACAGATCTGTCCCCAGTTTGAACTGATTGATCTGTCTGGTTAAGAGGGAGAAAAACTGAGAATTTCTTGATTGCTGATTTCACAGACAGTGAAAAATGCCAACATTTCACAGTTATTAAGCAGATGATGGTGGGTGTCCTGCCTTTTTGCATGGTTAAATCATTGCTATTGCAACCTCCCTGTGTGGAAATACTGAATCCATCCATAACCTGCACAACCAGCCCCAGCACTGAGTGATGAATGATGAGTGAACAGTTCTGGTCACCTCAAAGCCCTGTGAAATAGGAGTTCCCTGACAGCTGAGCAGGTTATCACCACTCCACAGGGCTTTATAAAACACCTTCTGCCAATCCACATCCAGCTCCAAGGAGCTCTGGGAGATCTCAGAATTGGACAGAGGAGTGCAGAGCCCTGCAGGGAGTGGGGATGGGTGAGAACCTGTCCTGGAGCCACCCTGCAGAGCTGCTGCTGCTCCCTTGGGTCACAAATGCAGCAAATGTTTTTATATCCAGGGCTTCAGGCGTAAAACTTCCCCAGAGATGTTTCTGACCCAAGGAAAAATTATCTTTGCTGGCTTGACACATTCTAAAGGACAGTGAGAATGGATGGGGTGGTGGGAGAAAATTAAATCAGAGGTAAAATTTATGTCATCCTTTTCCATCAGCTCAAATATTCATGTATAAGCATCAATGCATGAATCAATATATAAAATAATCCCTCCTTAATGGGTTTTTAAGAATTAGGTTTGGGACAGCAGGGAAAGATGGGAGGAAGTGATTCTGGAAGAATGAGAAAAGGGAAGCCCAGCTGAGGTGAAGGGTGACAGAGCCACAGCCTTTCTGCCAGGTGAGAGAAAAGGACAGGACTTGATGGCATCAAAATTTAAAACCTTCAGCACTGATGTAAAAAAAAGCAGATCATTACCAGCTTTTTGCTTTTCAGAAACCAAATATGTCCCTCAATTACAGACAAAAGCCCATGACAGATTGCAAACTGTAATCTTCATGTATTTAAGATAAATTTAGTTATTTAGATACAACTGTGTGATGCCAGAGATGTTTTCCCATTCTTTTACATCTCCTTTTTGCAAGTGACAGCAGGTTTCAAACCAGAACTCTTTATGAAATGTGATGCTAAAGATGTTACTTGAATTTGCAATCACAATGCTCTTAATTTGTTTTTGGACTGAAACATTTCACACATTTCAAAGCAAGCTCCAGTTCTATCTGTTAACCAGAAAACTCCTTGTGACACAGCAGAGATCCCTGAAGAATTATGATCAGTGGAAAATGAATTTAGCACAGACATAATTACAAAGTAAGAATTCATCTTGTCAAATCATGTGGAGATTAAAAAAAACCTCAACGACTACACAAAACTAAAAAACCTCAGGAAGTTACTCAATCAAATGGGACTTTCTGAATCCATTGAATTACAAGGAAACCACCTCCTCCAGATATTTATTGTCCTCTCTCAGCTCCCATGTGACAAGTGGTGAGCAGAACTTCTGACAGAAGGGACAGACCAGACATCAAAACGGATTTTATCAACATAAATCAACAACTTGAATTTTCTTCTCTTAGTTAAACCATTCCAGAATTAAAGGCTGCTCCTTGAATGACCAGGAGCATTAAAAAATATTTGAAGGTAAAATATGCAACCATAACTACTTGTTAGTTATTTTGCCAGATATTCTTTTAACCAAATTCCAAGGATAAGTGGCTTTTTTTTTGACTTAAGACGTCATCAGTGACTCAAAATATGAAGGACCAGAACTCCAGCAAGTAAATTCCTCATCAGGATTTTCCCAGCAGACTCATAAAGCTGCTTTGGTCCCCAACCAAGATATTCAAGCAGATTTCCCTTCTTTAAGCACACACCAGTTATTCTGTTGGAATTCCTGTTCTATTTTCTCAAAGCTCAGAGGGAATCCCTTGAGGGCAGAGCTCATTCTGGTGAGGGGATTTCTGGCCAACTTCAAGTCAAGCTCTAGGATTTGATCAAGGATTTGGTTTTTAATCAGGTCCTCTTCAGCAGATGTCTCTCATTTCAATTGTTATTTTGATATTAATAATACAAACATGTAAACCACACACCAACCCAGCCCCGTAACAATTCTCTTCCCATCTTTAAGTAACTTCCCCTTTTTTTCTTCCTTGAAAAAATTCATTGATATTTGCTAAACCCAAAACCAATCCCAAACTTAAAGGGAAAACACCTTTGAACCAAAAATCCTATTGGCACATCGTGACAACACAAGATTTAGAAGGAAAAAAATTCCTTGTTCCCACTAAAGTCTGAGTTTAAAGAGCAGAAATGTTTTATTCACTTGCAATAAATTTTGCTGGAATGTGGGGAGAAATTTTCCAGTTTCAGGACAAGAAGAACGAAGTTAAACCTCTTGGTAGGAATGGATTGATATTTGAACTTGCCAATGAAATATCAACAGGATCCCAAATATTAGAAATATTTTTTTAAAGGAAAGTTTTAAAAATTCCTGACAGTAATGAACTGAGCTGGCTGAATATTCTGGTGAGTGGAACAATATAAATCAGTAAATTTTATTCACATTTCATTCTCCTACACCTTTAGAGCCTGATCAAAGTTAAATAAAATGATGAACAAATGGTGGAGAGCATCCAATTTCTGCTCTTCAAAGTTCTGCAGCACTTCTGGTGATTGCAAGGAAATCAAAGTTAGCACAGCACTTCAGAATTGTTCCTAACTCTGGGTTATTTAACAGGACAGAATAAACCAGCAGCACTTGATCCCAAAAAACAGCAGCAGGAGAGAAGCTCCTGCCAGCCCAAGAGTGGAATATTTACAGATATTTCCCAACAAAAACCATTTGTCTGCTGCTTGTCCTGCCACGATTAAAAAGGAATTTGCAGTGCAGGAATTAATTCCTGCCAAAAGCCCCAGAGGCACAAACTGCAGAGCCCTCACATCCCTGCCATAAACGTGGATAATGTGGAGAAAACATCCTAAACCAGCAATCCCANGGGCTGGAGCTGGTGAATTGAGTAAAAACGGAGCCATCCATTCCAGAAAATGTCTTTTTTTTCCACAGGGTTCTGTGGCACCTGGCAGGTGCTTTGTCACAAGGATCCCACTGCAATTACAGCCATTTTCTCTGGTTTTCAAAATTACATTAATTTCTTTCCATAAAGCGGAACACATCCTGAAGGCCTTGTAAATAAAATGCCTTTCTTCTGAATAAATACCTAACTGGAACCTTGCCTGGATGCATCTGGAACAAAATACAACCTTGTTCAGTGTCTGCTTAAAAATACAGAGAATGATGCAGAGAGAAAATGTGTCATTTTTGCATTTTTTTAGTGGCAAAAAAAAAAAAAAAAAAAAAAAAAAAAAAAAA
>VWYE01001385.1:55109-68631 GCA_013398995.1 Alaudala cheleensis
TTCCCTTCCCTTCCCTTCCCTTCCCCTCCCCTCCCTCCTGAAAAGCTGCTGCTGAAGTTGCTGAAGGTTCTCATTAAGCACTAATGTGAGTGACAGCACAATTGGGCAGGTGACAGCTCAGTGTCACAGCACATGAACATGCCATCAATATTTCCTGAATACCAAACCAGAAATAAATTTTAAAAAAAGGAACTCCTGAGGAATAACACTCCCAAGAGGGAGCAGTTCTGAAGGAATCCCAGCTAAAGTTTCAGAAATAAGCTCAGTATTAGAAAAAAGCACTGGAACATCCCTGAAAACCACGGGCTCATTCATCTCCAGCAGCAAACTGATCATCTGCTCTTAATGTGACAAGCTCTAAAAGCCAAACTGTCCATTTAATGTGATGGATCCAATAACTTTGGGCTGTATCAAGATAAAGCTGTGGAAAAAAGCTTCAAGTGCTGCTTCAAGGATTTTTAGTACTCACATCCACCAGTTATTTTAACATTCCCTTTTATTTTCTTACTTTCTGCTGGGTCATCCCCTTTTTTTCCATATTTATTTGGGTTTTTTGTGTTTATTCTTTGCTTCTAAACAGATATTTAATATTTAGAGTTGTGGAAAGTGTCCCTACACCTGTTAAAACCTAAGATACTTTTATTCCACATTGATCCTTGTGGATCCCTCCCAACTCAGGATATTCCACGATTTTAAGAATCCACAGGCAACAGGAACATGGGAACTACACATGAATATGTTTTTAATCAATGCTGTAACATTTGTTTTTCCTTCCCCATCATCAGCAGAACTTTGTTAGTGTTGTGCCCTGCTTGGTGTTTTGATTTCCACCCCACATTTTCCCACCAAGGATTGTGAACCACTTATTCCTAAAAAACGAGCAGCATTTCCCACCGGGCACCAGCAAAATGCAGAGAGACATGTTTTAATTGCCTATGAATATTCAAACCCTCATTATTGCTCCTAGTTTGTAATTATCATATTCCCCTGACAGGAGCATGCAGCACACAATAAAAAATGCAATCCATTAAAAATGTTGACATTCATGTTCAACAGTTTTCTGGGTTATTTTTTTTTTCTTTTTTTTATTAACTAGCAGGCTCTTTATCTTGGCTATTAAAATCATTCCTGGAAGGCACTTTGTTCCAAATTTAGCACAAATTTAGTGAATTCCTCCTGTAAAAAGGAGTGACAACAGTCTGGGTGAGCATGAACAGAGTTGTCTGTCACAGCATCCCTTAAAAATGATGTCATAAATTTCTGTGCAATTCTCTGGAAATCCACTTTTCAGGAACAGAGATTCTCCTCTGCAGCTGAGATTCCTGCATTTACAGCTCACTGTCCCACCAGAGTGCAGCTCCTAAAAATCTGAAGTAACTTAGGAATGAGCTGTGTTTAAAGTCTCTTCATGCACCTGAGGAATGACTGTCAAAGCTGCCCTAAAAACAGCTTGAACCTGAGATTTAATTGTTTAAGTTGTCAGTCTTGGTCAATATTTTGGGTTTGTCACCTGTAGCTAAAAAAGTTGAATCCTCCAGGAATTCCTTGCACAGGCTGGAGGGGAGGAAACAGCAGTTTTTCTGTGGTGAATTTGGAAAATGAGGATCAAGACCATCATCCAGGATGTGTTGGATGTCTGGAATCTCAGCCTGCAGCACGGGCAGGCAGGAGGATTTGTGGGATTTTACAGTCTGTGCTTTTGAACTGGATTTTCACAGCTCAGGAGTGTGGACATTTAACAAAAATTGGAAAACTAATTAATGGCACAGAACTCAACTTATTGTTGCTTCTAAATCAATGGAATCTTCAAATCCCAGGAGCACAGAATGGTTTGGGTTGGGAGGGACCTTAAAGGAATCTCACTCCAACACCTCTTGCCATGGGCAGGATCATTTATTCAGAACCTTTCTGAAGCAACAGAAAATGCAAAATAATTACAGCACAATGCACAACAAGAGCTGAAGGTGCATCAAAATATCGACCATGAATAGAAAATATTACTGTGGCAATCACTCAATAAAAGGATTTAGTTCTGTCATGTAAGAAACAGTGATTGGTATTCCCCAGAAAAACTTGGAATTTCCATCTGCACAATACAAGGAAGGAATAATGGGTGGAAGTTGTATTTCCACTGAAAATGAGCTGTTCCAAACTGAAATTGAGTTCACAATTTGGAATCACTGGACGTGGTCACAGCAATATTTCCAAATTAGGATGCATAAATTCAGGCAGCTTTCCCTGTGGTGTGGGTTTAGACAGAAATCAGACTGTGGCCATTATTTCCAGCCCAATAAGGTGAATCAAATCATGCCAGAATACTGAGCTGTCTAATGAAAAAGGATGCAGAGTCAGACAATGATCCACATTTAGCACTGATACAGCGGAGGGTGATACCAGTGGAGCATGAATTAACACCTGAGGCGTTTTATTTCACCGAAAATTGAAAATTATAATCTTGCTATTGTTAAAAACAGATGGCAGAGCAAGAGAAAGCAGAAATCTGAGGCAGCAGATGTGGCAAAAGGAACAAGAAAACGTCTGCATTTCAATCAGGACTAAAATACTAATTTATTATGTCATTTCTGCTGAGTTCTGCTAAAAGACAGCAAGGCAGAATGCCACATATTTCCTGAAGGAAAACAAAGAGAACTCAGAGAGGAGTTTTCCCTAAACAGATTTCTGGGATGCAGCAATCACAGAGAGGAAAGGGGCACAGCTGAATTTTAGTCTCAGGAACTTTTAGACTTTTTTTAGTCTCAGGAGCACTCAAAGGGAGTTCTGAAATTATACAATGGGAGTTTAAAACCAAGAGCCAGGATGTTTGATAGGTGACTTTTCAGACCTTGAAAGGAATTCACTTCTTCTTTTAAACATGGGTAGGAAAAGTCACCAAAATACTTTTAAAAGAGATAACACAACCCAATGGGGAGTGGGAGCTGGAATATTGAACAAGGCTCTCTACAAACCAATATAAATAAAATATTGGACATTTGCTGGAACATTCCACAGCTGATAACTCTTTTGTAGTCCTTGCTGGGTTTCTTTTTGCCAATATTTGGATATTTCAGGGTAGTTTGGTGGCTGCAGTGCAGAAAGTTCTCTCCAACTCATTTCTTTGGGACCAACCTGAATCCAAACCTGGATTTCTGGAACAGGATCTCTGCCCTGGGGAGCAGCAGCTGCATTCTGCACTCAGACACCTGGTGTCTGCTTTTATTTTGTCTATTTACAACTGTTTGGCTTCTTTAAAAAGAGGTTCCTGCCAATTTTGATCCCTCAACCAGCCCCAGCCTTTCCTGGGTGGGTACAGACACAGGGACACTCCCAGGGACAACTCCAATCTCTTATTTAGCTCCTCACTTCCTCTTTGGTAAGACCATAAATCTCACCAAGTGCTCTTTGGGCAATCAATGGATTCATTAACTAGTAATAAATGCTTTTAAAATTCGAATTAAATGCCAGTCTGACCCAGCCATTTGAAGTGTTACCCCTATTTTCCACGTACCAAAGGACAGCAGTTGTATTTCTGTGCCATGTGCAAGCCTGGGTTTAAAATAAAGGTTTTAAAATAAACACATTGAGGTGTTGTTGGGGACAATTTCTTTATTATTGGTCTCAAAGATAGAAAAAAGGGGAGTAAAATCCTATTACTAAGTGAACATTTCCCCTGCAACACTAAAATACTGATGATGCATTTCTTGGCAGTCCCAAAATATTGATCAACTAATTTGAATCAACCCCCAAAAAATACAACCCATGGAGACAAACCCCAACCAGTCTGAATACATCAAGTAAGAAAGAACAAGTGGAAGATGGATCCAAATGCAGTTGCACAAGTTTAGATCTGCAGTTTCTCCAGCTCCCAGGTATGGGATGTGAGATCAGGGTTGTGGTAAAACTGATCCCAGCACTGAGTAGCTTCATTTTTATTATTAATATACTTTTATTTTAGCTTTTGCCTAAAGCAGAGCCAAAATCTTTTGTCCTTCCATGGGATTCTCCACCTTCTAAGAATGGAAATCAATGAAAAGATCAGGCCTGGGGGACTTTTGGGTGCTGATTCCTGGAATTCTGTGCCCGTGGTGCCAAGGAAAACAAGGAAATGAGCCCTAAATGTCAGCACTGCAGCTCAGCTGTGCCCCATCAGAGAGGACCCCCAGATGAACAGTGATCAAAGGCTGATCAACCAGTACAATGATTTTAAAAGCTCAGAAACTTGAATTGGAGCTGGTGGAGTGACTCCCATAGGATTTATCTGAATAATTTCTTCCCCACGACTGATCTCATAAATTTTTTGACAATAATGTTTTCATGCTACTTTGCTGCTGCTTAGCTTTGCAAATAGTACACACTGAGTGAATTATTTACTGCTTTTGCAGCAGCTGGAGGAGAATTTGGGTTGGAATCATTGTTTTGCATGTGTTGGCCTGCTCTGTTCTGCTGGAAGGTTCTGTGACCCCCATGGGACCCTTCAGGGGGACTCCCTGGGACAATGACTCCTCATTTATGTAATTAACACTGATAATTATCTGCCTAGAAGCGCAGTGATGTCATCATTTCCTTTAAACAGATTAATGGTGGGCTTTCTCTGGCGGTGCAAAAATGCAATTAAACTGCTAATGAACAAAAAAAAGGGAAAAAATCAAAATAAATTCCCCAAACCCTCTGATGTGTCACCCTCTGAACAAAGTTTTGGCATCAGCAGCAGCACTGCTGAATCATTTCCTGATGAGGCAAAGGCATCAAGGCATGGGGGAGTGGGACACTTGAATTTTTATTCTATCACTCCCAAGAGTAAAAATCTAGAGAAGAACTTTACACCCCACTGCCTAATATGTCTATTAATATACAGAAATAATTTATTCAGCACAAAAGAGGAAAAGAAAGAGTCACAGGACTTCCTAATAAATTTCTTTCCCAGCAGCAGGTGCCAAGCTCCAGAACACTAATGCACACCAGGATCCCTGTTCATAAATCACCTGAATTAGTCTGGGCAGTTGTGGCACATCTGGAGCATTTAGAATTTGCCCTGGAAGTTCCCCTTTCATCCCCACACCANAGCTGATAACTCTTTTGTAGTCCTTGCTGGGTTTCTTTTTGCCAATATTTGGATATTTCAGGGTAGTTTGGTGGCTGCAGTGCAGAAAGTTCTCTCCAACTCATTTCTTTGGGACCAACCTGAATCCAAACCTGGATTTCTGGAACAGGATCTCTGCCCTGGGGAGCAGCAGCTGCATTCTGCACTCAGACACCTGGTGTCTGCTTTTATTTTGTCTATTTACAACTGTTTGGCTTCTTTAAAAAGAGGTTCCTGCCAATTTTGATCCCTCAACCAGCCCCAGCCTTTCCTGGGTGGGTACAGACACAGGGACACTCCCAGGGACAACTCCAATCTCTTATTTAGCTCCTCACTTCCTCTTTGGTAAGACCATAAATCTCACCAAGTGCTCTTTGAGCAATCAATTGATTCATTAACTAGTAATAAATGCTTTTAAAATGCAAATTAAAGGCCAGTCTAACCCAGCCATTTGAAGTGTTACCCCTATTTTCCACGTACCAAAGGACAGCAGTTGTATTTCTGTGCCATGTGCAAGCCTGGGTTTAAAATAAAGGTTTTAAAATAAACACATTGAGGTGTTGTTGGGGACAATTTCTTTATTATTGGTCTCAAAGATAGAAAAAAGGGGAGTAAAATCCTATTACTAAGTGAACATTTCCCCTGCAACACTAAAATACTGACTTAATGCATTTCTTGACAGTCCCAAAATACTGATTTTGAATCAATTCATTTGAAAAAACCCCCAAAAAAACAACCCATGGAAACAAACCCCAACCAGTCTGAATACATCAAGTAAGAAAGAACAAGTGGAAGATGGATCCAAATGCAGTTGCACAAGTTTAGATCTGCAGTTTCTCCAGCTCCCAGGTGTGGGATCTGAGATCAGGGTTGTGGTAAAACTGATCCCAGCACTGAGTAGCTTCATTTTTATTATTAATATACTTTTATTTTAGCTTTTGCCTAAAGCAGAGCCAAAATCTTTTGTCCTTCCATGGGATTCTCCACCTTCTAAGAATGGAAATCAATGAAAAGATCAGGCCTGGGGGACTTTTGGGTGCTGATTCCTGGAATTCTGTGCCCGTGGTGCCAAGGAAAACAAGGAAATGAGCCCTAAATGTCAGCACTGCAGCTCAGCTGTGCCCCATCAGAGAGGACCCCCAGATGAACAGTGATCAAAGGCTGATCAACCAGTACAATGATTTTAAAAGCTCAGAAACTTGAATTGGAGCTGGTGGAGTGACTCCCATAGGATTTATCTGAATAATTTCTTCCCCACGACTGATCTCATAAATTTTTTGACAATAATGTTTTCATGCTACTTTGCTGCTGCTTAGCTTTGCAAATAGCACACACTGAGTGAATTATTTACTGCTTTTGCAGCAGCTGGAGGAGAATTTGGGTTGGAATCATTGTTTTGCATGTGTTGGCCTGCTCTGTTGTGCTGGAAGGTTCTGTGCCTGACTGTGACCCCCTTGGGACACTCCAGGGGGACTCCCTGGGACAATGACTCCTCATTTATGTAATTAACACTGATAATTATCTGCCTAGAAGCGCAGTGATGTCATCATTTCCTTTAAACAGATTAATGGTGGGCTTTCTCTGGCGGTGCAAAAATGCAATTAAACTGCTAATGAACAAAAAAAAGGGAAAAAATCAAAATAAATTCCCCAAACCCTCTGATGTGTCACCCTCTGAACAAAGTTTTGGCATCAGCAGCAGCATTGCTGAATCATTTCCTGATGAGGCAAAGGCATCAAGGCATGGGGGAGTGGGACACTTGAATTTTTATTCTATCACTCCCAAGAGTAAAAATCTAGAGAAGAACTTTACACCCCACTGCCTAATATGTCTATTAATATACAGAAATAATTTATTCAGCACAAAAGAGGAAAAGAAAGAGTCACAGGACTTCCTAATAAATTTCTTTCCCAGCAGCAGGTGCCAAGCTCCAGAACACTAATGCACACCAGGATCCCTGTTCATAAATCACCTGAATTAGTCTGGGCAGTTGTGGCACATCTGGAGCATTTAGAATTTGCCCTGGAAGTTCCCCTTTCATCCCCACACCACGCTGGAGTGTTTGTGAGGAGTGCCAGACATGCCTCAGTGAACAGGATTTACAGGTGAACTTGGAAGAAGAAAACCAACCAAAAAAACCCCCAAAAAAAGGGACTGCATGTTTAGAATATTACAAAGTGAATTTTCTACTCCCTGTTAGCACAACATGACTTATTTATGTCACTCTAATGTGTATCAATAAACAGAACCAGGTCTGCTGCCACAGCTGGGGGATGTGGAGGGTGACAGTGGCCCTGGAAATGTGTCCTTTAAAAGAAGGATGGAAGCAGCAGCAGCTTCTGGGACATGGTGAGTTCCTTTACCTGGTTTTTAACTCCTCTGGAGCAGCTGTTTGGCACCACACCCACACCAGCCTTTCCTCACACACTACAAACAAACACCCACCCACAACCTCCCAGCCCTCAGCTGACAGGGACTTCACACTGCATTAAAAATATACTTTAAAACACAGATAAAACTGAAGCAGTGTCATCAGCTCAATGGGAACTCAGTTCTCTCAACTCCCGTGGCTCTTTTCCCCTTTTGGACCCTTTTTTGGGGCTGCTGTGGTTTTCCACAGAGTGCCCTGGCCACAGCATGGGAACTGCTGGGGATGTATTAAAAGAATATCCAGTTCTTCAGAGGAACAGAGGAATTATAACTATGGGAGATGAAATGCCAGGGGAGTCTCTGGGTCCACACAAGGAAAAAAAAAGTCAGGATAGAAGCTGAAAGGGAATAAATGTTGGTAGATTTGAGCACATCCTTTATTTCACAGTCTGCAGTTCTCCTAAATGATCACTGTTCTCTCCACTGTCACACTCCAGCTGCCCAGGCTGGATGGGGCCTGGACCCAGCAGGTCCAGTGGAAGGTGTCCCTGCCCATGGCTGCAATGGGATGATTCCAGCTCCTTTCCAACCCAAACCACTCAGGGATTCTCTGATCACTTGTGCTGCAATTATTGCAGACACCAAGACCTTTCCAGACATCTCCAGCCCTTTCCCACCCACCTTCCCCCTCTGGGATCAGGATAATTTTAAGGACAGCCAGTACATTCTGCCTGTTCACTGCCCTGGGCCCTCAAGTGCTGGAGGCTAATAACAATAAATTGCAGATAACAATCAGGTAAATTATAGAAACACGGCATTGTATTTATGACTCTAATTATGAAAACATGAAGTTGTATTTATTACTCTCATTATATTGCTTCCACGACTTAAGTGGCCATTAGAATTCAACATCATTTTGTACTTCTGGGAGCAAACTGCTGATATTAGTCAAACAACACGAGGATGAGCTCATGCAACGGCCTAAAATTATCATCCTGAGCTTGGAATCAGCTTTGTGCAACTCTGCCCGAGATGTTTCTGTGTGCAGACATTTTTGTGTTTGCTCATTGCATGAGTGCACCCCCTAATTGTTTTACTGCCAGTTTAATACACACTGTGCTGTTGAGTGGCTCAGTTTCTTCTATCAGCTCTGTTTTTCCTCCATTTCAATTATTTGGCCAACCTCACACCATCAGCCCGGAGATCAAAGGCCTGATATTAATCCAGGACAAATCACTCAAAACAAAACAACCCAAGAAGGAGAAACAGAGTCCAAGAGCTGCCAGTGATGTTAATCATGAAGCTCCCAGTGCTCAGCACGTTATTTTGTTCAGCTTTTTCTGGAGTGAATGTCTTTGCAAGAGACAAGGAATGTGTTTGCCATGATTCACATAAAACACCTGACTTTATTTGCCAGGAGAAATGAATGCTGATCCCTGCTGCAGGACTGAAGAGGGAGCCCTCGCCCAGGAATGGCCTGAAAACCTTGCTGGGGATGAAGATATTCCCAGAAAGGGTTTTTTTATCTGCTAACATCGGCTGTGATATTGAGAGGCAATGACACACTTAATGATGCTGCTCTTCTCACAGACACACGACTGCCATTCACTGACTCGCTGATGTTCTGAGATTGTTGCTAAAGTCACTTTCAAACAGACCAGAACATAAATTTATTGTAGGATTGGCTTGAGCTCTCCAGTTCTGTTCAGCACAGACAATGGTCCTGAAGCTTAAATTTAGAAAGCACTTTCATTTCAGGCATATTTAAAACACAAACACAACACCCTGAGCATTTCCTGAGCCCTAACAGGGTTAGGAAAGTTCTTTTTTGCACTTCAGCCCCACTCTGGGTTTGATGTGCAGTGTGCTGAGCTGGCTGGGGCTGTTTTGGTGACTCAGTGAGGGGTTTCCATTCTGCTCCTCAGGGGTACCCAAGAGGGGATTTCCCCCTGCACAGGGGGAGAGGCAGGAACAGCAAAGGAGCAGCTGTGGAAATGGAACCACTGCTCAGGGCTGTACCTGAGACTGATGCTTTAGGATTTAACTTTTTACATTTTTCAGATCCTTTAGTGTATAACTCTGAAGTTCCACGGTCTGTCAGCTGCTCTTCTCCTGTTTTATTCAGACACAACAATTCCTCTCCAGGCCTGGGAGCCCAGGACTCCTCACTGCCTCAGGCCCTGAGAGCATGAACAAAAATCAATTGGGGAAGGAACAAACTGGGAGCAAATCACTTCATTATCTAAAGCTGTAATTGGAAGATTAACCCCTGATATGTAAATGGAACAAACTTATAATTGTCTGAAAAACCCATGACCATTTTCCATCTTGGGAGTACCTTTGGACTGCCCAAGGTGTGTCTATTGACAAAGGCCTTCAATAAATATCCATTCTATTTTGTTAATCTTGCCTAACTTCTGTTTCAGGGAGCCATTCAAGGCATGAGGATCAATGTCTGCTCCTAAATTCCACATTCCAGGCAAAGCCAACCCGTGTCCTTTGCCAGCTCAGCCCCTGATCCTCCCCCAGGACTGCCCTGAGATCACCCCCAGCACCCAGCAGACACCTGCTGGCAGGATTTCTGTAACAGCTCCTGTGAAACCTCTTCCCTCATTTGTTCCTCACCCCGTTTCAGAAACAGGGTGTGAAATGAGTGAGGGTTGTGCTTGTCTTATGCACGAGCTGCAGTACAAGGTACCACGGTGGGAAGCAATTATCTCTGGGTTCTGATTAAAGTGCAAGAAATTATCGGTTACAAATGGTAATAAAATTTTTTGAACGCAATTAATTTCTATTCACAGTGATTCAGCTGATTTTCTCAGTGACAGATCAAAATTTGAAATGCCAAATTGATCACAGAATTAGATGAGAGATACCATAAAATTAGCAGTTAAGTATGTAACGATTTTTTAATGTATGTAACCATTGATACCACCATCCTTCCCCTAAAAAAAAAACCCTCTGCTGATGGTTTAAGATGTAAAAGAGTCCAAAAGTGTTGTCTGACCACCAGAGGGAGTTCAGACTGTGCCACAAATATTCTGATACTGCTGAGAGTGATTTGGGAAAGCTAATTAAATAGAAAAGCTAATTAAAAAATAAATAGTAAAAAAAAATATAATCAAAGAGTGAGGAGGTGCCCCCTCCTTATTATCAGGAAATTGTATTTGAGAAGGAAAAAAGAAATAGGAGAATCAGATAAAAAAAAATATTACACTTTGAATTCTGAAGTTGTGATTAAAATGTTCCCTACTGATTTAAGGGAGCATCCCTTTGTATATAAACCACATATTTCAGATAAATTTGTTACAATTTCACATTGTGGTCCAGTCCTATCTGCTGCTGATCATTCCAGGCCTTCTCTGCAGCTGGATGTGCTGGGATAAACACAGAGGTTTCAACAGAATTTACATTTTCCTCCTCAGTGCTCCTGGACTGATCCTTGGGGGTTGGTCCCTGGCAGCTTTTAATGTTCTTTATTTCTGGGGGAGTCCCAGAGGGGTCTGAGCTCTCCCTGAACACCAAATTCCNTCATTTTTTTTTTATCTCCCTCTCCAAGTGTTAATCATCTCCAGGATACCAAATAAAGATCCTCTGGCTCTTGAATAGGGAAATTATAACACAATTATTTCATCTTCTACCACTTTTTTTTAGTTTTCAGTTCAGTGTCAGAGTGGGAATGAAGAAATAACTCATTTGTTATATTGAAAAGGTGCATTTTCACAGTCACTAAAGGACAGAGGTAATACTGTAATTCAAAATGGAATTTCAGATGTTATCTATTCCCCCAGAAACTAAGCCCAAGCAAATTAACAATATTTTTTTTTAATTAAGCAGCCTCACGATACCTTTTTCAGTACAAGTCTACATGACAGTTGCTTTTAAACCCAGTGAATGTATTTTGCAATTATTATCAATTTCCATAATCACTTTCAATCAGGGCAAAGAAAAAATGATGAACATTTATTTTTTATTTTTCACTTTTCTCCTGGCAAGCATTTGGAGGGATGTTTTCCTTTATCATTACAGTGTTGGGCCTGGGAGTTCCCTGTTTGGTTTTGGACTGCAAATATTTAAAAAAACCATCTCTGATATCTGGGCCACTCTCAGCTCTGCAAATATTGACACCAACTGGATTTTCTCCATAGAAATGGTGGTGGAGACCATGAAATCCTTATGAAACCATTGCCAAGCCTTCAAAAGAAAATGTTTTAACTCTGTCTCGAGTTTAACCTCTTCTGCCAGACAGGGAAATGGTGTTGGAAAATCCAACTGTGATAGAATTCCTAACCTTGCTCTTGTCCCTGCAGCACTGAGAGAGTGAACAGGGCACAGAATCACCCTCAGGACCCAAAGGGCTCATTCCTGATTTGGATTTCTCCCCTTCAGGCACAAAAGTCACGAAGTGTTAGAATTCACAAATTGGAAGAGAATCCACAATCACAACTCTGTCAGTGCTCAGAGTTGGGGGCTGTAAAATTTCAAATTTTCTCTCTGACAGGGAAAGAAGGAAAGCCTGGAAAAGGATGGGTTAGAGCTGGCTGGAGCTTCCCAGAGATGGGGAATGACACTGAGAGGGGCTGGAGCAGGTCCAGAGCAGGGAAATGAGCTGGGAAGGGTCTGCAGAGTCAGGGGAGGGACTGGGAAAGGAGAAAAGGAGGCTCAGGGGGACTCCTGAGCTCCACACAACTCCCTGCCAGGAGGGTGGAGCAAGGTCAGGGCCTCTTCTCCCTGGAACAGGGACAGGACAAGAGGAAATAGCCCCAAGCTGCACCAGGGGAAGGTCAGGCTGGACATCAGCAGGAATTTCTCCATGGGAAGGGTGCTCAGGCTCTGGAAGGGGCTGCCCAGGGAGGTTTGGAGCGCCCATCCCTGGAGGTGGCACCCGGATGTGGCACTGAGTACTCAGGGCTGGGGACAGCTGGGACTCTGTGATCACACAGGGCTTTCCCAAACTCTGAGAGGGAAGTCAGGGTGAGCTGTCAGTCGTTCAGTGCCACTCCAAACTCAGAGAAGACATCCCCAACACCTGCAAACATCCCAATCTCCAGCTGCACACGCATCCCATAATGCTCCTGCCCATCTGTAGTGAATTCTGTCATGTTTACACCAAACACGGCTTTCCTTAGACCCAGAATCTGCTCTTAATAGAAATTTTTAAGAGCAGGTTTTGGTAAGCAATTCCTAACAAATGATTAGTTTGGGCCCCGAGTGGCTCTGTCACAGCTCTCTAATAGCAGCCTTTCTTTCAGATCTTAGTCAAAACATGTTTTGCTGCACCATCAACACGCATCGGAAGGGAATTTGCATAGCAATAGGTCAGAGTCGTGCCTCGTTGTCTGGGACCCGAATTGTGGCTGTGACAATGGGACGGGAGCTGCTGCTGCTGCCTGACACGGATACCGACCACATTTAAAAAATATATATAAAAATCAATGCGAGCAATGACTCATTTCTGAATTGCCAGTTTGGTTCAGAAATCACTGATTACTACTTCTCCAACAAGGCATTATGGACTATTAGCAGGAATGTTCCTGACAGGTTTACAAGGTTCAGGAGAGCTGATAGCACACGGAGTCACTGCTCTGTGCACAGCTCCCCGTTTTTCATCCCCCCTCATCTTCCAGGACTTGCAGGTGTTCCTCTCTCTCGTAGGGCTGGCTCTGCCCAGAGGTGACCCTGCCACGATCTGTGAGTCGAGGACACACACAGACCCTGGTGGGTGCAAGAGGGGTAAAAACCTTCCTGCTAAAGTTGGAAAAAGAGGCTGAGTCCTTTGGGGGGCTGAGTTCTCAGGGTTTATTGGTCTCAAATCACCCTGAAAGGGGACGGCCCAAAGAAGCGCAGCTCAGCGCTGTGCAACACCTTTAACAGGGGGAGGGACAGTAACAACAAACCAATCAGGAGGGATCGGGGTGTGGTGACAACTTGGATTGACATCAACTGGGAGCAATGGGGACAACTCGAGGGAGGGACAAGCATGTCACATCAAATCATCAAGAAGAACCCACAGACCTCTCTAGAACAAAGGGCGAGGTTTGGGGAAAACAGACAGGTGCCAGGGGAGGGCCACAG
>VWYE01001385.1:68654-132127 GCA_013398995.1 Alaudala cheleensis
CTCAGGGAACCTTCTGGAAAGAGGGGAGAGGCTCAGGGGACACGGGCAGGTGCCCGGGGAGGGCACAAGGGAGGCAGAGCAGGCAGAACCGAGGGCAAACAGCAAAAGGGGGCAGCTTGGAACAAACCAATACAATCAGGAAATAATAAACCCCAACAAGGACTGTTTGAATTATGCCTCCTTCAATTCCTGACGTGTCTTGGAGACATTTAAAGGCAGCTCCAAGGAGCAGGAGGGAGGCTGGATTTGCGCTGCTCCAAACCCTTATCGGGCTGATCTCTGATCTCAGATATTCCCCATCCCTCCAGGCCGCTCACACCCGGCTCTGTGCACAGGAGAAATTGGGAATAAACGCAGCAATGACACGGGAAGGGTGTCAAGGTGCTGCTTCCCGTGATGTTCTAACGAGATGGAGTTCAAAGTACGCCTGGAAATGTTTGTGCCAGGAGCGTTCGAGGGAACTGCAGCTAATTACAGATTACAAGAGGCAGATAAATGGGAATGAGGAGCTCAGCTGAGCTCTGCCTTGGCAGTTTTCCCCCATTTCCATGGAAAGCTGGATCGCTCCTGACACACAACAACAACCTGCAGAGCAGAAACACAAATCAGGAGGAGAGGAAGGAAAAGCACGGGCCACACTTGGGTTGGTTGGCATCCACTGGACCTTCTCTGTGCAGTTACACGGATTCTACCCGAAAATTTATTTCACCAAGATGAAAACTCACAAGAAACACAGAGATTGCTGAGATGTCTTATCTCGCTGTAAGAATGGAAACATCTGGTCATCACTCATTCATATTTAAATTTCTGCTGATAAATACATGGTGAGTGCGTGGTTGTCATCAGCTCTCGTTTTAGGACATTGTTGGACAAGTTTTCTGTTAACAGGTGATAGAGTAGCAGCTAAAGGCTAAATCCAGATATTTATTTTTCCAGAGAAACTGCATTTCATTCTGCAATTTATTAAAAATTCTCTTCCAGCTAAATCAAAGTGCATATCTACAGGTTGGGTTTTCTAAGTCCAGCATCACCCAGAAGAAACAAGGGGAGAAAAGAGAAGCTGAAATGATTCACTAGATCCAAAATAGACGAATTAATTATTTCTGAAGTGTTCTTGAACTCAAAGATTTCATACATTAAACCAAAAAATAAACACACAGGCCCACATTCTTGTTACATGCACACAACATTTTCTTGTTCCAATTTCTGTCCTTCTTAGGGGAGGGAACAGAGCTGATATTTTGGAGGCCCACATTTCTCAGTGAACCATTTAGGTCAGGATAATATTCAAACACCCTTTGGAGACAGAAGATCACATCAGCAATAAATAGATTCTGCCTGTTCCCCCCACCACCAGAAGAAACCATTTGGCCAAAACCACAGCCACAACACAGCCATCAAAGGCCCTTAATTACTATTTCCAGAAGTTTATTATGCTTGACTGGATTTGGCAAAAAAAGTTTTCAATCAAGCACAGAAGGACTGCGAAGAAAACCATCCAGGGAGAGCCCTCCATGCCAAGTCCCAACCCAGAGCAGATTTTTACAGCTAAGTAGGTCTAACTTACAAATAAATCTATTAAAGGCAGAATTTATATTGGAAACACTGACAAGCTCATCAAGCATCCCTGAGCTGGTGGCCACAGCTGTTAGGAGGTGATGACGTTAATTTAGGGAGAGGATATTGCTTCAAATCCAAAGTGTGATGGATGGGGGCTCTCTAATGCAGCAGCTCCTGGTGCTGCCAGGGCTGGGCAGAAATACAGCTGCTGGGAAATGCATTTACAGGGGGTTTGCTGGCTATAAGACACAATTTCAGCTAATCAAAGGTAATAAAATAGTAATAGTGCTGTTCCACTATAGAGCATGACAGCTGCAGCTACTGCTCATCTATTAAAGACTGGAGCTGAGAGCTCCAGGCCCCAACTGCTTTAATATCCATTAGGGAGAAGCCTGGTGCTTCCAGCCTGCTCCCTCCTCTCCTCCTGCTGGAGATCAGCCTTGACTTTCAGCACCCCACTCTGCAATTAAACCACACTGAGCATCAATCTCCTTCACACTGAGCATTTCTTTAATTGTAGGGCCCAGAAAGAGAGCTGGAACTTGGGGTCAGTTTAAAAGTCAAGAAGTTTTCTGCACCCAAACCTTAATTCTATGTAATTCTTATATCCCAGAGACCAGCAAAAATTAAATATAGCTGGCAGGCTGGGATGTGAATAAGACAATCTGCCATGCAGTTTCATTATTATTATTATTAGGAAAACCACACAAAAATCATGGCATTGCCTCACTGGAACACCTGGAACACAGAGGTAGCACCTCCCAGGGTGTGAGGAGACCTGGCTGACTTGGGCCGTGCTTCTCTTCCTTGGCTTCTAACAACAAATAACCTCATTATTTAAGTGCTGCAAACATGCCTGAACCACCAGTCAATAACTTCTTAAATCCACGAAGATACCAAAGGTTTTATTCACAGACAGTGCAAAACAGATCAAATACAAACATGATCTAAAGGCCACCTGGCAGCCTGACCTGAGATTAAACTAAAGCTTGGGATGTTGTGGTTTGGAGGCAGCAAAGAGGAACTCATTCAGCTGCCAGTATTCCATGGAAATGGAGATATTTCCTAGGCCAGAAATGTCATTATCCTGGGCCAAGCAGCTGAGGAAGCAGCCAGAGCTGCATTTCATCCCCAGCCAGCAGATCTGGAGATTTCTCTTGAACACAACTGCCCCTCAGAAGAACAAGTCTGTGGGGACTATCACTAAGTGTCCCTTCTGATATGATTGAAAACCAAATTTGGTTCAACTCTTCCATGTTATTATCTGCCTCAATTAAAATCTCTTGGAAAATTTTCTCTCAGCCATTTATAAAGCGCCTCTTTTTTTTCTCCCCCACATTAATATGCACATATTTCCTTCCATCCATTTAAGAAGGTGATAAACAAGCTGTGCTTCTCACTGATGAAGAACTGAGCACTGGTTGGAAACATCAATTATTTGAAATTCATAAGTCACTGTGAGCATCACTCCTTCTCCCCTCGCAGCCCCTCAGCCTCACCTCTGCTGTCACTCAGGAGGCAGCAATCAGCCAGGAGTGTCCTAAGTGGCACTCTCAGCTCATTCCCCCAGTCCATGGGAGCTGGGAGAGAGGATTTCTTGTCAAAATAGATTTTCTCACTGCCTACAAGGATGTTAAACCTGAAGACTGAGGTCTTCATGTGGTATGAGTTTTTATTTCTTCTTCAATAACGGGCAATTCCAACATTAAGGTGTTCTCAAAGTATGTAAAGTTGTAAATTCTATTGCATTTGTTTAAANCCAAGGTGTTCTCAAAGTTATAAATTCTATTGCATTTGTTTAAAAGAATTAGGATCTTCATATTTATGTCTCTATAGGACACAGAAAGAGAAAAGGACAGGGAATTGTGCATCTCTTCATCACCAAAACAGTCACAGCAGTGACACCACATTGGTGGACAATGGATTTTGAGTCTGTGGCCCTCAGAGCATGTGCACTGTATATAACACAAATTACCAGGAATACTCCCAGGATCAACACTCCCAACCCAGGGCCTCTACCCAGACCAGCCAGAGGCTCCCACACACCTTTTCCTCCTTTCCATCAATTTAACTTAGTGGCTGAATTCTCCAAGGCATAAATCCTGACAAATAACATCATCACACCCACGGATGTGGCAGCAGAACCATTCTCTGATCCTCCACCGAGGGAAATTTGATCAGAAAAACCCTAAACTAAGGCACAAGCACCAAGAGCCTGTGCCTTTGGCTTCATGAACCCCTGGTGCTTTTGCCAGACACAGAAACATTTTCCAGGTTCCTGGAATTTACCATGGAATCCCAGGATGGGCTGGGTTGGAAAGGACCTTAAAGCTCATCCATGGGCATGGGCAGGGACGCCTCCCACTGTCCCAGGGTGCTCCAAGCCCTGTCCAGCCTGGCCTGGGACACTGCCAGGGATCCAGGGGCAGCCACAGCCTCTCCAGGCAAACTGATCAAGTGCTTCACTACCCCATTAGCAGAGAATTTCTTCCCAATATCCAATTTATCTCTACCCTCCTTTGTCCTCTCACTCGGTGCCCTTGTGCAAAGTCAGTGCTTTACTCCAGCCCATATTAAATGAGTTCAGCTTCTCTTGACCTTTCACTTTAAAAAAAAAGGCATCACACTCTTAGTGAACACAATTAAAACCAACTGATATTCCCAATTCCCTTTGGAAAAGCCCACTGGCAGCACAGGGCTGCTCTGGAGAGACCTTGATCCACCACCTCTGACACAGGACTAATCATTCCACCCCTGACAGAGCCAGGGCTTGGCTGGGATTAAAAAACAAATGGTCAAAAGACAAGTTTTGTATAAAAGAGAGCTAAAAAGCAACAGTTGCTGCTGATGCAGATAAAACCCTTTAGAGGGGTTTATTTGTGCTCATTTCTTTCAGCACACTGATGGAAAAGCTTTCAGATCTATTCCTAAAGCAGATCTGGATCCATAGCAGCAATTAAAACTGAGCTACAGCAAGACTGAATAACAAAACTCAACACATTTGGCCTCTTGGAGTATCTGTTTCTATCCCAGCTTCTTCCCACTTCACTCATCATTCCAAAACAGGGAAAAATTAATTTATTTCCTATAAAGACAAGCAGAGTGGCTCAGTCCATGCTGCTTTGGGAAGGCTGTGTCTAAGTCATGCATTTTTCCACACAAATCCTTCCACAACCTCAGATTTCCAATTATTAATATCTCCATGTGTGGGGGTATCAGGGTATGGTACCAGCAATAATCTAAGTAATAATCATTACTATGAAGAAGCCAAATGAACACATCACATCATCCTAATAACATACAAAAAATCCCAGTGTCAAAAGAGCAACAACATTCATTTCGTTTAGTCTAAATTAAAATTTAAATATTATTCAGGCTGCATATAGTTTGATTGACACCTGAAAAACTAGAATAAATATTCAGCAAGACACGTTTAAGAAAATAATTTCCACAGAAATTACGCAGCACAGATTTTTTTTTCTGCATTTCTCAAACCTACAAAATAAAACCTCCAAAACCACAGCAGCACCCAAACCCTCAGAAACCCAGCTGAGACAATATTTTTCTTGCCTGTTCTCTATTTATTCTGGCCATGAGATGCTTTCCACACTGTTACTCCAGCAGGAGTTTAAGCCTGAGAGCAGCATCAACCTCAACCCCTGGGAGACAGGGAGGACATGAAATGGGTGCAGATAAGCCAAGAAAAGGTTTGTAAAACACACAGACCCCTTTGGGTGTGTAGCCATGGAAATACTCACCACCCCCAGTGCGAGAAGAGCAGCTCTTGGGTACCCAGCAGTGCTTCAGATTTATTTACTGGGGCCCCATGGGCACTAAAAGGGTTTAACTGCCCTGGGCAGCCTCCCCTGGCTCCTCCCCAGCCCCATTTCAGGTGTGAATGCCCTGAGCCACACCTGGGCACCCACAGGTCCTGCTGCTGATCCTGTCCCCAATCCTTGGCTCTGATTGTCCCTGCCTGGTGACCAGGGGATGTGGCTGGCCCTGGTTCTCATCACTGGGCCAGTTTTTCACCCTGATCCTTGCTGAGCCCCACCACTTGGGTTTTTGACTTTTGGTTCTTGGGAATGTCCTTTATGTGCCACCACGGGGCTGGGCCTGCCCTCCTGTGCCTGCTCCTCCCAGCTCCCACCATCCATTCTCATTTGCTTTCAAGCTGCCAGCAATCAGAACAAACAGAGAGCTTGGGAGAGCTGTCCAAAAATCCGTGTGTAGATGCACATCTCCCCCTGAGCCCTCCATCCCCACGGTGCTCTGATGTATGGCCCTGGCTGTCTGCTCTGCTGTATCACCATGTCCCAGTAAATTAACCCTCTGCTGCTCCTCTGTCAATGTTTCCTAATGAGAGCTTTGTTTGAGTTTCTCTTCTCAAAGTATGTGCAGAATAATGGATGGGCCGCGGTGAAATATGCCCCTCGTGCTCTTTGATGGAAATCATAAACTCTGACTGCAGAGCTCCAGTGATTTACAGCCCTTCCCAAAATGCAAAGCAGGATCCATTCTGTGCCAGCCTGCTGCAGCTCTCCTTTGTTTTTACCTTTAAAATGCAATGTATGGATTCATGCACCTTTTACAGCAATGAAATATATACATGTAAGCATTTCACCTGGCCCTGCAATCCTGCAAAAGGCAATGTTAATCTTTTATCTGTGGCATTCAGGAGCTGAAGGAAAGATCTACTTCCTTTAAGTAGGAGAATTAATAATTTTGGAGCTGAGGAGCACTTGAAGTCTTTAAAAGGATTTATTTCTTACAACATAATGAAAGCCTGTTCATCTAAAGTAATCATGGGCAGAAGCTGAGCTTCATGAATAAAGTTTGGTATTTTTTGACAAACATCTAATGAACATCCATAAATTACAGTCTCCAAGTTCCTGAGCAGGAGCAGGACTTGCTGTGGAGTAGACCCACAGAAGAACTGTAGGAGGATTCACATTCTTACAACTGGACACTCAAGAACATGAAATAATCATCAGAGCCCTTAGCAAATGAAAACCCAGGAGCTTTTCAATATTGTCAGCCTGCCCAAACTTCCCAGGTGCACATTTCATATAAAAATTAGTTCCTTGATAGATCTGATTATGTTCTTTGTCTTGCAAACTAACCAGGACAGGTGTCTGTAAAAGAGCACTATTAAAAATCAAGCCCCTAAACATATCTTTACCATAATTTATTTAATTTATCTTGCTCCACCAAGCCCACTCCATGGAATTTACAGTCAGATGAGGGAACTTCTCATCCTTAAATATATTTTAGTACAATTTCAGACTAAGAGGAAGGGAGATGAATTAAGAGGGGAAGGTAAAGAATGCAAAAAGCAAAACTAAAGCAGGAAGATGTAAGCTACCCAAATAAAACATTTGAATATATTGGTCCAGCTCTGGAAATTCAGGACAGTGATCTTGACTTTAAATCCACCTTTCTGCACAGGTGTGCAGTGCAAAGCCACACTGCATGCAGTGACTTCGTGTGTGAGCAGGCCATTGTGCAAGGAAAAAGAAATCAAGTATGAAGCAATGGAAATGAAATAAAGGAAATTAAATTAAGTTCTATTCCTAATTTCTTCAGTCTCAGTTTGTTCCTGCATTTGATGAAGTGTCTCTGTGTTTATTTACCTGAAGTCCCAATAAAGAGGGTTTGAGATATTCAGTGTCCTAAGTTTATTAGTGCATGCAGAGAACAGTAATATTTTCTAATTGCAACACATTTTTAAATTATTGAAGTAAAAGGGAAATTTGGACAGTTGTGCTTTATCCCAAGAACTGCTGGAAGCCAACACCGAATGTCCAATGCCATTGGAAGGACGGAAAATATTAAGAAAACCATTTGTATTTAAACATAAAAATATCCCTTCCAAAGCCCATTTCCTCTCCAGGGGTGTTTATGAAATGTAGAAAAGAGATCTCAGTGAGTTATCCTTTACCCCAGAGCCATCCTTCTCCCCACCCCAACCCTCCCAAGGAGATCTGCTGGGCAGTTCCTCACATCCCTGCCCGGCTTCCTCCGCTCTGTGCAGATCCAAACACGAGCCTTTCCTCAAAGCTACACCTGTCAAAGCCTGCCCAAAACACCCTGGGTTTTGCTTCCTTCCTGACAACTTTCACTGCATTTCAAAGTTTACCTCTCCCAGTGTTCATCAGGCTTTATTTCCTCTTGACAATGTGTCACGCTTCGCCCTCATCACCCACTGACCTGCTTGGGCTGTGCTGAGTTTTCCTCATCACACAAATGAGGTGTGGAAAACAGAGATTTCTGCTTCAAATTCAGCCAGTCAGTCCTTAGGAGCAGCACCACTCTGCTTGATTTCTCTATTTTTTATTAATAAAATCAACATTTTCTGTGGTCACGCTAATTTATACACAGCTCGCCCAAAGTGACACGCCAGGACTTCTGAAATATTAAACACTGCAAATAATCAGAGTGAATTTCATCTTCTGTTTGGTATTTTTGACTGTGCAACAGCAGGCTGTGAGATGAAGTGACTTATGCCTCAGATAAAAGTCCTTTATTTGTGGTTCTTCTTGGTTTTCTCCAGCAGAAACAAATCATTTGTGACTATTAACAAAGGGTGGATGATACAGTCAGCCAGACTGAGCCTTCTGAAAACTGTTCAGGTTTACAGCTGCTTTTGTGGATTTGTTGTGAAACCATGGGAGCTGGGAAAATACCCCCAAAACCGACTCCAGCACAGAAAATAAGATCCCATTTTGTTTATCATTTTTAGTAGATTAATGCTGCTTGTGGCATTTCTGTCTCCTCTACACTTTATAGATTATGAAATCTTGTTTCTTATGGCAACCACAGCTGATGATGTTGAATCATTATTCACACTTCAGTGCAGTCCAATGGGGGCTTTTAGCTGGGCTTTTAAATGGGTTTTAATTCACTTGATTTCATGCAGAACAACACTTCTGCCAGCACGGGGTAAATTTTGAAGGTGGTGAGTAGGAGGTGCAGTGCAAGCACAAATCCTGTTATTTGTTAATAGGATTTGTCTGCATCCCTGGGTTTGTGGCTTGGGAAATGCAGGGCTGTGCCTCATTTGCAGAATAATCCCAGTGGCAGCTCCAAACAGAGCTGGGATGAAGCTGCTCTGAGCAGGGCACGACCTGGGGATGAAACTGCCAAGGAACCACCAGGGACTCCATTCCTTGATCCACTCTGGTGCCTCTGGTCACTCTGCTCCTTAGCAGTGGATTTACCAGCTTTAGAGGCAAAGGGGTGGCTAAAAATCTCCCCTTGAGGGTGATTTTTTAATTATTCTGTCAATGGTCTCATTAGTCTGGATAGGTGTGACAAAATGTGAGGAGCTCCACCAAAACAAAAGTGTTTCCCACAGTCTGTCACCTAAATAAGTGTCAAAGAGGACATCATAAATCAGACATAGAGGACATCCCCAAAAGGAGATTTATCCCTCTGGTGGAACTTCCACTGGCCACTGTGGCTCAGGAAATTATTTTATTTTGCCATTTCCATGTTTTTCCCTCTTATAGAACCTGAGCAAGGAAATAGTTGTTTTCCAGGACCACTCCCCTCAAAAGCACACAGGTGATGCTTCAGCTCCTCCCTGGCACTCCTACCTCCCTAAAAAGGAAATTAGGCAAAACTTTTGATGGAGGAGGAGAAAACCTCCCAAATGTGACATTCATAGGGGCAGAGAAAAGGGGGTGTAAATCACAAAAGGAAAACTTAAAAGCAACTTAACAAAAAAACCCCAAACCCCTTAAACCAAACCACTGCCTCTGAAATTTTCATGATTTGATGTGCACAGGGTGTGTGTTCATGGGAAGGACCTCATCTGCAAATAACAATGAATCCTTTCTTTCAGCAGTGGGATGTTATTTGTAGGGAGAGCACCATCATCCTTAAATCAGGCTGACAGCCAGGTTCCTTAAATCAGATCCCAGTGCTGTGGTCTGGGAGTGGGAATTGTGCAATAATTGGCATTTTTGGCTCACTCTGAATTCTTCAGATTCAGAGTAAAAAGACTTTTCTTCTGTCTTTTGTATCCTTGCATATAATTAAATATTACAGAAAAAGAACAAGTCCGTTCTTCCTCAGGGTCATAGAAAAGGGCAACTTCATTTAAACTGAGATTCACAGGTTGAAATATTTTCTAGTATTTGTCTCCTGCCTGGTATGACAGTGAGTTGTTTTTTTTTTTTTTTTCTAATTAAAAGAAAAAAAATTGTATCTTTGCAGTGTTTAATTCCCATTCTTTTCCCATCTTGCTCCATCCTTGAAAGGGGAAATCATGTCAGACCTCGCTGCTGTACCGCCAAAGAAAGAAAAGAATCATATTTAAATCAAGTTAATGACTCACTCTTCCCATTTTGTGCATTCTCTTCCATTACACTTGGTCCATTGGTTCATCCATTTTTAAAAGGTTTAATTTCCTGTTGGATCATTGACTGAATTTGCAGCAGGTTCTCCTTGCAGGGTGAGCTCATGAGGCAGAGCAGCATTTTCTGTTTGCAGGCACACAGGAGTGGCTGCACTCAGGGCAGGAGCTGTTCCTTTATTGAAGACCTGCTGGCAAATCATTTCCACACCTGAATAAAAAGGAAATAATTATTATTTGGGATGCTGAAGTCACATCAAGGCCTTTCATAGCACCTCTCCTTCCTCCCCACAGGTGCTTCCCCAGTGGTACCACAGCATTTCCAGCAGAGGTGGGAGCACAGAAAATAAAGCTGATTTCAGACTGGGAGTGTTTCTGGTGGCAGTTTGGAGCCCCTGCCACCTGCTGCTCTGAGGTGACAGACTCAGGATGTCACCACAGTGTGAGCTGGGCCTTCCAGGGGAATCAGAGCTCATTTCAGTGCTCATTTCTCCTTCCCATTCTCTGCTGTCACAGAGCTCCCCTCCATCCCAAGTTCATAAAGCATTTCAGAGATGATGTCCTGCCTCAGCTTCGGGTGTTTTGGAACATGGAATCATGGAATGAGCTGGAAAGGACCCAAAAGGACCATCAATCCACCTCCTGGCCCTACACAGACCCCCCAAATCCCACCCTGGGCATGCCTGGAATGGTGCCCAAACCCTCCTGGAGCTGTGACAGCCTCAGGGCTGTGCCCATTCCCTGGGGAATGGTGTCCAGGTGTCCAGCAGCAGCAGGGTGCACATGCCAAGGCTGTGGATGTGCAGAATCCTCATCTGGTGCAGGATCCAAGCCAAGCAGAACCTGCTGGTGCCAGCCCCAGGCTGGCCTGGAAGCCACCTGCAGCCCTACAGATCCCAAAACACTGAGGGAACATCACTGCCAGTTTGCTCACAGCCTGCCTCCAGCCAAATGAAGATTTAGGATTCTGGAAAAGTGTCAGAGTTATCTCTTCTGAGATTAACCCCAGCAGTGTAAATCTTTCTTCTCACCAGCCCGTGTTTGAAAGAAGGAATCAGAGAACGTCTGGGTTGGGGACTGCAGATGTTTATTTTACAAATNTTTGCTCACAGCCTGGCTCCAGCCAAATGAAGATTTAGGATTCGGGAAAAGGAGATTTTTTGGGTTTCCACAGCACTCAGGGTGTGCCAGGCACCACTGCTCCTCTTCTTTTTCACCCTGTGTAGGATTTCTTTGGGGTTTCACTCACCTCAGCCATTCTTCCCCTGAAACTATCATTTAATTTATACAACTCTAATGAGTATCTTGATAAAAACCTGGGGTTTTACCCAACTGTGGCCAGCTGATGGGGCAGATCTGCAGTGAGAACCACCCTGATTTTCAGTTTCAGAGGGAACTGAATCATTAAAAAATTACAATAATTATTAATAATCCTCACAGGAAAAGTGAGAGGAAGAAGCAAGTTTTATTGCTGGATCTGTGCCTCTGTCCTAGCAGGATTTAAAACCATGAAGGCAGCCAAGGCTGTATTTCTCCCCTCAGTGGCTAAAATCACCAGCAGAAGGACTGCAAATATTGAAGAAGATTCACAGTTATGCTCCTATTTGAATAATATTCTTCATCCTCTCATTCCTGGCTCTCCTGAAACCTGAATTGTTTCTCATGGCACTTGGGAGAGGAAAGGGAATGCATTATAAACACTTCTACAAATATTTTTTTTAATTTAACACTGAGTCAAATATTCACCCATTTAGTTGAACTGCAACTGCNACAAAAATATGTGACTGTGACTCATGTATTTGAAAAATTGAAGTAAACAGATCAATATTTTCTTGCACTCTCCATATGTTAAGGACTTTGAGAATTTAACATAACTAAATGCCAGAGTCCAGCTAAAAATACCATTTTCATGTAAAACTCCTGCTCTTAATTTATAAATTATCTGCTCAGTTTCATGGGTGCTGTTTGGTTTCCAAAGAGCTGGAACAATTTTCACACTGAGTCTTCCTTCTTGCCTTTAAAATATTTTATTTTAGAGTCTGCACATTTTAAAAAGAAACTTTTGCAACCAGCAGCTTCTTTTATCACATTATGAACACAAAAGCTGATTTTTAAGAAAAAAACCTCAGCTGTTCTTTTGCACCCTGTGTAGGATTTCTTTTGGGTTTCACTTCCATCAGCCATGCTTTCCCTGAAATTATAATTTAATTTATGCAACTTTAATGAGTGCCTTCACAAAAATCCGGGGTTTCACCCAACTTCAGTCAGGGAACAGTGTTAACTTCCCTGGCTTTTAAAGAAATCCTGGATTTCTCTGCTGTTCATGAGGAACAGTGAATTTTGTTGTTTCAGGCAGCTGAAATCAGCCTTTTTCCTCCTTTGAAGCTCCAAGGAGGGCACTGTGATGTTGGAAATGTTAAATTTGCAATGAAAGCAAAGCAATTTATCCATTCACCTGTTGCTCTCCAAGGAAGGCTCCCAGTAGAGCTGGAGCTTTTCCAAGGACAGCCAGGACCAACCACCCCCTCCTTCCCCTGGTGCCACATCCTTGGGAACCTGAGGAATGTGGGAATCACAGGCAGACCTCAAAACAGTTTCACTCTCCCTCCCCTTTCCATCAATTTTCCATGGACAGGACGCACTTGTGAGGAAAAATGAAGAGTGGTCAGGAATTGGAACAGGAAATGGTGGAATCCCCACCCCTGGAAGTGTCAAAGAACCTGTGGATGTGGCACTTGGGGACAAGGTTTCCTTCCAGGANTATTTCTCCCCTCAGTGGCTAAAATCACCAGCAGAAGGACTGCAAATATTGAAGAAGATTCACAGTTATGCTCCTATTTGAATAATATTCTTCATCCTCTCGTTCCTGGCTCTCCTGAAACCTGAATTGTTTCTCATGGCACTTGGGAAAGGGAATGCATTATAAACACTTCTACAAATTTTTTTTTATTTTAACACTGAGTCAAATATTCATCCATTTAGTTGAACACTGACTGCAAAAGGGTGATAAAGACATTTGTTTAAAGTCTAATATTCCTACAGTGTGAGAAACTTGACTCTTTATTAGACTTTAAAAAAAAACACTGAGCAACTGCAGAGAAAAGATACTCAGAGTAGAACTCAGGGAAAGTGTAGAACAAATTTTAAAAACAGGCTTTAAAAGTATAAACACATATTTAACACTGAGGAGAAAAAAAGAATGACAGTCATGCCCTGTATTAGTCACAAATCCTTAAAGCTACTCAAAATCATGGGCACAAAAGACAAAAATATGTGACTGTGACTCATGTCTTTGAAAAATTGAAGTAAACAGATCAATATTTTCTTGCACTCTCCATATGTTAAGGACTTTGAGAATTTAACATAACTAAATGCCAGAGTCCAGCTAAAAATACCATTTTCATGTAAAACTCCTGCTCTTAATTTATAAATTATCTGCTCAGTTTCATGGGTGCTGTTTGGTTTCCAAAGAGCTGGAACAATTTTCACACTGAGTCTTCCTTCTTGCCTTTAAAATATTTTATTTTAGAGTCTGCACATTTTAAAAAGAAACTTTTGCAACCAGCAGCTTCTTTTATCACATTATGAACACAAAAGCTGATTTTTAAGAAAAAACCTCAGCTGTTCTTTTGCACCCTGTGTAGGATTTCTTTTGGGTTTCACTTCCATCAGCCATGCTTTCCCTGAAATTATAATTTAATTTATGCAACTTTAATGAGTGCCTTCACAAAAATCCGGGGTTTCACCCAACTTCAGTCAGGGAACAGTGTTAACTTCCCTGGCTTTTAAAGAAATCCTGGATTTCTCTGCTGTTCATGAGGAACAGTGAATTTTGTTGTTTCAGGCAGCTGAAATCAGCCTTTTTCCTCCTTTGAAGCTCCAAGGAGGGCACTGTGATGTTGGAAATGTTAAATTTGCAATGAAAGCAAAGCAATTTATCCATTCACCTGTTGCTCTCCAAGGAAGGCTCCCAGTAAAGCTGGAGCTTTTCCAAGGACAGCCAGGACCAACCACCCCCTCCTTCCCCTGGTGCCACATCCTTGGGAACCTGAGGAATGTGGGAATCACAGGCAGACCTCAAAACAGTTTCACTCTCCCTCCCCTTTCCATCAATTTTCCATGGACAGGACGCACTTGTGAGGAAAAATGAAGAGTGGTCAGGAATTGGAACAGGAAATGGTGGAATCCCCACCCCTGGAAGTGTCAAAGAACGTGGGGATGTGGCACTTGGGGACAAGGTTTCCTTCCAGGAACCTTTCCTTTCCCTTGGCTGATGGAGCAGCATCATTCATCCAGCTCAGTTTTCCCCTCAGGTGTTGCTGCTGTTGAGGATTTCCACAGAATTCCCCTCACACTGATATGGAATATTGAGAAATGCAGCTCCTACAGGTGGTGAAATTCCCTTTTATTTTAGAGCTTTATAAGCTCTGTGAATTAAATCCTGCTACAGCCACATTGGGAACACTTTTAGTGGATTTAAGACAAGGGATCTTCCTTGCACTTACTGAATTTAACATTTAGGTGGCTGCTGAATCCTTTTCATGCTGATTTTCAGAACTCTGGGAGTTCCTGAGGTGGGAGGTTTGCAGCAGAGCAGATGGTGCTGCCTCTTCCTCCAAGGACAGGAAAAAAACCCAAAAGCTGCAGTCAGAGCTGGACTCCTGAAGTGAAATGGAGATTTTGGGGCCTCCCTGTCCGTGGGCAGAGCTGCTCCCTGAGGAGGATAATGAAGGGTTAATCCTGTGGGGAAAAACCTCACAGCATTAAAAAAAATAATAATAATTTAAAAAATTCATCCTGAGCACAAAGCAGAGGAGGACAAGTGCAAAAGATATTTCAGAAGGGAGTGGAAAAGTTGTGTTCATTGGAGGACTTGGAGATTTAGGTTGGATATCAGAAAGGAATTGTTCCCTGTGAGGAATTCCCAGAGCAGCTGTGGCTGCCCCTGGATCCCTGGCAGTGCCCAAGGTTGGACATTGGGGCTGGGAGCCCCTGGGACAGTGGGAGGTGTCCCTGCCATGGCAGGGGTGGCACTGGGTGGGATTTGAGGTCCCTCCCAACCCAAACCATGCTGGAATTCCATGATGTTATGAAAATTGCTGAGCAAAAAATTGTTGTAGCCTGAAAGCAAGAGGGAGCTTACACCAAATAAATGGAATTTATTCTATTTACTTGCACACATAAATGGGTATCTAGGAGGTTTTCCTGAGCTTCATGCAGGAATCAAATATGTAGGAACCAGAATTTGTAGAATATGGCTTTTTTTTTTGGTTTTGGCCTACTTCCCTCAGTGCTGCAGTGCAGTGCCAGTTGTGTTTTTGGTTTCTGGAACATGGAGACCAAGCCTTCTCAATCAATATTTTTGTGAAGTTCTCCCCCATTTTGGCACAAAGGATTGTATTAAAGCCCAACAGGACTTCATAAATTTGGCCCCAGCTCTGTTATATGAAATAAGGATTATACAGAAGTGGTAATTTTCCATTATCCAGGAATCATGCTGAAGGATATTTAGGAGGATGGAGATTTTCATGCATAACTCAGGGTGAGTTAATATATCCTGAGGCAGTTTGAAGCCCCTGATGATTCACTGTGCACACCTGGCTCATTGATTTGTCCTTCCTGTGCCCCCACGAAGCTCAAACATCACTGGGGAAAAACACAGAGCTCCACATTCAGGAAAAAAAAATATGGATTTCCAAACCTGGAAACATATATGAAATTTTGGTTTGAAAACCAAAATGTAAATATAACTGAACCCTCAATAAATAAAAGGGATGATATCTTTTTTTCTTTTCAGATACAGGATTGTGCAAAAACTTTTGCAATTACCCAGCTGCACAAATCCCTGACAAGTTAAATGGAGATCAAACCAGAATTGATCAGGTCTTTATGAGAAATTAGATGTAAACTCAGCCTCCCATTATCTGCCTCAATTTGAAACATTTCATGTGGAATTTGAGCTTTGCAAGAACAGAAAGAGCAAAAACTGTAGGAACAGTCCAGTTTCTGTTTATCATTCCTGAAAAGACAAGGGGCACTTGAACAGGTTCCAGTTCTTGGTTATTGAACCCCAAAACACCAACAGTTGCATTGAAATAAAGCTCTAAAAGCTTAATCCAGATTTTACATAAATCAAAAATCTATATAGACACTTACTATGTAAATGAAAAGAAACTTGTAAATATTTGTCAAATTTTCCAGGTGAAGTTGAAAAACAGGAGGTTTTTTTTTTGTGGACATGAAAAATATTCTGGAATGTCTCATAAATTAAATATTAAGCTTTAAGTGAAGAAATTAAAATTTTGCTGTGAATTTCAGTGAGTGCAGGAGACAATTCCAGTGCTGGAAAAGTGAACCTTGGGAATGATGCCTTGGGAAGGCTGGGCTGGAACAGAGACTGGACAGAGCCAGAGAATAAAGGAGAGATTTATTGAAAGGCTCTGGGATACACCTTGGGCAGGACAAGAGCCTGGCCAGGGCTGCACCCAAGGTGGACCCAAAATGGGCACAAAATGGACCCAAGATTGGCACAAAATGGGCACAAAATGGACCCAAAATGGACACAAAATGGACAAATGGTCACGAGGTCTCACAATTTTACAAGTTCTGGTCCATTTGCACATTGGGGTTTAATTGTCCCATTCCAGCTCCAGGCTGGGAGGGCTCATCCTTCTTGTTCCTCCCCTCAGCCCACCCTTGTTTGTGCTTTTGGGGCTGAAAGTTGTCCTTGGTGTGCAGCAGGGACAGGATTTGTTTTGTGTCCCTGCTGTGTGCAGAGCTGAGTGAGCCTGACTGTGAGCTCAGAGCTGCACCCCTGGGCATGAAAAACACAAAAACTAAAATTTAAAGCATCAGGAGTAATGAACAGAGCCAGGCAAGGACCTCAGTCCCACAGAGCTTCTTGATTCTCCATGTTCCCAACAGCTGCTGAGTCTGAGCCTCCTCCACCCCAGTTCTCACCTTCCCTCTTTCCTGAGTTTCAGGGCAGCAGCTGGGCCCTGTTTATTCCAGGGCCAACCTCATCTGCTGTTTGGATTGGGGGCAGGAAAAGCAGTGCTGGCTGATGGCTTCCTCCTGACACCTCCAGCTGAGGCTGGCATTTGTTTTCCAGCTGTTACAGGTTCCTAATTATGCCTGGATATTCAGAGGATCAGCTAATTTGCTCCGTAATTTTTTGGAGGTCGTTTTTAATTCCCTTCCCTCCGTTTGGAAATCCGTGCTAATTTCATGGAATTATTAAATATTCAGACAGGATGGGACTGAGCCTTTTGGGATTCAGCTCAGATGTGTCTGTGGCACTGCTCTGGCTCAGGAATCCAGACCTCCCAACCCTGCAGGTGGCACAGCCAAGAGGAAATGAGGAGCTTTTGCTTCTTTTCAGTTGTCCCACTCATGAACCAGTGGCTCCTTTCTGCTGCTGGGCAAGGGCAGAGGGACAAGGAGCCCTAAAACTGGAGTGTGTGGAGAAACTGAGGCTCTTCTGGATTAATGAAATCATGGAAAACAATGTCAGCATCATGGAAGGAATGAAGGCACAATACTCCAGTTTGTGTTTGATTTTTTCTTTCCATTCTGTGCCAAGGTTTTAAAGCAGAGCCAAAATCTTTCCCTTAAAATTCCAAATTCAGGGATGATTTCACAGGAACAGAGGAAAAGCATGAAGTGGTTTTGCTCACTGAAAACCCTCCCAGTGTTGTTTCCAGAATATTTCCAACAAACACATTCCAAAGAATCCCACAGGGGTGTCCTTGCACAGAAATATTCCAGTCAGAGATTGGAGTTGTTATTGCACCAGCAAGAACCCAGCAGCGTTTCAAGCTGCTTGTAACATTTTGCCTTCTATATATTCCAATATAATTTCTATATAATGTGAAGCTGGTTCTTTTTAAACATCCAGGCAAGTTGGAAATTATTTAACAAAGTGCAGGTAAGACCTGTGCACGTTAACTGAGGTGCCATCAACTTTATTTTTTATAAAATTNCCAACAAACACATTCCAAAGAATCCCACAGGGGTGTCCTTGCACAGAAATATTCCAGTCAGAGATTGGAGTTGTTATTGCACCAGCAAGAACCCAGCAGCGTTTCAAGCTGCTTGTAACATTTTGCCTTCTATATATTCCAATATAATTTCTATATATTGTGAAGCTTTTTAAACATCCAGGCAAGTTTGAAATTGTTCAACAAAGTGCAGGTAAGAGCTGTGCACGTTAACTGAGGTGCCATCAACTTTATTTTTTATAAAATTAAAATTTATCCATTTATATCATGTAATTCACTGGAACCCCCTCATTTCCTTTGCAGTTTCAGTCCACTCTCTTCTCTCTTGTTTAAAGGGTGAAATCTTTTCCAGTTTGCAAGGAAAGTTTTCTCCTGTCCACCCCAATTTTAGTGAGACCCTACAGTGAAAAATCAGTCAGAGTAGAAATAGATTCACTGCTAAGGAAAAAATTAAATGACTTTTTGACATCCATAAATTTAAGCCAAATGACTGCAGTGGTGCTCTGAATAAAGCACCCCAATTATTTACTCTCCTTTCCCCACCCCTTCCCTAATGATCTGCCTTAATTGGGTTCTCTGGCTTCATGTGAAGATTCTCCCTTCTTTTATCCACACCTGGTGTAATATCGTTGATGTCTGGAGCAGAAATACAGAATGTCAGGAACACAGAATCTGATTTCAGAGCATTAAAATGGTTCCAGCTGAGCATCCCAGCTCCCTCTTCAAATCCCAAGAACTATTTTCCAGAGGCAAATGTCAAGCCTGGTTTTGTGGGTGAGAACCTTCCAGTGCATTTGCACCTCACAAATATTTGGGGTTTTCCTGCTTCGTTCTCTAGTTCACTCAGAGCTTTGAAAGCAGCAGGAACTTCCACTGAGGAATTATTCATTGACAATCAATAAATTAATTATCCCTAAACAGAAATAACCAATTCAAATAAACTCAGTTTTCCATGAGTGAAAACACCAAAAGCATTTGTAAAATGGGTTTATTGGGGAGCTGTGGCAATAAAGGAGTTTCTGTCCCTGTTGTCCTGATCTGTCACTGCTGATTAGAGTTTAATATATAAAAATAAATATATTAAATTAATTTCAGCAGATTGCTCATGATTTTTAAAGCAGGTTATGGCACCAATAAGGTCCATCCCTACTTCCACCTCTTCTCAAGAAAGCAAAAATCCCTGAAAAAATTTTCTTATTCCCACTCAGCAGATGACAAAGAGAGAGACAGAGTCGAAGTGGCTTGCCCTGAGCCGAGCCCCTAAAGCCTGAATGATCTGTTGGGGATTTAGAGAAAATGGAATAGGTTTAAGAGAGAATTTGCTGGATTAGAGCAAAAAAAAAGAGCAAAAAAAAAAAAAACCCAAAATCCCAGCAACAACAACCAAACAACCCAAACCATCTGAGCTGTTTAATTGTCACATCTCTCTCTTGTTGCTTCAGTAAGAAATAGGTTTAAGGGTCTCTATATTTTGGACCTGTCACTTTTAACTCCACCAAGCTCCCATCAAGAAGAGCAAAGAAATATTTTCCTTTTTTTTTTCTCCCCAGCTCAACAGAGCCTCAGTATCACAGGAACAGGAAAGAGCACTCAAAAATCAGATTTTCTTCCCTCCACTCAGCTTTCCTCTCTGGCAAGGCTTGGGTGCACAGAGTGGGATGTCAGCCAGCAGGTGTGATTAAAGTAATAGGATAATTAAAAAGAGCTACATGGGGGCATAAAAATTGGGGTTTTTTCCCAGGCTGGTTTGAGTCAGTAGCAAACAGCTGCTGCACATCTTCTGCTGCTGCTTTCATGATGGAGTTATTTTTGTTTGCCTCCGTTGTCTTTTATTTNGAAAAGGTTAAAGAGAAAATTTGCGGGATAAGAAAAAAAAAAAAAAAAAGAGAAAAAAAAAAAAACCCCAAAATCCCAGCAACAACAACCAAACAAGCCAAACCATCTGAGCTGTTTAATTGTCACATCTCTCTCTTGTTGCTTCAGTAAGAAATAGGTTTAAGGGTCTCTATATTTTGGACCTGTCACTTTTAACTCCACCAAGCTCCCATCAAGAAGAGCAAAGAAATATTTTCCTTTTTTTTTTCTCCCCAGCTCAACAGAGCCTCAGTATCACAGGAACAGGAAAGAGCACTCAAAAATCAGATTTTCTTCCCTCCACTCAGCTTTCCTCTCTGGCAAGGCTTGGGTGCACAGAGTGGGATGTCAGCCAGCAGGTGTGATTAAAGTAATAGGATAATTAAAAAGAGCTACATGTGGGCATAAAAATTGGGGTTTTTTTGCAGGCTGGTTTGAGTCAGTAGCAAACAGCTGCTGCACATCTTCTGCTGCTGCTTTCATGATGGAGTTATTTTTGTTTGCCTCCGTTGTCTTTTATTTTAAAGGGGGTTTTCATCATGAAAGGGGAGGTTTTATTGTCACAGGCACGTCAGGAGGTAGCAGAGCTCTGTCCCATGTCCCTGTGGCTGGAGGAGGATGAGTGGCAGGCTCTGAAACCAGGGCTGAACTGAAGCCTGGCTGATTCCAGGAGCCATTCCCAGTTCTCTTCAAGCACAGGAGGAATAAAGCATGACCTGGTGGGAAGCATTTCAACAGCAGAAATGAAAAAAAACACAAAGTGCCAAAACCTCTAGAATGAATTTGTTGAAAAGTAGTTTGAAATTATAGAATTTTTAGAAGAAAATATTAAGGGAAGTGCTGATAATTAAATATTTTAAAATTATTTATTCTAGACTAGCCCAGATAACCCCTGCCCTAACGAGATAGCAATATTTGAACTCTATTAATATTATTAAACAATATCTTAGCTCAAAATCTGTTTCCTAAATGAGTTTAGATAGGTATAAATCTTGTCCTTAGATCCAATATGACATTTATACAGGAAATTTACTGTAGAATATTTTCTTTCCTTTGCTATGATTTTTGGCAGGTTTATTAATATCATTTTGGATGTGATTTTGCCTTTTTCCATTCCTTTCTGCCTTACAGACAGGCTGGTTGTGCTTAGGTGCTTTTTTGTCCCTGAGTAGTGGCAGAAATTATTTCAACATGAGGATTTTAAAAGTAAGGAGGGTCTAATTTTAATAATGGATCCATTAAACCCTCCCATTCTCCAATGGCTTCCTAAGGAGGGGGAGAGTTTTAAAATATCCCAACATGAAGTAACTATTCAATTAATTTAATTTACAAAGATAAAAATAGTTAGGCACAGACTCCAGGATGTCCCTGCAATAATTTGAATGCCACAGTTTCTTTTTTCACTGTTATTACAAAACCCTGACTGAAAAAATTACCCAGAGTGTTCATACAGAAAAAATTCCCATTGTCAGAGCACTGGACACCACCATGAAATGTCCCTTTTATTGACAGGGACTGCATCTGTCACCTCCAAAGGGTCCATGGAATAAAAACACCACGGAATTACTGAAGATCCAAGTCACTGGTAACAACATGATTTGTTTAAAAGCCACAATGGCTCCAGAAGGCTTCATGAAAGATCCAAATTCTGGTGGTTTTTGAGGTTAAAGAAAGAGGAAAGAAAAAGGAAAGAGCAGGGTTGTTCCTTATCTCCCAAGGGCACATTTAATTATATTCTACAAAGCAAACTCAGGGAAAGATGATACCAAAAACCCCTCAGATTTTGCCTGGGAACTTTATTATTTGCTCTTTTATTCGACTTAAGTTGCTGTAAATCAGACCAAAGGAAAGTGAGTAATTACTTTTGCCTTATCCAGTGTATTTCTCTATTACCAATATTTTTGACAGATGGCCCTGTTAAACCCAGAGACAGAAAGGAAAGCATAATATGCAGCAGATACCACAGTAAATATAATAAGGCATCATTTTCAGCATCTCTAACCATTCTTCCAAAACAAAAAACAAAGATTCTTTTATTGATAAAGCCTTCTATAAAATAATAATAAAAAAAAGTGTCTGTATTGTTTGTTTCCTCTCTTGCAAACAGTCACTGCAGGTCTATTGAGGTGAATTGCCACAAATTTAGGGCTTAGCACCTTCCTCCTTTTTGCCTCCTGGTAAGCAGGAACTCACCAACTGAATTCCCCAGGACCAGGGTTTGACCAAACTCCAAAAAAGTAGAGATTCCACTCCCCAGTGTGGATCCCTTGATGGTGAAAAGGGATCTGAATTTATCATTAGAGCAAGGAGCCTGATTTTAGCAGGATAAATCTTAGTCCAAGCAAGTTTGGATTTAACAGGGTTTTAATAGTAATAGTCTTTATTTCAGCCTGGAGCCTGGCCAGGTCCTGGACTGGAAACCTGGTGAGAAACACCAGACAAATGCTGGCCCTTCAACCCTGCCATGCCAAAATATTTTATTTTTGGAGGGTTTCAGGAGATCTCTGCTGCCAGGGCATCACCTTCCCACAGGCCCTGGTGGTGCAAAGACAGCCCCCAGGGAAGTGTGGCTGGAGTGTGTTTTATTTTGAGAATACAGGTGGAAGAGTGAGAGTTCAGAACACATCTCCTACCCTTCAAACAACAGGAAGTAAATGACAAAAGTAAGAGATGAGTGGAAGTGCCATGATTTGTTAATTGGGATCAAGTGTGGAATGTGAGATGGAGCAGCAGAGGGACAGTGCCAACCCCAGTGCCTGAGACAGCTCAGCACAGAGGATAAAACAAATACCCTCTTCTAGGCAGGTAGGAGCTGGCAGTAGGACATCATTCAGAAATACAATCACAGTCACAGTGATGTGATCAGAAAAAGAGAGATTCAGACTCTTCACAGTGGCTGTAATCCCTGTGCTTAGTGCAGCTCTCCGTGCTCAGCTGAATCTGACACAGAAGTGATGAGAGATCTGTCCCAACACCTCTGCAGATCCCTGTTCAGTGCCACACAGAGCTCTGACATCCTGCAGCTCGAATGGAATCACAGGAAAACTGGGATTAAAAACTCAGTGCCAGCCCAGCTCCAGGCTATGATCCTTGCCAGCAGAAACTCAGTGGAAGCTGCATGGAAATATCCACCTGGAATGAGAGGAAACAACCTAAAATCAGGCCAGTCCACCTGCAGCCTCAGTGCCAGTTCTGATCCCATTTCCTACTCCTATTTGAAGGAAATAAAGGATGCAATAGTGGCTTTGACTCCCTCCATACCCTGCTCCATCCAGGATATTCCCTGCCTCTTTATCCAAAACCTGCTGAGAGCTGTGAGGAAATTCTGTTTGCCCCAGCCAACACTCCTTATTTTACTTCCTTTATTTCTTTTCTTACCCTTAATTGACAATTAAAACCCCCCAAACACAACCAGTGTGCTTTCATTTCTTTCTGCCTTCAAGTCAACTTTCAGCATTACCACTGCAGTGTCTCCTTGGAGATGATCCCATTCCAAACCCCTGCCATGAGCAAGGGCTGACATTTTCCTTCTATTTCAGACACAACCACAAGTTCTGTTGAAGAATTAACCTGGTACTATTTAAATAAAAACCCATCTCAGCTTTGGAATGTTCTTTCTCAGAAAGAACAGGGGAAAAACCCCTTTAAAGCCCATCCAAGGCACAGATTTGCAATGTTCATGACCTCCTCATTCCTTTTTTCCCAGTTCAATCTTTGGTTTAGCTGCAAGAAGGTGAATGGAAACTTTGCCTGTTAGAAGAGCCTCTTCCCAACTGCATTAGCTCTTTAACTAACACATAATCAGAAATTAAGTTCTCACTGCCAGCTGTAGAAATGCAGCTCAGGGAGAAGTGGGAAGTTTTAATTTCCCAGTGCCCCCATTATGCTGCAGCTGTAACAGCCCCGTGGTTTTGTCAGGATCCACAATTTTCCTGTGCTTTCTTTTGCACGTTTGATTCCAGGATGTTGTCACAGCAGTGCATCTGGGAAGGGAATTTAGAGGAAACCATTGCAAGGAATGCTCACTTTTATGGGTCTCTGCTCTAAAATCTTTGCAGAGAAGATTGCAGAAAAGGAAAAAAAATACATATTTAAATGTCTGTAGACTTCTCTTTATGCTAATATCATGTATGTCTCTGCATTACAAAAAGGAAAGACTGTTGCATTTATACTCAAAAGAGTTCCAATAAACATAAAAAATATGGCTATTTAAAATGACAGCAATTTTTAAAATCTGTAATTTAGAAGGGTAACTTCATAATTTTCATATCTGCAGGAAAAGCTGTTTGGGCAGTTTTAAAAGCTTACTGTAACTGCAATTGTAAACATGTAGTGGAAAAGCATAAAGATGAGTTGCTCATTTGCATTTTTATCTGTGTTGTCTTAGAGCCATTAATTGTGGGAATGAAACAGAGAAAAATGTATTAAACCCCAGGCTACTGGAAATTAATATACATGGGGAATAGAAATATCTGGAAGTTAGGGATGACCTCCGTGTTTCAGAGAAAGATTAATCAAAGCCCGAGTTATAGTTCCCAATTTACTGCAGAACAACAGATCCTATTTCACAATAACTCCAGGAACACCACCCCAGCTTTAGCAGCACTCAGATGATGTGGATAACAACTCAAACCAACACTTGGGCTTCTGGAATTGCTGCCCAGGAAAGGCAGGAGTGTGTTTGTTTGATTGCAATGAGCTTTGATTGAGCTCAGTGCACCTTCAGCTCCCAGCACCGCTGCCACCCACGCTCGTTTTCAGCCCATTTGGGACTCAGCAGGGCACAGCTGAGCTGATGGAAATTGTCACAGCTACCCCAGGGGCAATGAGGCAGATTTGCACCATCCCTGGATTTTGGCTGTTTGGAGCCTGACTCGGCTCAATTCCCTGGCTCCAGCCCACAAGGGCAAGGCAGGGCATCACCTTCCCACAGGCCCTGGTGGTTCCTCCTGCACAAACAGCTTTGTGTTGCAAAGACAGCCCCCAGGGAAGTGTGGCTGGAGTGTGTTTTATTTTGAGAATACAGGTGGAAGAGTGAGAGTTCAGAACACATCTCCTACCCTTCAAACAACAGGAAGTAAATGACAAAAGTAAGAGACCCAGGAGCTGGGTCCTGCAGCTCGGTCACAACAGCTCCTGCAGAGCTGCAGGACAGGGACAGAGAGGCTGCACAGTGCTCAGGCACAAAGGGACCTGGGGGTGGTGATGGCAGCAGCTGGACATGAGCCAGCTGTGTGCCCTGGGGGCCAAGAAAGCCAATGTCCCCTGGCCTGGATCAGGAATGGTGTGGCCAGCAGGAACAGGGAGGTCATTCTTCATCTGTGCTGGGCACTGGTGAGGCCACACCTCGAGTGCTGTGTCCAGTTCTGGGCCCTCAGTTTAGGGAGGGCCTTGAGACACTTGAGAACATCCAGAGGAGGGAATGAGGCTGTGAGGGGCTGGAACCCAAACCCTGTGAGGGGCTGGGACCCAAACCCTGTGAGGGGCTGGAACCCAAACCCTGTGAGGGGAACCCAAACCCTGTGAGGGGCCAGGAACACAAACCCTGTGAGGGGCTGGGGACACAATCCCTGTGAGGGGCTGGGACACAAACCCTGTGAGGGGCTGGGGACACAAACCCTGTGAAGGGAACACAAACCCTGTGAGGGGCTGGGGACACAATCCCAGTGAGGTTTGAGGGAGCTGGGGTTGTTCAGCCTGGAGAAAAGGAGACTCAGGAATGACCTTCTCAATCTCTACAGCTCCCTAAAGGTGGTTGTGCTCAGGTAGAGCTTGGTCTCTTTCTCCAGGTCACACTGACAGAAGGAGAGGATACAGCCTTAATCTGCACCAAGAGAAGTTTAGGTTAGATGTCCAAAAAATTCTTCACTGAAAGAGTGACTGGGCACTGCAATGATCTGCCCAGGGAGGTGCTGGAGTCTCCATCCCTGGATGTGGTTAAAAAATGACTGAATGTGGCACTCAGTGCCATGGTTTAGTTGAGGTGTTAGGGCTGGGTTGGACTCAGTCTTAAAGGTCTCTTCTAACCTGGTGATTCTGTGATAAAAAAACCAAAAAACCACAAAAAAACACAAAACAAAACAAAACAAAAAAAAAAAACCAAAACCAAACAAACAATCAACAAAGGTAAAACCCATAAGAGGACATGGCCTGAAGCTGTGCTATGGGAAGATGTTAGGAAAAAATCCTTCACAGAATGAGTGATTGAGCACTGGAATCATCTGCCCAAGGGAGAAGGTGAAGTCACCATCCCTGGAGGTGTTTTAAAAAAATCCCAGATGTGGCACTTGGTTCAGTTGATGAGGAGGTGTGAGGTCACAGGTTGGACTTGATGATCTCAAAGGTCTTTTCCAACCCAGTCCATTCTGTGACTCTGAGCTGTCTCAGGGCAGCTCAGAGCAGAGTTTGCCTCCTCCAGTGTGCAGCCCTGGGAGCAGTGTGGGAACTGGAAATGCAATCAGCTCCAGCTCTGAGACTCGTTGGGATCAGCCAGGGAATTGTCCCCAGGCTCACAGAGCCACTGTCCCCGAGGAGCACAACTTTAATTTCATGTTCTCACGTTAATACCTAGGAAATGTCATGGCATTTAAGCTGCAGGACTGCTTTGTAACCAACTTCTTCATCAAATTTAGGGCTCCCTCTCGCCAGCCTGGGGATGTGGCTCAGAGGGGGCAAGCGGGAGCCAAAGAGGGACAGATGCTCCTGACAATTAAAGTTATTAAAATTTAAAAAAAAAAAAAAATTAAAATAAATGCTTCTGTGCTGACATGGGAATGCTGGCCTGCAGCCTGACTGCCACCAGCAGCCAGATTGGAAAAAATATTGATTGGGAAGGAAAAAAAAAACAAAACCACAGCACACAGGACACCTATCTAAATGAGTGTGATGCAGTCTTGTCTAAATCAATACCCAGTCTTCTCAGCTGAGGAGCGAGGAGATCTTTCAACATTCCTGACATTTTCCCTGTCGTTTGTGAGTCCAAAAATGCTTCCCAAATTCCCAAGGAACACTCCAGCAACTGCTGAAGGTGCAGAAGTGGGAGCAGGGGGATCTGTAAGCAAATAGAGTTGCTCATTTGAGCATCCTCATCACTTGCCAACTCCACTGAGGCCTCATCAACAATTCTTTTATAGTAGTCATGCAATTATTGTTATTATTATTATTCTTGGGTAGCAGGTGTGTCCTGATTTTACTTTTCAGGACTCAGGGAAAGTTTTCATTGCAGCAAATTTGCACTCATTAAGAAGCAGAGAAGAAAGGGCAAAATAATCTCCTTTTTTCTGCTTGAGAAAAGAGGCAGACTGAGGGAATTAAGAAACATGCTCAGTAAATCCATTCTCAGCAATTTCTCAAGCCCCCTCCTGGTTACATCTCTTTGCTGGAGTCTCAAATGTGGCCCCAGACAAAGCTGTGAATGTGAAGGCACAAAGTCAAGGAAATATCCAGAATCCAGATCAGTTTTCTCTACAAATTTAATTGATACACTTTGAAAATAGAGGGCTGCACCTCCTTTTTTGCCTCTGATAAGAATTAGAGACACATGAATAACCAAGATCCTACCTGCCCTCAATTTTCACTAAGACCAGTCTCTTCCATTCCTAATCCACCTGGTTTGAAATTTTTCCATCAATCTCCATTTCCATCTCCACCCTCTCTAAAAATATCAATTCTCAGCTTCTTGCAGATAATTCCAAACTTCTTGCACGTTAAGATCACTTGCAGTGACCTGTTACACATCAAACTTAACTTTCAGAATGGTCAGAAACTGTGGCTTTGCTTAGAAATATAAATTCCAATGAAAATAAAGCTGTAGTGATACATTGTAAGTGTTGAAAAGAAATATTTTGTTCACAGTTCATCACCTGCCCAGCTGTAATTCCCCATATCCCTTTTTATATAAGGACTCAGGTTTCCAAATCACCTTGATTGATGTGAAAGAATTGCCCTTATAGGTTACTCTGTAAATAAATATCAGGGAATTTTCCCAATCCATGTGCAAGTTCACAGCCAGTGTTCACTCAGGGGTCATCATGGCTGGAGACAGAGAAAAATATCTTAAAAGGATCAGTTTTCTATCTCAAAGCCTAATTTAATTTACACTATTTCACATGGGTGTTGAACAAAGTGAGGAAGACAACAGCTCTGTGAGGATGTTCAGGATCACCCTTGGAAATCTGCTGGGAAGGAGGATCAGAGCCCTCAGAGGGATCCCACTGATGCCTTTTGGGGCTACCTAAAAACAGAGGCCAGACAGAATTCAGGCAATAAAAAGCTGTTCTATTTATTGAAGGGCTTTCAGGTACATTTAGGGCAGACAAAGCCCCCCAGGGGCTGCACCCAAAAATGGACCCCGGGTTTTCACACTTTTATCAGTTTGGTCCATTTGCATTTTGGGGGTTCATCTCCCAATTACAGCTCCAGCTAATGAAGTCATTTACCCCCAGTTTGCTGCCCCCAAGTCACTTTTGTTTGCATCTCTCAGGTCTGAGGCAGTGAGGGGTCCTTGGTTGCCAGGCCTGGAGAGGAATTGTTGTGTGTGACCCCAATGGGGCAGCAGCAGCTCACACTGTGTGTGGGGTTTGGAGTCACACACTAAACAACTGCAGGGTCACAAATAGATGGAAAACAGAAAAGCTGAAATCCTGAGGCATCACCATGGAGCCAGTGCTCCTCCTGCAGAACACTCCTCATTCTGGGCATGCACAGCCCCAGCACAGAGCTATTTACGGCTGGAGCACCTGTGTGATACCGCCGAGGAAATGAGTAATAAGCATATTAATGACACCATTATTAACCGATTAATTAGTTCCTGCCGTCTGCACTGGAGAACTCGTGCTGTCCCTGTCTAAAGGGCAAAACACTTCTGCCCACATGGGCCAATATCCCAGCTCACCTTGCTGCCAGGGAAAGTCAGCAAACATTGCTCTCTGTTTGGAAATGCTTTCCATCACGAATTTGGGTTTATCTGACCAGGGTTTTAGATTTCTTTTTCCTCAAGGAACACCAAAAGGAAAACATTGTTCTGATTCTGTGTCTCTGGGTTTGTTTTTCATGCAAACACAGCCCCTTCCCAGTGCAGTGGGTTCCTCCCCACACCAAGGTGAGAGGACAGGCTGTGACTGATGGCAGGCACAGATGAGGGACATTCTTCTCTCTCCACAATCACAGCTCTCCGGGCAGCAGCAGGAGGACAGAGCCCTCAGAAACAGACTGTGGGATCCCACATTAGCAACATCATTAGCCAATTCACTGTTGGATAACAGCCTTCTCATCTTAAACACTCCTACTTGCATTGAACTTCACCCACCCATGTCAGTCATTTCATTTTAATGTTTCATTTCACCCGATGTGTTTTTTTTTTTCTTCTTTTACTTTAGAATTTTAATCTCAGGCTTATTTTCCTTTCAGTACAAAAGCTGTCTTTAACCTCTCTGTATTTCAGCTCTTCAGCTCAATACAAGGGTCAATGTCATTTTCTACTGAGGTTTAGAAACAGGGAAGAAATGCAGTGTTGGTGAGGAGTGTATTGAATAGCTAACTTCTCATTATACCCCATAAACTCCATCATAACAGAGAACAGAGATCACCTTTGGGCTAATAAATGGATAAAANGTTTTAGATTTCTTTTTCCTCAAGGAACACCAAAAGGAAAACATTGTTCTGATTCTGTGTCTCTGGGTTTGTTTTTCATGCAAACACAGCCCCTTCCCAGTGCAGTGGGTTCCTCCCCACACCAAGGTGAGAGGACAGGCTGTGGCTGATGGCAAGCACAGATGAGGGACATTCTTCCCTCTCCACAATCACAGCTCTCCGGGCAGCAGCAGGAGGACAGAGCCCTCAGAAACAGACTGTGGGATCCCACATTAGCAACATCATTAGCCAATTCACTGTTGGATAACAGCCTTCTCATCTTAAACACTCCTACTTGCATTGAACTTCACCCACCCATGTCAGTCATTTCATTTTAATGTTTCATTTCACCCGATGTGTTTTTTTTTTCTTCTTTTACTTTAGAATTTTAATCTCAGGCTTATTTTCCTTTCAGTACAAAAGCTGTCTTTAACCTCTCTGTATTTCAGCTCTTCAGCTCAATACAAGGGTCAATGTCATTTTCTACTGAGGTTTAGAAACAGGGAAGAAATGCAGTGTTGGTGAGGAGTGTATTGAATAGCTAACTTCTCATTATACCCCATAAACTCCATCATAACAGAGAACAGAGATCACCTTTGGGCTAATAAATGGATAAAAGGAAGGATCTGAAGCTGGACTCTTGCTCACATTACAAGGATTACATTTACTGCATGTTTCACCTCAGGCTCTCAGCTCATGTTTACCAAGACTTAAATATCATAATCCCCACGAGAAGATGGAGGCACAAGGAACTTAAATAATGTTTATTCTTTAAAGCATTTAAGAACAGTGTTTAGAAATACCACTTTCCTGATCAATTGGATGCTACTCAAGCCCAAATGGAGGGGCTGGAATTTCTCTCATTCCCTGGGATTCATCTATGAAGCTGCAATTCTTCCCCTTTTCTCTCTTAGCTCAGCTCAGACCTGTGCTCATCTCCTCCTCCTGCTACAGCAGCAGAATTCCCAACCCAAGGACACAGGTGGAGGTGTGTGCTGGGCAAACATTTATTGTTAATATGTATTATCTGATTGGGATAAGCAAACAGTGCCCAGCCCTGAGCCAGCATCCTGCAGTGCCAGGCTCTGGAAGGACACAGCGGGATAAAAGTTCCTTCTCAGAAAATCTGCTCTTTCCTCCTGGTTCTGCTGGAATCTTCTACACAAAACACCACAGTTAACCTCGTGTTTCCTCAGCAGCAGCTTGCCCTCACTGTGCTTTTGGCAATTTGGGATAACAGCTCTGCTTAGGTTTGTAATTCCTCCAGCTCCCTTTCAAAAGGAGCCGGGGCTACAGGACAATTATGGCAGCTGAAGAAAGAAGGTTTGCGAGGCCCTGTGCCTTTCATTCTTCTCTTTCAGTGACCTCCAAGATCTAAAGGAGAAGGTGAGGATCCAGGAGCAAGGAGCCAAGGTGCCCTTTTCTCTCAGGCAGACAATCATCAGTGAAGGGTATTGTTAACACGGTGCACAGGCTTTTAGCCACATGTCTCATTAACTCTAACGGCAGCCTCACCTCAACATCTGAACATCACTCCCAAAATGTACCCTCGAGTGGGGATGTCTGGGGGGAAAAATGCCCAGAGAACACATGAAAAAATAAAAGAGAAATACCAAAGAGGAAGGCAGATGCAAAAGTACACGTGTGGGTAGGAATACATGAAGTTATTTGTGTGTTCCCTGTGAAAGGAGGGATAATGTCCCAACCAGACAGGAAAGGGCTTTGGAGGATTCAGTAGAGGGAGAACATAACTACCAGGGAAAAGGTATCCAAGGAATAGTTCCATTAGCAGCAGCAGGGATAGCTTCAGGAAAGCATAAGGAGAATCCATAGGGAAAATCAATCTACAAACCCCAGTGTGACAGTTTTATGTTTCCCCATTATTTAATATAATAGAGAGATGTAGGCATTAAAGCATTCAGGTTAAAGTATTCATGAATAATAAAATCATATTCATTTTATCTGGTCACATTCTATTCAAAACTATTTTATTACCTTCCAAAGGGTAAATCTGGCAAGGTTTTTGAACATGTTAAGATAATTTAAAAGTAACTGCTTAAGTTGTTTAAGCCTTGAATGGCTCCTTCCATTTCTGTCTTTCTGAAAGCTGAGAACGAAGAGGGAGGAGAAGAAAAATAAAACATGCATCTAGAACAGAAGGGGACAGGCTGTACACAACAGGGCTGGAGAAATGGATTTGCTTACAGAGAACTTCACGTGTAAACATCGAAACGTTTTGTTCAAAATCAGCTCTGAAACTAAAAACGGCACGGAGCGAGCACGGGGCTGCTCTCACACACACACACGGAGCATTATCACAGCTGCTCGCACTGACAAAAGCCAGCATTAAGATCCCTGCTGATAAAGGCATTTAGCATTACAGAACTTGTACAGAAGTTTTATTGTTCTGTCTGAGCCTCTGGAGGGGAGCAGCAGGGTGGCACTGGTGGCACTGCCCAGTCACCTGAGCCCCGCTGTCCCCTCCCCTCTGGCATTTCTGCCCCAAGTCCCCCAGTGCCCCTGTTTGACCCCATCGTGCTGTGTGGGGCTGGGGGAGCTCATTTCCCCTCCCAGGGCTGTGCTGTGGGAGCAGGGGGATGGAGGAAGCGGTTCTGCTGTTGCTGAGCAGGGTTAGCACACAACCAAAGGCCTTCTGCTGGTTTTTGTGCTGCCACAGGGTGGGGAAACTGGGAGGGGACACAGCCAGGAGAGCTGGTCCCAGAGGACATCCCAAACCAATGGCCAAAAGGACATTCCAGACCATGGCCCCGTGCTCAGAGTGGGAAGCAGCGGGAAGAAGGAGGAAGAGGTGGGGACACTTCTAGTTAAGGCATTTGCCTTCCCAAATAACCTTGGCCTTTTGATCCCTGTAAATCGAGACATGAATAGAAGATATTTTTATTTTTGGCATTTATTCTCCTGTGAGCTTCAACGCAGAGGAGCTTTGGGCACGTGCTGACAGCACATGCAGAACCCAGTGGCTTGGAGCTGTTTGGTTCCTCCCTTGCACCCGGGGATTTGGCAATTTCCTGCAGCCAGGCAAAGGAAACTGCAAATCATTAACTAAATAATCTTTGCCCATGACAAAGACATTAATCAAAATGTCTGTATTCATGTTCCAGAGGGGCATTTAAACCATCATCCAGTCATTCACTCCAGTACAGCCCAATGTCACTTCCACTGAGCAGCACTCAGATTTCCTTCCCAAAGTATGACAGTGTCTAAACTAATTTTAGCTCTGTGGAACAGCTTCCATTTCAAAAACATGCAGTATTTATGGGATTGAGCAAGAGCAAAAAAAAGAAAAATCAGTTGTGAAAGTCAGTTTTGTGTGAGGCAAACAGAAGGAAATATTCAGTATTTGAGCACATTCAGCCTCATCACCTGGACAAGGCTTTTTAATAAAAAGCAGCCAATCTTTTCTCCTCACCAGTGCAAACCCCACTGTTGAATTCCCAGGTGCCCCGGGACCCCCTCACTCTCATTTCTCACCAATTCTAATACCTCAGCCCTAAATCCTTCAAGAGCAAATCTTCAGCAGGGCACAAAATGTGAATTCAGCAGGCAAAAATTCCCCAAAACCAATCCCCACCAAGCCCATAGCACCGTGCATTTATTCCTCCTCACAACAAACTGCTTTTGTCAGGAGCTTAACAAAACACAAGACAATAAATCCAGAAATCCTGTTGTATTACACAAATTATTCCATAATTGGAAACAAGGCTGTTTTACCTCTCCAGCGAGAGCAAGAAACAAATGCTTAAAAATAACTTTCCAGGAAATATTTGATTTCTTGATGATTTTGCTTTTTAATAGCAAACTATGGAGAAACAAATGGAGCTGATGCTTTCCATGAAATCCCTGCTGGAAAGTAAAATTCCTCCCTGTGAGGGTGGGCAGGCCCTGGCACAGGATGCCCAGAGCAGCTGGGGCTGCCCCTGGAAGTGCCCCAGGTTGGACATTGGGGCTTGGAGCAGCCTGGGATGGTGGAAGGTGCCCCTGATTGGAACTGAGTGATTTTTAATGTCCCTTCCAACCCACTCTGGAATTCTCTGATAATTATGGTGCTGACCACATCTTTCTATTGGAAAATACAATAATCAGTAACTCTGAATGTAAAGCACAAAATATGGGAATTGGAAAATATAGGAATTGATGTCATAAATTATGGAATTGTGGCAATTTTCAGTGGAAGTCCTGCTGGCTTTGGTGAAGTATTTCATCATCCCAAAGAGTGCCTGCAGAGGAGGTGAAATGAGTGACAGCACGTCCTGACAGGGGCTGGGGAACAGCACAGCAAAACACCTCAGCCCAGGGAATCAGCCAACAGCAAAAGGCTTCCTGAAGGGAACAGCCACATTTCCACATGGAACAGAGGGCTGCTCCAACTAAACCCTCCTCATTAACTCAGATTTCTGGTGTATTTGTCCATTTTCATTGTGTTTCCCCTGGCCTGGTGGGGAGCTGGGGGAGGTGTGGGCAGGGACTCAGCAGTGCAGGTCCCCTGTGGGTCAGCTCAGCAAGGCTCCTGCAACCCCATCACTCACTGAGCTGATAAATCCTGATGGGTTCATGGCTTCATTAACAAAACTTGTGGGAAAAAAAAGATATTTACTTCACTGGCAGGATCCTGTAAATATGAAGAATTTTTAAATGCATTTCTAGATGACAAACTGGTGCATTGCTGTATTCTGAGACACATCCAGGCAATTTATTCTTATTTCTTCAGCCCTAATCAAGACCTTGGATTATCTAGCTGTTCCTTACACAGCAGAGCAGGACCAAGGCATGTGTCCTGATCTAATTTACAGCTGATTATTTCCTAGCTGCTGTTTCCAGCTGCTGTTTGAAGTCAATCAGCACTAACAACGACAACAAAGTGCTTTGCTCTTCATTTCTGGGCTGCTGGAAGTTAAAAGCATTGAGAGGAAAACCTTGCAAGTGTCCAGGTTGATGTTTGGCCTCCCAGCTGTGCCCTGAGAGCTCCCAGACTGGTGCAACATCTCCCAAAATTCAGAGAAATTAAACTTTTCCTCAGGAATATTCATTAACTATGACCCTGCTGCCCAATTGCTGCTTCTTGCTCCAGAGCTCATTTCTGGGTCTGGAATTAACCCATGGAGTTGTTCAAATTCCCACACACCATCATTCACCACCCAAAGCCCCTGACTCGTGTTCTGTGGCCTGATCCAGCTCCTGCAACAACCAGGAGGAACAACAAGGAGGATGCTCTTAGGATATGGAGAGTGAGCAGCTGAAGTTTGGGATTGCTGCCAAAGGAGAGGTGCAGAGCCATAAGCCATGAGCAGAGAGCAGCTCCAACCTCCTGAGAGAGAGAGACAAACATCTCAGAGGGTCTGATGCCTCTTTTCCCTGTACATTACTGTCAGCTCCACTGAAATCACCTGTCACAAGCTGTTTTTTCCCTCAGAACAGGCACTGTGGCTCCTGCCCTCCATCAGGGACACTGGAGAGGACAGAACATGGGCTGCCTTTATGGCCTGAAGAGCCCCAATTTTATGACAGATTTAAATCTCCCTCATGTGCCATGGCCCCAGAACCCAACTGTGGGAGCTCAACCAGCACCTTCACAGCTCATTTCAACCCTGAGCTTCACCATCCAGACCCACACTGGGTCATTTGAATCCCAAATTCAGCCCAAAAATTCCTTGGGAGGGCCAGGCTGAGGATTTGGCTGGAAAAGGTGGAATCTCCACGCTGAGGGCTGGGAGAGGTCTGTTCTTTTTGAAACATCTGAGTGAATTGTTATTGTCTCAGGGATTCAGAAGGCTGTGGGCAGTTGGGGGTGGGTGAGCTTTTTGCAGGAGAGCTCATGCACTGAGAAATGCAGTTTTAGGGAAGAAAATCATGGAGTGTTTGGCAGGTAGGTCACATCTGAGTAATAGTCACTTGACAAAAAAAACCCACAAGAGTTTGACTCTGATTTTCTCAATTTAGAATATTTCCAGAACTCCTAGTGCAGAGTTTGAAAAGGTGTTAGAAACTCAAAAAATGAATGACACATTTGGATTTTCAGCAAAGAAAATATTTTAAGTTTAAAAAAAAAAAAAAAAACCAACAAAACAACCCCAAACTCTTCACTGTGGGAAGAAAACCAATAAATCATTTCTGCATTCAACTCTAATTTCTCTGTCAACTTCTCTTTGATTATACACCCAGGAGCTTGATGAGGACTAAACTACAGGCTCCCTCATCTGCAGTGTGCAGCAATTCCCTGCTAGAGATGCTCATTATGGCCACAGGCACCAGGCCAGTGGAATGAGGCTGCTGGATAGTTATTGCTAGGTTTTAAAGATGAAAAAAAAACCCCATTAAAAATCACAGCAATCACAGACACCTCAGCTCTCCCATAACAGCCCCAGGAAAAATGAGGGCTGGCTGGGTGAGGGCAGCCTGGGCAAGTGGAGAGGGGTGAAATCACAAATGGAGGGCTGGGAGTGCAAAGCCAAGGGTTTGGAGATGGAGCTGGGAGTTGAGGAGATTGGAGATTGGAGTTTAGGAGATTGGAGATTGGAGTTTGGGGAATTTCCTGGATGCTCTGTTGGCAGCAGAACCAGAGAGAAGCTGCCAGGATTGTTTGCTGGGCCAGGCAGCTCTGGGTGAGCAGAGTGCTGTCATTCCTCCTCTGAGAGCTCACTCAGGGCTGCTCTCAGGGGATTTTTGGGAGCAGACACAGTGCCCACCTTGCCTGGTGGGCAGAACTTGCTCAGAGCAGGTCCTGCTGCTGCCTTTGGAGGTTTCCATGGGTTCTCACCTTGGCCCACCTCCTCCCACCACCCTGCAGCAGCTCATCCAGCAGGGATATCCAGCCAAAAACTCCCTGAGTGCATTTGGCCAGTGAGGGAAAGGCAAAAAAACCTCGGAATGGGCACAGCCAGGTGCTGTCATGGTGGGGAACTGAGGAAAGGGTGGAAAAGAGACATCCTCTGCCCCTGCTCCACCCCACTGTTCTTTACAACAACCTCTCAACCCCACATCCCCAGCAAATCCTCTCCTTTCCCACTGGGCTATCCTGGATTTGATTTATTAAGCTTAGCAATAGACAGGGGTGGGGAAAAAAATACAGATTACAAAAGGCACAGCAAAGAGATAAAGCAAACACTGCTCCTGCAGCACAGCACACCTCGGGGCTGGCAGAGGGAACCAACAGTTCAGCTGGTTTAGAAAGGAGCTTCTGCCTTGATGGATGTTTCTGCTACATATAGACATTCTTAAATTAAAATGAAGCTAAGCCAAAAATATTTATCAAAGGTCATAGACTTCTTATTACCTGTGTAATGGTACTGCCATCACTTTGGCTCACAGCTCAGTGAAATTCTACTCATTGGGCTGAACGAGGTTGTGCCAGGTAATGTTCCCATAAAACTAAAGGACAGTTCTTGCCCTAAACAATTTACCTGTACAATAGCATATATTGCCTCTGCTACTGCCTCTCTATTTCTGCTTGTCCCAACACAATGGGAACACGGTGATGTTACTGCAGAAAAAAAAAAAACAAACCTGGGATCTCATCTATTGGGTTTTAAATCCTTGTCTGCCCATCTCCTTGGCTTCCATGGGGAAGTTGCTGCTTCTTCCCTTCCAGCTCCCTTCCCTCCCCCACGCCCTCCCAGCTCCACTCCTCGTGCAGAGGGTTGGGAGAAATGAAGTTGGGTTTATTTTAGGACAAGGGTGTTCTACTTCAGTTATTTATTGCAGTAATCACCCCACGGAACCGTGCTCTCCTCATATTGCACAGATAAATTATCAGCCATTACTCCCCCTCGCAAAGGTTAATGCAACCTCTTGTTTTACAGGTAGAGTGAAATTTAGAGGTTAAAACATGCTTATGACTTGATTTTTTTCCTCCCTGCTTCACCAGAGCCAAGGCAAGAGGCGAGGAAGGCGAGGCATTACCCTCAGAGCAGCTGATCTGCTAAGTGCAATTACAGAGGAGTTTTGTGAAGCATTCTGCAGTGCTGTACATGAGCTCTGAGATCTGGCTTCCCTCTGCTATTCATTTTTCAATTTTCAGCTTCAAAGATCTTGGACATTCTCCTCTAGGCTCATCTACAAGCAGGAATCCAAGGTCTAATCACGTCGGATGATTTGCTCAGACACAGGATTTGTTGCAGCAGTCTCGAGACAAACCAGCAGAAAGGGGAAAAAAAAAAAAAAAGGCAGGAAGTTCATGCAATATTAGAGTTGCTTTTATTTTCCCCAAATGCCATGACAATCAGAGACGTGAGCAAATTTACCTTGTGGAATTGGAGCAGGATTATTATGGGTTTTGTACTCGATAATCTGCTTTTTTAAGAGTCTTTTGTGCGGAGCTGTGTTGGCCGTGGTTCCATTGTTGGAGGCACAAGAGCCCTGCTGATTGCTGACAAACAGCACCCCTGGAACCTGGCCACACTCCCACCAGAGAGGGAGGAAGAGGAGCACAGGAGGTGCCACCAGCTGCAGTCAGCCCCAGGGAGAAACAGGGGATGCCAAGGAAAACTGCTGTCAAATGCTGTGTGAGAAGGGCAAAAGCCTTTTAGTGATGAGAGTGGTGTAAAGTCACCATCTGAACACCCCAGAGGTATTTAAATGTCTAAAACCTGGGGAGTTCTGGTGCAAAAACAGGAGCAATAGGTACTGACACATTGTTTGCTGTACATCATTTAGGATACAAGTAAATTAAAATATTAAAAAATCATTCAGAGCCCGTCAGTACAGGGTTCCTGCACAACACAGAATCACTCAGGCTGGAAAATTCCCTCAGCAGCACAGCCCAAGGAGCCTCTGGGTTCTTCCCAACATGCTGGTGGTGCCAATCCCTGCCAGGGGGGCTCAGCACAGTCTGGAGCTTTCCCCCTCCAGAGCCATCCCTGAGCAGGGCAGGGCCAGGGGCAACCAAGAGCTGAGGCCACCAAACCAACCTGTGGTGACACAGCAGCTCCCAGGTGCAGCTGGAGAAGCCAACCCAGCTGAATTAATGTCACAGCCAAGGCAGGGACCACCTCTCCCTCAGCAGAGTTCAAACCAGATTAGGATTCCAGGGCTGAGCTTAAATATAGACCCCAGAGGGAGACCCAGGTCCTTCAAGGGCTCTGAATTGTCCTTGGGGCCCCCCAGACCCCTGTTCCTGCTTCCCACTCAATGATCAACATTAAAACCACCCAGAAAGGACACACCAGTGAAATCTAGAAGTGTTTTTTCATTCAGAAATGTTGTGGGGCTGAACCCTCAGCTGCTGCTCATCACTTGGAGTGGAATCAGTTAACAGCAGAGGAGGATTTAGCACATGATTTTGCTCGAATCACCTATCACATTGACCAGTCCTTTTATTAATCTGAGCATTTAAATGAGTTCTTATTAGAAAAAAGTAACTAGAGCTGCAAAAAAAAGGAACAAGGTAAGGCAAGGACAAATACATAATTATCTTGAATATGAAAAAAAAAGTGGTGCAGCAGAAGTTCATGTTCCTTTGTGTGGAACACAGCCCAGTTAATGTACAATTTAGATGCAATAGTTTTCTCTGGCTGGGAAATCAGTTTGGTTTTTTATTTTTTTTTTCCACCCTCAGCTTATGCTTTTAACATTTTCCCAAGGAACAGAATGATGATGGAACTGAACTGCTGCAGCAGGCTGGACAAATTCATTAATGTCATTAGCCAAATAATGATTCCAAACCAGTGTGGCAGCACAGGCAGCAGCTCCACACTCTGAGTGAGGCTTCCAGCATTCCACCTCTTCCTTAATGGGAGCACACAGCTCTGCCATCCCTGCTGCAAGAAATACAAGGGCTTAAAAAAGCTGGATTTGCCACATTCCTGCACATGCTCTGCTCATAATTTCAGGTATCCAGCCTTGATTTGGCAATCAAGCAGCTGCCAGGAGAGGCTGGGAAAAGGGGACAATATCTCCTGGGGTTAATTATTAGCCCTTGTTTCAGAAGTTTGCCATGGAGATGAGCGAGTGAGATGTTTCTTCTGTTACTAACGAGACACCCTGAGCAGACCCACAGCCCCTCCAGCACGTGTGGGGTGAGAGCAGGCTCTGGGCCACTTGTGCCAGCCCTGAGCTCCCTCCCATTCCAGCCCAAACCATTCCATGGCTCTCTGTATCCCCCGTGTGTGATGCCCAGAGGGCTCCAGATGCTGCCTTCCCTCTCTGGTGCTCAGAGCCTCTCCTCATCACTTCTGGAGCCCTAAAGTGCCAAAGAGGGGTTTCTGTGCCCACAGCTCCCACAGGTGTGGAATTTGGGATGGGAAATGCTGTCTGGGTCTACAATCAAATCTTTATTGCCCACTGCAATCTGGGACACCTTTGGAAAGATGGGAAAGGGAGCTGCTGGATTGGATCATGAGGATGCAAAGGGAAATGCTGAAGGGAGCCAGAGGAGCTGGAGGGGGCAGCAGGAACAGGAAACAATTTCAAAATGCTGCTGCCCTTGGGGCATGAGTTACTCATGAGATTGGACCCATCCAAAATCCTGTGCAGCTTCTAGACTGAATATTTTTTCACCTAAACTGGCTGAGTGCTGGCAGCAACCCTCCCTCCCTTTTTTGGTTTAGCTCTGTGAGCAGTTAAATCCTGCTGGAGCCTGGTCCTGCTCCACTGGAATTGAAATAAAACAGGAAAAATGGGTTTCCTGCAGGATTCCATTGCTCCCTCTGTGTCTCTCTCCCTGTCTCAGCCCTGATGTTGTCCATCTAAATCATCCTGAGACCTTTCTGCCAACTTTTTTTTTACTTTTTTGCTGTGTTTCAAGTCTCTTTTTTCAGTTTTCCAGTGCCCAGCACAGCCAGGTCTATGTTCAGCCAGCACTGTGGTAAAACACATGATTTATTTATTTATAAAATAAAATTTATATAATTTATTGTATAAATTGTATATTATAATTAAGTTAATGGTGGAGAATTCCAGTGGAGGAGATACTGGGAGAGTCCAGAAAGAAACCAACTCATACAACTGCCCACAACCCTTCAGACCAGAGCATGAAATGAGACTTGCAGGACAATGGATAACACCAAAACATTGAATATATAAATAATAATAATGACTCAAGCTTTGGCTTTCAGAGCTTTCATCACAAGTTCTGCTGATGGGCTGCAAAAGTTTACAAAGCACAATAGGAAATTTTAATAAGGGGTAATAACCACACTCTTCATCCACTGGAAGTACCTGATCCTGACCTATTTTATAATAGGGTTATTCAAAATAACTCCACTGACATCACAATCCACTGGGGCAACAGAAAATAGGACCAGTCCCTTGGTATTAATGAAATAACCTGCCTGGGGTACACAAAAGAAACATGAGGGGAAACCTGAATAAATATCCTTATCATTAAAAAAAATGCTGGAGCAAGGATATTTTTTTCCTTCCTTTTGCTAATTTGGAAGGTTCTTTGATAACACACAAAAAGTTCAGAACTGAAAGATCTGGAGCAGCTGAAATGCAGCCATGGGTTGGAGATGCAGTGATAATCTACAGGTTTGATTGCAGATTTATGGCCTAAATGCATCAATAATGGTGACAATACAAAGCCCTGATTTCTCTCGTGGAAATCCGTGTTCCTGTGGGCTGGAGGAATTTGGGGGATGTTAAAAACATCCAAAAACTGGGCATGGCTGTTAGCAGCAGAAAGCAGGATTTGCTGTCTCAGCCAGATGAATTATTGAAGGATAGAGGCAAAGAATCCAGGAATAGAGGGTGGGGTGTGGAGGGACAGCACAGCTTTGGGGTGTCATGGGTTTGGCTTTGGGGTGCCCCCACTCCAGTGGTGTTGGAGGCACCAGGCTGAGCTCTGGAACAGGGCTGAGGGAAACTGGGATGGGCTGGGATGGAATGGGATGGGGTGAGATCCAGGGAGTGGGATGGGATGGAATGGATGGGATGGGATCCATGGGATGGATGGGATGGGAAGGGTTGGGTTGGGATCCATGGGATGGGATGGGATGGGATGGGATGGGATGGGATGGGATGGGATGNGATGGGAAGGGTTGGGTTGGGATCCATGGGATGGGATCCATGGGATTTGATTCATGGGATTCATGGGATGGGATTCATGGGATGGGATGGGATTCATGGGATTTGATTCATGGGATTCATGGGATGGGATCCAGGGGATGGGATGAGATCCATGGGATTTGATTCATAGGATCCATGGGATGGGATCCATGGGATCCAGGCTTGCAAGCTCTGAAAACCTTGTGCAGGTTTTGGGTGCCATCTCACACATTCCTCACAGAGTTGAGGCTCCCTGTTCTCAAACACACAGGCTGGGCTCTCTCCAGGTGCATCAGAATCCTGACAGGAAAAAAACCCCTGTTTTCTCTGTCCTCTAAAATAATTAGGCACAGAAAAGGAACCAAAACTGCTGTCTTGGGGCAAAGTGTCTGCATTCTTTGGGTGGGTGAAAGCAGAGCTGAACGAGGCCTGCAGGCTGCCAGGGCACTGACAACACAAAGCCATAAAAGGTTGGGAATCTTCCCTCTTTAATTCACTTTCTCCTTGCTGGATGCCTGTGTTTACAAGGTGATGGGGGCAGGCACAGAGATCTAATCCTGCTGATGAGAAATCCTAAATTAAACCTGAGATTAAAGGCATGACTGACACAGACACACTGAGCCAGGTTTAGCTGAAAGACACAAAAATGGGGGGACTTTGAGATTTGGGACAGCCTGTCCTGGCTGTGGTTCTTGTCTCTTCCACCTGGACACAGGCTGACCTCGAAGGAATTAAATAAGGAGAATTGCCTGAAAATCAGTTTTCTGTGGAGAGTTGAGTCTGGAGGGGGTTGTTTTATTGCCTCTCCTTCCAGAAAGTGTTTGTCTATTGTCTTTCCCCCTCACAGGTACCACTGTTACTGTGGGAAGTGACTGACACCTCTTTTCCATCAAACCTTTCTTCCTCCTTGAGCTGTTGAAGTGCTTTTGTCAACAAGCATGAATAGATCAGCCACTGCTTTCTCTTAAAAAGCAAAACAAAAGTTCTCCTCAGGCTCATAAGAAAGGAGAAGAAAAAAAATCCACACTTTAAAAAAAAAATCAACTCACTTTTGTATTACTATTTTAATTACCTTAACTGTTCTTTCATGTACTAATCTTCAGACTTTTTTAAAAATTTGTGAGCTCCACTTCATTTCTTAAGGTTTTAAATCCTCAGTTGTTTGTTTCAAGTTGTTTTCTTTTGGGTTGTTTTTCTAAAAAGACATTCTCCTCCTAAGTTCCCTGCTCTAGCTACAGCACTTACACGAGAAGAAAAGCATGATCTCACTTTTCATGCTTATAACAAACAATTCTATCAGCTGATCCAAAAATAAACTATGAAAAAAAAAAAAGAAAAGACCCCACATTTGTGCCACATTTCAGCAAGTTCTGATGTCCACAAAGGATCCAATAAGGGTTTAAATTGAGGGTTGAAGTTGTAGGAGGTGGTAAAAATGAATTACCTGTCTACAAGGATTTACCTCTGCTCTCTCCTCTGACAGGAATTTGTTTAAAATTCCCCTCTTGCAGCTGTGCCTGTGAGGATCCCACTCCCTGACCTCTCTGATATTTTTTATTCACCTTTTTTCCTCTCCTTGCCCTCAGCCTTTCCACCCTCTCCTCTCTGGTGCATCTCAGAGGCTGTGGGATCTCTGTTCTCCTCTTCCCCCTCCACCCCTGGCCCTTTGCATGCAGATGTGGTGGATGAGCTCCCAAAAAAGCTCTGTGGGCAGATCTGCCTGGGGGCTGAGCTCCCAGGGTGTCCTTGTAGGATTTCAGCTTTTCTGTTTTTCCTCTATTTGTGACCCTGCAGTTGTTCAGTGTGTGACTCCAAACCCCACACACAGTGTGAGCTGCTGCTGCCCCATTGGGGTCACACACAACAATTCCTCTCCAGGCCTGGCAACCAAGGACCCCTCACTGCCTCAGACCTGAGAGATGCAAACAAAAGTGACTTGGGGGCAGCAAACTGGGGGTAAATGACTTCATTAGCTGGAGCTGTAATTGGGAGATGAACCCCCAAAATGCAAATGGACCAAACTGATAAAAGTGTGAAAACCCGGGGTCCATTTTTGGGTGCAGCCCCTGGGGGGCTTTGTCTGCCCTAAATGTACCTGAAGGCCCTTCAATAAATAGAACAGCTTTTTATTGCCTGAATTCTGTCTGGCCTCTGTTTTTAGGTAGCCCCAAAAATGCAACAGCTCCTGCCTGAGCTTGTGGTGGGTTTTTAGTGGGAATAATTCCCTCAGTCTCCATAAGGAGGGAGGGAAGAAATATTCACAGGGAAACTCTTGTTTCTTTTTCATCCCCAATCCAAAGTTCTTTCTGGTGTTTCACCCATGAGCATGAGGGAAATGTTTTGGGATGAGCACACCTCTGTTCCTCACTCACTGCAGACATCCTTCATTTCCTGGAATGTTGTGGGGTTTTCCTCTCTTGGTGAGGAGGCTGAGGGTGAGAACCACCCCTTGCAAACCCGTGGGACCCTGTGGTTCCCAGTTTGTGTGTCCTGCCCCTCCCAGCAGTGCTCTGCTTTGCAAAGCCAGCTGTAAAGGGAGTGACAACAAATCACAAACACTTTCCTCCATTGTTTTTCTGTGGTTTAATGTCTGTGATAGGGAAAAACAGCCCCCAGAAAACTCCAGCAGAAGATAACAAATATTTTCCTCTGATTGCCCTGGAATGGGGAGGGTTTAATGTGTGTCAAATCCCCAAGTCCTCACTGAGGTAAAACTGCCCAAGCCTGCATTAGTAATGCCAGGAGGATGAGATAAAAGCATCCAAATAAAATCCTTTCAGTGAGGAAGTGCAAACCACCTCCAGTCTAGGCCAGAAAGATGTGCAGGCTCCAGAGCTGATGGGTTTTGCCCCAGGGATGCTCTGATCCAAAGTGTTCTGCTGGCAGGGGAGACAGCAGGGCATGGGAGTGAGGTGTGGGATGAATGGAAGGAGAATGAATCCCTCCCTGACCATCTCTGCTCTCGTCCCAGGCAGATTAGGCAGCAGGAAAATACATGGAATCAAAACTTTCTCTCCAATAAACACTTTCAAAAGTGTGTCTGAGGAGGTGATTTAGGAGGACAATGACACAGAAGTGTATAATGAATCTGGACCTGTGCTGCTGCATTTGTATGGACTTTGCAGCAATAAAGTAGGTTAAAAGACAAATTAATTGTGTGCTTCCTCTCCAAGAGAAAGAGACCAATGGTAGTTTCTATGGCAACTGCTTGCAATTCATCCTATTAACTTTCTTATTGCAGGAACAATCAATAATGATACAGATCGCTTTAGGATAAAATATACATGAAGACTTTAAAAAAAATATATTGTTTGCTCTACTTTCAAATCAAATCTGATATGCTCTTGAGAAAGCAAAGACAATGTTAGGGAGAAGCACAACGTGGATTTGCCAAGAGGAAAAAAACCAGGTGAGTCAATTTGTACCAAAATCCATCTCAGCAACTCGAGCAAACTGCTCAGATTAATTATTGTCTGAAATGTTTTGACATTTGTGTTCACTCTGATTGTGAAGGTTATACCTTATTTAAGGGTGCAATTCTGTGTGCTGAGATCTCTGCTCAAACCAGTCAAGTGCTTTCAGAGTCCCTCAAAGGACTGGTGACTGCTCCAAAAGGCTTTTGGAAGTGCAGAGCTCTCGGGGAGCAGCGTGACTGACGCTTCAGCCTCTCAAAGAGCCACCACAGAGCTCTGCTGCACTTCATTTTTCAGATGTGCAACAGCAAGAGGGATGCAGGCAGATCCCTCCTGCCTCCTGTGGCCCAGGCAGCAATGACAGCCAGGCTCAGCCTCCCTGCTGATGGGTTTGGGCTTCAGGATGCTGAAAAATTCTCAATTTTCCCCCATTTGATTTTTGTAGTTGCCAGGAGATATCAGTACCCTGAGGTCTGCATCCCTTCCGTGGCATATCCTGAACCTCCACTGGCTTTAGGGGCACTCAGCACCAGCAGAAAGCTCCTGAAGATGATTTCTTTGCCTGAATCTGATTTCTGGCTGGGCTGAAGGGGTTGGATGCTTCAAGCAGGATTTTAAGTTGCATGATTTGCCAGTGGAAGTTGGCATGTGGGGACATCTGGGTGGGCAGCAGACATAAAGTGAAGAACAGAGATCAGGACACTGGTCTGGGTCTTTAAAAATGTCTCCTTCTTAAATGAGCTGAGACTTTTCAATGAGGTTTTATAAAATAATTTGCCCTGTCTTTTTCCGTGTCTCACCTGGGGGTGATCTGGTCCTTCCCTGCAAATTCCAAGTGGAGTGGTCACAACTCCAAGGTACCTGGATGTGCCAGAGTGAAGCAGGAGTTTGATCTGAACGCTGTGCCCTTCTCAAGGACATCCCAAGCCATGGAATTATTATCCTTATAATGATTTGAGTGTTTCTTTCCCAAGTCTGGGGGAGCCTCTCCCTTTCTTTCAGCAATGTTTGACTCAGACTAGCTCCCTGTAAGCTGCAGGAACAGAGAAGTTCCATTCCCAACCTTTTCCCATCCAAGTCCCTGTTCCAAGTCCCTCAGTGTGGCCCTGGTGCATCAGGAGCTGATGATCCAAGCTCTGCTTTTGTGCACAGGACTGTAAATACACAAGGCACCGACACTTTGCAGTGGATAATGGTTAAAAAGCCAGCCCTGCTTTGCTGCTGTTTCACTTGCAGGTGTGAATCATCAGCTATTTTAGAAAATTGGATGTAGTGGCACAGTGTGGATTGCTGAGGGCATTGCCTCCTGCACGTGTCAGCCTTCCAGGACAGCAGAGGTTCCTGAAGATGCATTTCACAGGACCCAGAGCATAAATCTGAGCTGCCTGGGCAGGGGGAGTGCTGGAGCAGGAATATTCCTCTGTGTTACAGAGAAGTTTGCACATCCTGACTTTACACATCCCAGCTTTACACATCTGCTGCAGTTCACATGCCAAAATTCTGCTCTGTTTCTTCTGACTTACAGAAGTTGGTCTTTCCTGTAATAATTCTAAATTCAGCTCGTCTTCAAAGGAAAAATGCAAAATACTTCAAAATGGAATAGGGGAAGATGTTGCACAAGTTAAAATTCACTTCAGACTGAGGCATTTGATCACTTCAATATTATAAACACAACCAGAACAGTAACATCTTAACCCTCCTTTCAAAATCTCCCCTGCTTCTGAGTCTTTTTTTTCCCCATGTCACTTGAAGTCTTGATTTTCAATTCACCTTTGCCTCTTCTCCCTATTGTTTCAAACTCTCCATGTTTTACTCAATTCTCTTCCCAACCCCCCCTGAAACACCTTCCCTTGCAGCTGCCCTTCAGCCATAACAGAAAAACCCCACCCCTCCTCATCTGATCTGTTTTTTCTGTGTTTCATTCTTTTAATCTTCCTTCAGGCCATACAAAAGCTGTCTCTGGGTCATGGGGGTTCTCCAAGGAGCATCCNGTCATGGGGTTTCTCCAAGGAGCATCCCAGTGTGGCTGCAGACCTGGAGATGTCTCACCATACTTGTTCTTCTGTTTAGGGCTTCTCAGGCCCAGCAAAATTAACTTCTACATAAACATCTCTTTATTATCCAGTTGGTCACTTGCTTTTTTTTCCTCCTACTTCACCTTATTAAAAAAAATAAAATCAACAAGTGCAAATATTATTAATCAGCTTCAAACTTTGCCTTCATTTAAAGAAAGTGCTGGTGAGAAGGGAGTGGAGCTTCTGTGCTTACCAAAAAATGCAAAAAAAAAAAACCCCACCCTGAGTATTTTTGGCTGTTTTTGCATAAAAAAAACAATAAAATAAAATAACCAATATGAGACTCAATCTGTGAGTTTGGGAGTTTTATAGAAAAAGGATGAACAGCAATTCCCATGGGACGCATTTAAAAGCTGTACACAACTCTCTGCTGTGAGACTTGGATTTTCTTGTCTTTTTAGACTTTTCCCCTACTTTTAACTTCTGACAATCTTGAAGAGAAAGCTGTCACAGTGTATTTGTGGAGCTCTCAGTGAAAAAGGGAGGCTCTCCCAACACCAACAACACTGTGCACACTCAGAGCCTTCATCCAAGCACTTCAGCTCTGTGAAACAGCCAGCCAGGGTGCTGTGAATCAAAATATCTCACCATAAATTGGATTTGGGGACTGCTTGGAGTATGAAACCAATAACTGGGGCTTGTTCTGCTGTTAGAGGAGCCTGTGCAGTGTGTGGTGATGGCTCTGTGAGGATCTGGGTAGCAGGAGGTGCTCAGAGCTGGCAGAGGTTGGAGAAGAAAACAAGAGCTGGCAAGAAAAGCCAGGGCAAGAGGATGCCATCAGCTGAGGTTGTTGCTGCCTCAGCTGCCACAGCCCCTGCTCCTGGGTGAGGGTTGTGCCTGAGTGACACGAAGGGAGAGAGAGGAGCCCGAGCAGTCACTTGGAAAATGACTGGGCAGGCTTTGATGTTTGCTGCAAATGGCATTTCTCCTGTGGAGAGGAGCTTCCTCCTGAGCTCCATCCATCCCAGGGGCAGCCCAGGAGCCAGCAAACTTCCTCTAATTGGGATCACAAACAGGGAAAGTCTCTCTGCAAATCCATGTGCACACATTTCATCTGGCAGCAGCTGCTGTCTGTGCTTGCCATGGTGTGAATTAGTGCAGCTCCAGGAGGGTGTGTGTGCACCTGGGTGAGAAAGGTAGGAGCCAGAGCTGGGAGCCCATTTGTGTGCATTTCTCATGACAAAACACCCAGATGTGCTGAAGGATGAGGGGTGAAGCCAGGCTGAAACCCCAAAACCATAACAGCAAGGGGAAAATAAAATGCCCTCTTGCCTTGTATTTGAGATTTGCACTTCAGAATTCATTCCCCCTTGAATTATTGTGCTCTCGCTCTATAAATTTGATGACCTCTGACCAGAAGAAGTTGAGTTCAATGATTTTCTGATTTTGTTTGAATATGAGCCCCCCAGGGATCTGAATGTCATGTAAGGCTGCAATTTTTGGCATGCTAACTTACACTTTCTCAAAACAGGTGGCTTTTCAAATGATCATATTTTAAACTGAAAAGCATTATGTATCCAAACAAATTCCATAACAGGTAAAAAGTCTTGGGATGAAGTTTATTCATGCCTTGGCTGTAGTTTAGGCAATAGGAATATTTATTTTGCTTTTTGATCAATACTAGTTGTACCAATCCCACTATTATCTTTAATTTGTGTCACCTTTTTATTTTTTTTCCAGTTAAAAATGTGAAGAATTGATTTAAAAAGTGTCCAAATTGAATATCCATTTGGTTCAAGCTGTGTGATGTCAGTGAAAATACAGCTCACAAGCAGTAGATGTCAAGTTACACCCACACTTTGGGATGTTATCTCAGCTTTAAGCATCTTCTCTTTTCTGTTTTATCTGAGCTCAGGTTTGGTGCCCTTCCTGCTGCTCCCACAGAAAATTCTGCAGCCACTCCAGCACCTGGGGTGCTCCCAATCTCCTTGAAGTTCCTTCTGTGTTTAAATAATGTCAGCTTCAATTGTGCCTGAGATGAAGGTAGAGGAAAACTGAGGGATTGACTCTCTGGTCTCATGGTTAATGCACTCCGATTTGGGATGAGGAGAGGTGTCAGCTTCAATTCCCTGCTTCAAATAAGGAGGATGGATTTGAACTTAAATCTCCTCTATTCCCATGATTAACCCTGGGCAGCTGAATGATGGCTTCATTCCTCCCTTTTCTCTTCTGGTTCTGCTCTGCTCAGGAGAACACTCAGATCTCGTCTCCTATCAGGAAAGGCTGAGGAGGTTTGGCCTGGAGAGGAGAAGGCTCCAGGGAGAATTTATGGCAGCCTTTCAGTGCCTGCAGGGGATAGAGAGGGACTTTTGACAGGGGATGGAGTGTATGAAGTGAGGGAAGTTGCTTTAAACTGAAGAGGGCAGGGTTAGAGGGGATATCAGGAAGAAATTCCTCCCTGAGAGGGTGCCCAGAAGCTGTGGCTGCCCCTGGATCCCTGGAAGTGTCCAAGGCCAGGTTGGATGGGGCTTGGGACAGTGGAAGGTGTCCCTGCCTGTGGCTTTAAAGATGGGCTTTAAGGTCCCTCCCAACCCAAACTGTTCTGTGATTCCATGAGTTTTTATGAATGGTGTAAGGTCCCCTCCTGCCAGGGGCCAAAGACACCTCCCAAACAGCAAGAGTGGAGCTGTGATGTGTTCCCCAGTTCTCCTCCTGCAGGGACAGCTGGCTGGGGCTGTCCCAGCTCTGTGTGACCACTGCACCCCACTCAGGGCACGGTGGATCCCCCCAGGAGCTGCCTCCAGAGCAGGGAGAGCAGAGCAGAGCCAGCCTCCATCCTCTCAACCCCCAGCTTTTAGCTGAGCTCCTGCCTTGGGGATTATTTCAATCCCTGTTTCACCTCAGACCTGTCTCCATGGGAGTGCTGGATGTGGAGCCTGTCAGACTTTTCAAAGGAACATGACATTAAGGGTCTGTTAATGTTTCCTCTTCCCTGATGGTGCCAGGAGCAGCTCCGCTGACATCACTTCTGAGCCTCCAGCCTGCTGCCAATGCAATAAATCTCTTTTTTCAGAGGATAACAACTCTGTGGGAAGGTCAGAGTGCCCCTCACTTGTCTGTGAGAGCAGCCAGCATCCATGGAGAGAGAGGATGCCATGAATTCTGCAGGTGGTGGAGCTTCAATCCTCAAGCACTACCCAAAATCTGCTCCAAAAACGTGACCTTAATGTGCAATGATTCATTTGCAAAGGGAGCTTGACTGCTTTTCAGATAAAATATTGTGACTAGAGAGAGAAAACACACAAGGGTTAAAAATGTGGTGGGGCAAATAAGTAGTGTTTGATAAGAGAATGATCTGAGACCAGCTGTTGCTGAAAAACGTTTATTATTATAAATCATCACAGGCCTTATAAAATATAGACTTGCCAGAACAATGTCAAACAAAAAGGTTTCTGTAATAATTAAATATGCAAAACTCACAGCTCCCTAGAGAATTCAATTTTTTCAGGGATAGGTCCAAATGTATTTCACTTTCATGAAGACCATACATAGACTGAAGTCCTGGAAATCCTATGTGCTTGTTATGAGTTATTTAATCATTGAAATAATGATTTGCATTGAGAGAATGAAGATATAATTGTAAGATTACCCTGGTTGTAACATAGCAGGGGTAGAAAATTCCATTTAAATTGTCATAGTCTTTCTTCTTCTTACTGGGCAAAAAAGTGGAATTATGAGGAATGCTGGACATTAGAGCCAAGCTGCACTAACAGGTGCTGGGGCAAACCTTAAATTTCTTTCCATTATTTATTTCTAGCAGCTAATACACACCAACATTGCTGGAATTCAGGCCAAATTTGGAAGGACACAGAAGGAACAATGCTGGTGAGGAAGCTGGGAAAGGGCAGATGTTGGGGAATATTTTGCATGTGGAATGAGTGTGCTCACAGAGCTGAGAGGAGCTGAACTGTGTTTTCCCAGAGCTATAACCAGAGGGTATCGGCTCTCCTGGTGTGAGATCTGTAAGAAAATGAGGCATAAACAGGCCTTGCAAATCAAGCAATATCAATTTATCCCCCTGAGGCAGGATAAGATAAAAATAACTCAGGGTTTGTGAGACTGGAGAGAAGCTAGTAAATTCTTTTTAACCCAAAACCAAACCAAACAATCTCTTCAGAAGGTGACAACAGCTGAGGACACCAGGAGACCACAAACACTTGAACCTTCCCAGAACAGCCTCCTGAACCTTCCCACTGGCTTTTGACTGTGACAATCCCCATTTTGCCTGGAAGCTCCAGCAGCTTTTAGTGCCTCTCTCTGCTTTACAGAATACAGAACACAGAACACAGAATACAAGATCACAGAACCACCAAGATGGACAAGACCTCCAAGATCATTGAGTCCAATCCATGCCCTAACACCTCAACTAAACCATGGCACTAAATGCCACATCCAGTCTGTTTTAAACACATCCAGGGATGGTGACTCCACCACCTCCCTGGGCAGACCACTCCAGTACTTTATCACTTTTTCTGTAAAACCCTTGTCCTTAATATCCAACCTGTATTTCTTTTGGTGCAGATTAAGGCTGTGTTCTCTCCTTCTGTCAGTGCGGCCTGGAGACAAGAGCCCAACCCCAGCTGAGCACAGGNACAGTGTTTGGGTTCCCAACCCCTCACAGGGTTTGTGTTCCCCTCACAGGGTTTGTGTTCCCCTCACAGGGTTTGGGTTCCCAGCCCCTCACCATTCTCCTTGCCCTGCTCTGGATGTGCCCAAGCATCTCCAAGCCCTCCCTGCTGCCCGGGGTCCTCACCCTGTGGAAGACACCGGCTGCTGCTGATCTGCAGAGCCCAGTCCTTCCCCTCGGTCTGGTGTCAGGATCTTTGGGTCACGCTGGGCAGGCAGCGAGGGGCTCCAGGAAGGACCTGAAGATAGGCCCAGATTCACAAAACGACATTTTAATCACGCCTTGGGCAATTTGCTAATTACATTCAACAGCACTTAGAGCAAAAAAACAGGAGTTGTCAGGGTTTTGTAGAGACAAGAAGAAAATTGGTTTGGGGACGCCACTTATTATTAAAAATGTTGAGGCTGTCATATTATCCAGAAAAGGCACAGTGGCAAATCCTAGCAAAAGTCATATTTGCAATTTTCTTTCCAACATTTTTTGGAGTAAATTTGATCACAAGTTTATACACTTTTTTCCCCCATGCAGTAGGGTTTTTTTTTTTCTATATTTAAGTATGTATAAGGGATCTGCTAAAAACCATCAGAGACCATTAAGCCAGAGAAGCATGAAATCAAGTAGAAATTATTATTTTAATTCTATGCACTTGTGCATAACAGTATGAACATGGTGCCAAATAAACATTCATCAGAACCACAGCTAGCACTCAAGGCAGTAACCTGATTTTCAGTTTGGGAGCAGGGAATACACCCCTGCACACATTTCAAGAGAGATCTTGGTGCAAAGCCCAGCCTGTGTATATTCTGACAGCAAAGGAAAATGTCAATTACTCAAAAGTCATTTTAATATTAAAAAAACTCTTCAGATGGCAGCACTGGGCCTTGACAGAGAAGGATCCATCTGTGAACTTTGGCAGTCATGTGTGGGTACAGAAACACCAGCTGAGTGCTCATTAACTTTGCTTGATGCTCTTTCATGAGCTGGTTTGGGGTCTGGATCTCCCAGGTAATTCCTAAAGGGAATTTCCTGCTTGCCTGGGTGTAGTTTGTGGCAGAGATCCTTGGTGTGTTGCAGGCACAGGGAAATAAATGTGATTCCCTTCTGCCCAGCATTGATCCTGTAGGTGTGGCTAGAAGGTTGTTTGAAAGTTTAATTGGTGATGGACAAGTGGCCAAAGAGGAGGATTCTGTCAAATTAAATAGATCAAACCCTGATGTTTTGTTATGGAGATAAAATCTTAAGAGACCTGGATGTCATCCTCCTGGAAAATGTTGTGTTTCTCCTCTGCACCAGGATCAGTTCTAGACTTCAATTTGCTGTAGCTGCCCATTATAGGAGAGTTTGCTCCAAAGTTTTGGATATTTTTTTCACTCAGCAGTTGTGACTCACCATTCTCTGTCCCTCCTGCTAATTCAGATGTCATGCTCAGGGCTGAGGCACAGAACCTTGTGCCTTCTACCTTCCTGCTGCTGTGCAGCCTCCACACTGAAAATATGTTCAGGAAACCTTTTTATGTGTTCAGAGCTGAACCACATGAAAATCAGCTCATTTGCCAGAACCTGGAGGGTCCTGTGGCTGCAGGTCAGCTCTGCTTTCTTATTTCTGTGTGCTGATCTTGAGAAAGGAGCTTGTTTGACATCTCCACGCTTCTGAGTGAAAATAAAAATAAAAAGGTTGCTCACAACTTGGATTCACTTGGAGGGCTCATAAATATGGATGTTTGGATGGGGAAGGAGCAAAAAATACTTGACTCCATAATCATGTAAAGGCTTGAGGTCTTGTATTTAGTGTCATAGTGAGAAAGGAACTGAACCTTGTTAAACCTCTCCTCATTCCTTCACCTTAAATCTGTTCTCTTAACTTGCCAATACCAAAAAACTTCCTCCCAACACCCCTGACCTCGTGCTGGGGTAAAGAAGTGAGGGGGTGCTTCCTTTCACCTTCACAAAGACCCAGGAGGAGCAGTCCCTTCCAGCACAAACATCCAAGTGATTTCCAAGCTACAGCAGGTTTTTTTTCACCAACAGCTGTCTCAATTATCCTAAAAAACGTTCAGATGTGATCTGGAAAATGAGTCCCTGCCTCCAAACAGAAGTTTGCTGTACACTGAGCTAAGAATAGGTGAACTTGTCTGGATGCTTCCTGGGGCCTGTCACATCGTGTTTGCCAGACACATCCATGAGCAGCAACCTCATGGTGCAAATGGAATATATTAATCACAAGCAGCCTTCTCTAAGTGCTGCTGCCTTGTCTCCCTGGCCCACCCTGCCACTCTTGCTTTCCTTTTGGGAGCAGCCTCCACAGAAACACGGATTTCCTCCTGAAAACTCCTGGGCTGCAAACAGAGCTGATTTAGCACTTAGCTGAGGCTGAGGTGCTGATGGGGCAGGATGTGCCAGGCTGGGGCTGCACTCTGCTCTCTGGCCAGGCAAGAGAGGAGCTCCCATGGGGGATTTCAGGGAGGTGACTCAGCCCTATTGGATATCACCACATTTATACTCAATTAATTCATTTTACAGACAGATTTTTTTTTTAAGAGAGGGAACTATGGTCCTTCTATAAAAATGAACTGTGGTACTTCTATAAAGATAAGTATAATAATGCTCTGTTACAAGCTAATTTATTAATTTTTTATCTGTCACTGTGTTTGAAAGCTATCACAGCTCAGGGAGAAGAAAAGGGACCCATCCTTTCTGGAAAGGGATTGAAACCCAGAGGAAAAGGAGCATTCCCCAAGGCTCTTTATGGAACCTGCTGAGCAGAGTCTAATCTGGGTTCCCTGCATCCCAAATTGGCACTTGAGGCACACAGAAATCTACCTTCCTTTATCTCACTGCATTTTAAAAGGGCTCAGAGGGTGATTCCTGGGGATGTCAGCAACCCACTCACAGCTGCTAACAAATTCCACAGACAAAAGTGGGGGGAAAAGAGCAGGGCATCAAAGCTCAGCTTTATGGAGTAGGAAAACACCCAGCAGGAGCAATTGAAGAGGAGAAAGTCCTCATAAGTATTCTGTGACACACAACTGTGATCTTCATGAGCATCCACAAAGAGCAGCAGCTGGTCTATAGCCTTTCCTTCCTTCCCAGATAAATAATCTGATTTAGCAGATGACACTTTATTATTGAGAGCTGGATATTATAGCACCTCTTCTCTTTGTTTCCAGCTTGGTTTAATGGTCTGGTTTAACCCTCAGACGAGAACTGCACTGGGCCATTCCCCTTGGTGAGACAAAAACTCCTGTAGTTGCAGTTTAAAATGCAAAGTAAAGCAGCTCTCACGATGCCTTGCAGCATGGAAATAAGTGGCTGTAAGGAAAGGATGAAACAATATTTCCCTGTTTCTCCTATTTTTTGCTGGCTTCTTGATGTTGTCTGTGCTGCCCTTTGCTGTGTCATGCCTCTCCCTGGAAATACAAAAGAGCTGCAGGCAGCTAATGAATAACAAAATGGAAAGTGCCATTGCCCAGACTCTGTGATTTCAGAAAAAGCCTTGCAGGAGTTCAGGGCACCTGAAATCCCCAAAATTTCCATGTGGGGAAAGAGGCACTTCAATTTGCACTGTGTGAGAAGGGGCTGTGAGCTCAGGAGGGTCTCCTGGTGCTGCCAGAGGGGTGACATCTCCCAGAGTGACATCTTTCAGCCCTGCTCTTGAACTTTTAAGGTCACTTGACTGTTTGAGGACAGTTCCAGCCTCGGCCTTGCATCCTGCATGGTTGAGTCTCCTGACCCTGAACTCTGCTCTCTGAAATACTGAACAAGAATGGGCAAGGATATCTTCCCCTGCATTGAGTTTTAGTTTTTGTGTTTTTCAGGCTCTGTGCTGCCCAGAGGTGCAGCTCTGAGCTCACAGTCAGGGTCACTCAGCTCTGCACAGAGCAGGGACACAAAACAAATCCTGTCCCTGCTGCAGACCAAGGACCATGGTCACAAGTTTTCAGGCCCAAAATCACAAACAAGGCGGGGGTGAAGGGTGAAACAAGGATGGGACTTCATAAACCTGAAGCTGGAATTGGACAATTAAACCCCAATATGCAAATGGACCAAAACTTATAAAAGTGTGAGACCTCATCACCATTTGCCCATTTTGTGACCATTTTGTGTCCATCTTGGGTGTAGCCCTGGCCAGGCTCTTGTCCTGCCCAAGATGTACCCTAAAGGCTTTTTAATGAATATCCACTTTGTTCTCTGGCTCTGTCCAGTCTCTGTTCCAGCTCAGCCTTCCCAAGGCATCACCCCCAGCCCAGGCTGCTCACATTTGCATTTAATCCATCAGGTAAAGAGCTTTGGGCTGGTCACAGGCCAGCAATGCAGCCAATCATGCTGTCCTTTAATTCTTCCAGGAAACAGCAGCAGAGTTTGGGAAAAGAACTGAATGAATGAGTGTTTACATGCCTGGAATGTTTTATCTCCCAAGCCTGGTTGGCTGTCCCTTCCAGAAAATGGCAGAGACAAGAAGGAAAGCAAAGGAATCGAGAATTTCAAAGTCTCTAATGAATCTGGAGCTTTCCATACAGTTTCCAACAACAAGAGCAGCCTCCAGTTCCTCCTGCTTGCCATGGATTAGGGATGTTTTAGTGCTGCTTCCCTCATCCTGGTGCTTATTAACACTCAGCTGGCCAGAGAAAATCCAGGGAGGAGATGTTTGGGGGCTGATTGCAGGAGTTAAGATCTCCTGAGCTGTCTGTAAACTTCATTTTAGCCCTAATGTAACAGAGACATCAAAGTGAAGTATTGATTAAACTGCTCCACCAGGCAGGCTGGAAAACTCCGTTTCAAGGTACAGCTCTGACTATTTTTCACAGCAAACAAGCAGCCCCTGACAGCTCCTGCCTCTGACACGGGGCTGGTGACATTCCCAACCTCTGCTGCAGCAGGAGAGCTGGTGGCAGGCAGGGACCAGGCTGCTGATCCTGCTCAGTGCTACCACCTCAATTACACCCCGTGGCTGAGGGGTTTCAGATGTTAAAGCTTCTTTTATTTCCCCTTTCTGCCGCTTCGTTTCTCTCTCCCACACCGCTGGCACCAGCTCTGCTCCACTTCCAAATGCCTTTCCTCTGGAGAATTCAGATTGCAATCCCTTTTGCAGGTTACTTCTGTTGTGACCTCTGAATTCCCTGAATTCCTGACACTATTTTTGTTGGCAAGATGGAAAGAACAAAGCAATAGAGAAAACAACAGAGAATGATGCCAAAACTACATTTATATTTTGGGCTTCTGCAACCCCTTGTGCTCTCTGCTGAGCAAACCAGAATTATTCCCAGCTGATCCCTCTTCCCCATCCCAGTTTTTCTATTTGATTTTCCTTGCTGTGACCTTGGAATTACTCAGCAGGCAGTGCTTAGAGCAGTAGCCAGAGCAACAAAAACCTCTCCTGCCTAACAGCCCATTGGAAGAGAGCTGAAATTGCTGCAAAATCACATCGTGGATTTCGAGTATTTACTTGGGCTTAACAATTCTTATAATTGCTCATGTTATGTTAAAAATGCAGGAGGGAGCTGAGAGGTCCTGAAGTTTTCCTTTAAAAATATGGAATCTCCAGTTTGTTGGGGTTTTAGGATGGTTTGGGTTGGAAGGGATTTTAAAGCTCATCCAGTCCCACCCCCTGCCATGGCAGGGACACCTCCCACTGTCCCAGGGTGTTCCCCAGTGTCCAACCTGGCCTTGGGCACTGCCAGGGATCCAGGCTGGCACTTCCAGCTTTTCTGGGCACCCTGTGCCAGAGCCTCAGAACCCTCACAGGGAGGAATTTCTTCCTAATACCCAAATACCCAATCTAAAACTACTTTCCTTTATCCTAAGGCCATTCCCTGTCCCTCCCTCCCTTGTCCCCAGTCCCTCCCCAGCTCTCCTGGAGCCCCTTTAGGTCCTGGCAGGGGTTCTGAGCTCTCCCTGGAGCTTCTCCTCTCCAGGTGAGCACCCCCAGCTGTGATTTGTTTCTCTCTCCTGAACCAGAGCTGCTCCAGCTCCTCCAGTGCAGGAGGAGCAGCTGCTGAGGATTTGGGCACTGGAGGGACCAATCCCAGCGTGGTCCTTTGCAAAGCCCAGCTGCAGGGCTCAGCTCAGCAGGATTTGTCTGCACCAGGGCTTTGTAAATGATATAATCTAAAGCCATCTGAGTAGATAAGAGGGGTGATTGATTGCAGTGTTATTGCTAATAATACTTTAGGTTAAATTGCACTTTTTTTTTTTTAATCTGCCCTGTGTCTTTCTATTCTCCTGTTAATAAATTTTAAATCCATCTTTAGGTTTAATGGAGAATTTTAAATTGGTTCAGAAGTACAATCTGTTGGACAAAATTTAATCTGTGGTGATTTTCCAGGTAGAACATAACACACTAAAAAATGTTTAACATTTTAACAGGGCTTTGCTGCAAGAAAACTTATTTAGAACATAAAAAAGCAGCACAATCTCTGTGAATATTAGCTACATTAATACCTAATTTAATTAGTTCATTAGCAATATAAACATATTTCTGCCTTTACTTTTCCCCTACCAGTATTACAAATGCTGTATCCTTATCTCACCTAGTTTTTTTTAATTTAATATGGATTTATTCCTAAGCATCCCTTCCCTGATAACTGATAACTAATTTCAAATTCTGCCCAAAAGAGGCACATAAACAGACATTAAAACCCACAGCTAGCATTGTGAGGTGGCAGTGAAAATTTAATGGTGGAGACATAAATTCAGCCTAATTTTATTGCAATTCTCCAGGAATCCTTTTTTTCTAAACATTGCATCAATTTCCAAATCCATTTGTTATCCATTATATCAGAGCATAATGAAACCATTTAATACACTATAGCCTGTCATATATACTTCTCTTGCTGTTTCATTTTAATTTAGATTACTTAGGAGACACTTAACTGATTGTCATTCTTAAATTTAATAGGCAAAATCTATCTCTATCTTGTTCTTTTCTGCAGATTAATATTAATCTCATTCCCTGATAACTTTCTACCATTAAGACAAAAAGGATTTCTTGGGAAAAAAAAAAATCTTGGCTGGCAGAATTATCTAGACCATGTGCTAGGGATGAAAATACAATAAATTCTCCAGCTTTGTGGAAGGATGCAGCTTGGGAGAAGACAGAATGAGATGGTCAGAATTGGCCTAAAAAATGGGGATAACCAGAGCACCCTGAGACTGAGTTAAGGTAATAACTGATGGAAAATAAGATACACCAAGGTAATAAATGGGAGAAGTTGGGGATGCCCCATTCCTGGAAGCATTCTGTGAGTGCAAGAAAAGAGAAGAGGCTCAGAAAATCATAGAATTTTTATCCAGCTCCGTGTTTAGGAGTCTTTGCAAATACAGGGGTTGACCCCCAGTGCATCCCAAATATCTTGGAGAGCCTTGCCCAAGGGAAAGGGAAAATGTCACTACTGTGGCCTTGTTCCTGACCTCCCTCATCTCACCCAGAACTGCACTTTGATGATGCCAACTACCCCAAGATATTTTTTAAAGCTTCAAGAAAGTCCAGTGAGGATTTGTATGGAATGATTTGTATGGAATGACTTTCTCCAGACCCTGATTGCCAAGGCTCGAGCAGCTCTGGCTGAGGGCTGAGCTGGAACTCTTGATGCCACTTCAGAGAGGTTTGGGAATCCCAGAGAGGGATCCAGGGGTGAGTGGCTTGTCCCCAGGCCTTGTCACAGCCACAGGGTCCTTCACCTTGACATGGCCCTGGGTATGGAGAAGAAACTTGGGGTTTGCTCTCAGCTCTGCCTCACTCGCCCTTTTCTTCCCTGCCTTATTTCTGTTTTCTTTTCCTCTCTACCTTCTGTTTAGCAAAATCCTGGTTTAATCATCCAAAACTGCAACACTGCTGTGAGCCTGTGACCAAGGAGAGCTCAGAGCAAAGCCCAGCCAGCCCAGTGCTCCCCAAATTTGCCAAATCTTGCAGTGCCTGAGAAGAGTGAGCTGCGCTTCAGCTCCTCCAGCTGCCTCAGTGAATTTGGAAATGAGTTTGGGAGCAGTGGGGCAGTGCCAGGAGTCTGGGAAAAGGAAATGTTGTTCCAGTGTTTAGGAGAGTGAGATGTGATGACCCTGGTAATTACAGGGTTGTCAGATTGATACTGGGCCTGGAATGGCTGCTGGAGAATTTGATTAATGAAGGATTAACGGCAGAAACCTAATTAATGCCAATCAGTGTGGGCTCAGGGAAAGAAGATCCTGTCAAAATTGCTTTTTTTTTTTAATTTTCTGAATGAGATTACAAATTTTGTTGATAACCATAGTAATGTCCTGTAACAGCCTTCTATAAAACATCTGACTTGGTACTGCATAACTGATTAAAAACCAGATACAAAACAAACAGATCACATAAAACGGGGCCAAAACTGGCTGACAGGGCTCAAAATAACTCCAAGTGACCTTTACCAGCCATGTAATCCTTTTGCTGATGGACTCCATGAATTTCTCATTGTTATTTTGGCTGTTTTATTTATGATTTCAAAGAAAAAAAACCCCTCTGATTTATTGTGTCTGTAAATCCTTTAGTCCTTTCTGCAGGCTGATGCCAGGCCTTGCAGGAAGAGTGGCTGGTGAGCATTCTAACTTCATATTGACCAGTGGAAGCTCCATAAATAGAAATATGGAAAAGTTTGGACCATCAGGCAAGAAATCATTAAAGTTTTAATCCTTTAAACACAGAACACAAGTAGTAGAGGAGCATTTTTCTGCTTTAGCAGCGGTGAGGAGTTGAAATCACCCCAGAAATATTGTCAGGGCTTAGATTTTAGGTGATTCAGTGTTGGGCAGTGGGTTGGGACTGATTCTCTGTCAAACTCAGGCTCCAAGTTTTCCAAGTTTTCCTGGATAACCTTCTCCAGCTCCCTAAAGAATTAATTCAGGACAACCTGCACTGGGCAAACGCCCTCCAGCTTTTCCACCTGGGGCTGGAATCAGGCTGCAGGAGGAAATCCACCCCAATTAGAGAGCCCAGATTTGTGTGCTGTGCTGTTTATTGCTGCCAGGGGGGATTTGAGATGTTGGGGTTGCATTTGCTGTGTTTGTATTTCCAGGTTTGAGGGCTTGGACCTTCAGGATTTAGGTTCAGTAACAAACAGAGCCAGAGCATCTGAACCATCTTTCCTCCAAAAGATTAATTATTAGCCTGCATTAAAGAAAAAGAAAAAAAGGGAAAAAAAAGGGGGAGGGGGAAAGCATCAAATGTAGAGTTGTCTTTATAAATATCTCCTGAGCCTGAGATAAAAGGGATAAGGCTGGGAGGATACTTGATGTGGAGCCCAATTAACCAAAACTTTTATGTTCAGCTGTTCTAATACAACATTTCTCCAGTATTTTAATAAACCTTAACCAGATGTTTGAGGTGGTTATTGCAAGGAGATTAAAGCTGAGGTCCTTAAAGCCCCCAACAATCTTTTCCTTTTTATTAGACAGTATTGTGTTGGAATAATGTTAAAATCTTTTAATTCAGTGAAATAAATTTACTCAGAAATTAATACAAGAGAGCTGTCATTTATCCTTTACCTGCAAGAGAGGAAATTAAAATTGACTTTCCAGAGGATCTTACAGTAATGCTGGAGCTGTTTTCAAACCTTGGTCAAGAATATTGCAGAGGCAGTTTAAGTTTCTCTCAAGGATTCAAATCTCAGATTATACTGAATTATTACCCAGTAAAATATAAATAAATTAAAGTATAGGGTGAAAATCTGGCCTTTTTTTTTATGGTAAATAGGAGCATGAGGGGGATGTGTGGGATGCACCAAGAAAAGCCTGGAGCTCACAGAGGTTTTTGATCTGTGTTTTTTATAGAAATTCAATATCTGCTGGCTTTCCTTCAACAATATCCTCTGTCTCATGGCCATGTGACATTCAGCTCTCGAGCAGGACTCTTCATCAACACATGGACCTCAAGGTTCTCAATAAAAGAATCGATTCCAAAATACTTTATATTAACACTGTAAATAAAATTCAGCTGTTCAGGAGTATTAGAGTAAAAAAGCCAACTTTCGATTTAGTTTAAGAGTTTGAGGGAACCAAGTAGAAAAGCTCTAGCAGTGAGAAATTATAAAGGAAATGAAAGTTTGACCATTATACAATGACTTTTAAAACACTCTTACCTCTCCTGGGGCTGGCTGATATTGAAGGAAGCGAATTTAAAAGAATGTGGTTTAAGTGATAAAACCCACATACCAAACTGCAAATGATTGCCCTGTTTTTATTATTCACATTATGATTCCCAAAACACCATTTTTTTCCTGGTGCTTTAATTATTTTCTCCACCGAGCCTTCCAAAGGTTCATTTGAGGCTTGTGAACCTAAGAAACTTTTTTAATAAAAGAGAGATAATCAGTGAGCAAGATTGTTTTGCAGGGCTGATTCTCTCAGGTATTCCCAACACCAGTGATAAACCCTCCAAGTCCATCTGCAGCAAATGTGAGTTTAGCCTGAGCCCAGGATGAGCATTAAACCCCCCTGGAATTGGCTGTAGAACCTGACACACAACAAAAGTTGGTTCAAACAGGCCAGACTCTCCTTTCTGAACACCCTGTGTGTGAGAATCCACAAACCTCCCAGCAGGATTGGATTTGGGAGGGAATTCCTCCCTGTGAGGGTGCCCAGAGCAGCTGTGGCTGCCCCTGGATCCCTGGCAGTGCCCAAGGTCAGGTTGGACATTGGGGAACATCCTGGGACAGTGGGAGGTGTCCCTGCCATGGCAGGGGTGGCACTGGATGGGATTTAAGGTCCTTTCCTGTTGCAGTGTGGGTTCTTTTTCTTGTTGCTGCCAAAGTCAGGATGAATGATTCACAGGAAACAAAATTTCTAGTTTGGACTTGGTGATTTATTATCTCTGATCTATTCCCAGACTATTCACAGACTCACAGCCCTGAGCTCTCAGCAGCTGCTAGAAAAACATGCCTAAATGGCCACTAGTGACTTTTTTCCCAGGTCTTTTAAGCACTATTTACCCAATAATGAGATGACACCTCTGTTATTGGTGGTTGTGACCCAATGGTGGCCACTAAAGGGCTGCAATGGCGACCTTTGTCACCCAATTCCAGAAAACCACCCGAACCCATGAAGAAGAAGGAAGCAGAAGGTGAAAAGAAGGTCTTAGACAATGCCTTAAATCCTCCACCTTGGCTCACACACATTACTAGATACTAAAATCTTAAACCCTGTGAGATCCCACAACACCATCCAAACCCCACTGTGCTGTCACTCAATCTCCAGAGCCTGTCCCAAGGCCTCAAGTCAAATGTGGTGCTTGCTTGAGGCTCAGCACCTTTTAACACACAAATTTTCAGCTTGCAAGGTTCCAACACTTTCCAACCAAAACCATGCTGGGATGGTGATGGGACACCAGCACTGCTTCCTGTGCTTGGAGCCTCCCAGAACTTCGACAGCTGCAGATGAGAGCATGGCCACCCTCCCTGCCTGGGAATACCTTTGGAATGTGCTGGAGCAGAGCCCTGATTCCAATGGAAGTGGTGTGCCTGAAATTAATGCCAATGGGGGACCTGCACAGGCATCGGGGGGCGTATTGGCTTCATAGTGAGCTAATTAAAAAATATTCCCCTATTGTACCTTCCCCCACTCCTGTAACCAATTTACTCTGCAGCAGTGATTAGCATACTGATAGCCTTCCCTCCAGCTCACAGATAGAACTCCAGTGGAGAACATCCATTAAATCTGAAGTTACACAACCTGCGAGGTGCAATGAGAGAAATAAAACTTGTAAAAGTCTTTCTTTGGTTGGAGTTTACTTTGTTAGCACTCTCTGCTTTCCTGCTTTAGTTTTCAGTGCTCACCTAATAGTAACTCCCAGGTGAGGAGTGCTCGATTCAATACCTAAAGACAAAGACATCTTCCATCATGCACTTCCTTCCTAAATTAATTGTTAAGTTTGACTTATCCATCTCTTTATCTGATTCCCCTTTTCTCTCTTGTTGATTTGAAGCTTTCCCCTTCCCTTTTCTCTCTC